>CM038673.1:390279092-390639092 GCA_021605145.1 Aegilops bicornis | reverse complement strand
CTTCTTTTTACTGCCCATAATGAGTTGTGTTAGATGACAATGTCTAAATCTTTTTCCTTTGCAGTGGTTCCCAAAGCAGTTTACTCAAGATTACATCTCAAACTACATGATTGTTGGGCATGCAAAGGTTAAAGTATTTCTACCAGAACATGATGATTATCTAGATGTTTTCATGAAGACCATGAAGGATGGGCGGTCGGCCATCACAAGGGGTTGGACTAGAGTCGTGTGTGCCTTTTGCATGGAGGAGGGCACAATATGGGCATTCCACTTCACCTTGTTCAACAACCAGAATGTATTTCGCCTCTTTCTTTACCGTCTTTAATAGTACAAGTATACAACTGTGGTTCATCATTCTTTATTTGGTTGTTATGTAATTCTTGAACTTATGTACCTATGAATCGAATAATGCATTGGTTGTTCGAACCTGATGGATATGAATAAAGCTATAGCATACATTCAAATTAAAATTCAAATCCGGTACAATTTGAAATAGCAGCAATTAAATTATGGTGAAATTACGCTCTCCAGGTCGTTACGGCACACACGGTTGGTAAAAAACAAACGTTTACGATATACACCATAATCCGACACGGTTCACGTAGAGGAAACGCAGTGCAAGCATGCACACGCTGCCATTTGCAAAGCGTGTGCAATGTCAAACAATATCACAAACGGTGCGGGCAAACTAAACGTTTGTGATAGTTGCCTTATCGTACACGATTCGCAACATGAACTATTTATCATGAAGTATGCATCGTAAACGTTGCACCACAGAATAGCGTGTGCGATAGTTGTCGTGTATGACGATGTTTCGACGGTCTGACGTTTTGTAATCATGTTCGACACTCGTACGACGATTAGCTAATCTTCTTAATTAGTTATCGCATACGGTTGGGGAAAAGCGAATGTTTGTGATTGTCTGCTTATCATACACGTTCTATAATAGTGAACCATTTGTGATGGGCCGCACATCGTAAACGTAGCACCACAGAATACCAACTGTGATGGCAATGTGAGCACAAACGAGTAGCGAGTACTATATATGCATCAAGGATCCCTATCCCCAATGGTTTCTGGGTCGTGTGGGAAGGACCCCCCCTATCGCCCACACTCACTTGGCGACGATTCCAAATGTCGTCGTGGAAAGGGGTTAAAAACCGTTTGTATAGCACCTCATTGTACCAGTGATTGCCCTTTCGATGAAGCGTGAGTAGTTTACCATAGACCCACGGGTCCATAGCTAGTAGCTAGATGGCTTATTCTCTCTCTTTGATTCTCAATACCATGTTCTCCTCGATGTTCTTGGAGATCTATCCGATGTAATCTTCTTTTGCGGTGTGTTTGTCGAGATCCAATTAATTATGGATTTATGATCACCTTATCTGTGAATATTATTTGAATCTTCTCTGAATTATTATATGCATGATTTATATCTTTGTATTTCGCTTTGAATTATCGGTTTGGTTTGGTCAACTAGATTGGTTTTTCTTGCAATGGGAGAGGTGCTTAGCTTTGGGTTCAATCTTGCGCGATTTCACCCAGTGACAAAGTAGGGGTAGCGAGACACGTATTGAATTGTTGCCATCGAGGATAAAAATATGGGGTTTTCATCATATTGCTTGAGTTTATTCCTCTACATCATGTCATCTTACTTAAGGCGTTACTCCGTTCTTTATGAACTTAATACTCTAGATGCATGTTGGATAGAGGTCGATGTGTGGAGTAATATTAGTAGATGCAGGCAGGAGTCAGTCTACTTGACACAGACGTGATGCCTATATTGCATAATCATTGCCTTGGATATCGTCATAACTTTGCGCTCTTCTATCAATTGCTCGACTGTAATTTGTTCACCCACTGTATTATTTGCCTTCATGAGAGAAACCTCTAGTGAGACCTATGGCCCCCGGGTCTATATTCCCTCATATTAGTTTCCGATCTACTATTTTGCAATCTTTTACTTTTAGATCTAAAAACCAAAAAAAAATTATCTTTTGTTTAGTTCTATCTATCTTTATCAGATCTCACCTTTGCAAGTGACCGTGAAGGGATTGACAACCCCTTTATCGATTTGGGTGCAAGTGTTTGATTGTTTGTGCAGGTGCATCTATTGGGGACTTGCACGTTTCTCCTGCTGGATTGATACCTTGGTTCTTAGCTGAGGGAAATACTTATCTCTACTATGATGCATAACCCTTTCCTTTTCAAGGGAAAACCAACGCAACCTCAAGAAAAGTAGCAGGAAGAATTTTTGGCGCCGTTTCCGGGGAGATTCGCACCAAGTCAAGACTAGTCTCTCGTCAAGTTGCCAACTTCCGGCGCCGTTGTCGGGAAGATCTACGTCAAGCCTACCAAGTACCCACCATAAACTCTCACCTCTTGAATTACATTATTCGCCATTCGCCTCTCGTTTTCCTCTCCCCCACTTCTAAAACGATTTTCGAAAAGATTTGCCTTTTTATCCGCCTTCTTTCCGTATGCCTTTTTTGCTCTTTTGCTATCTTTGCTTGTGTTGCCATGTGCCTTCTATTTTCTTTCATCTTTGCTTAGTAAAAATCTATTGATATGGATCCACTTAAAGTTTTCTACTTGGATCATCTTCGATCCATATGTGCTCATGCTGAAACCCCAACTAGTTTAGTTGAGGGAAAATCTTTAGATGAGCATGCTCATTTTGTGCATCACCGTTTTTCTGAAAAGGGAGACTTTTATGGAATCAAATAAATTGTTTCCTATGTTATGCTTGGAATATTTTGTGAACTTTGAGATTTTACTTGTTTCTCTAAGAACCCTAAAAACACCTTCCCTACCTATGTGAGTTTAATGATAATGAAATTTTATCTTCTTATGAAAAGGGTGTTTACAGTTACTATGATATCGAACAAATTGAGGAATTTGTTGCTTTTAAGGGTGCTTATGAAGTTTCTTCTTTGATTGAAAAGTATGATATTACTCTTTACAAATCTGAAAATTTTGACATACTTAAATATTGCTATGAAAACTATGCTGATAATGTCTATGTCAAAGAATTTATTGAGAGAATGAGCGTTGCTTTGGAAGAAAATAATGATATGCATGAATCTATAGATAATTATGATTCTAGTGATTTAATCGAAATATCCCTTGATGAACATGATGCTTGCTATTCTTAGCATGATGCCAATATTTATGGATATGAATTTGCTATACACTACTAGGAAAAGGCGTGCTAGTGGCGCACCAGTTTTGCCTTCTAATGGCGCACTACTGGTGCGCCACTAGCATCACGCCATTAGAATTAAATTCTAATGGCGCACCACTGGTGCGCCATTAGTATCTGGTGTTCTAATGGCGCACCATGTAGTGCACCATTAGTATAGGCCACGGTGCGCCATTAGTATTTTTGAATTTTGAAGGCGGGAAAATAGTAGTGGCGCACTGTCTAACCCCCACCGTGCGCCATTGCTATTTTTGAATTTTTAATTTGGATCTGGATCGCGATTTTTTTGCCCATTTTTTGCTCGTTTTTTGCCGGAGAGGAGTTCACCGGAGAGGAGTTCGCCGGAGAGGAGGAGGAGGAGGTGAGCGCAGCATCGCCGGAGAGGAGGACGAGGTCGCCGGAGAGGAGTTCACCGGAGCATCGGAGAGGAGGAAGGAGAAACCATGAGGGGATGGGAGGAGAGGAGGGAGGAGGAGCTCACCGAAGAGGAGGGAGGAGGAGCTCACATGAGAGGAGGGAGGAGGAGCTCACGGAGATGAGGGAGGAGGAGCTCACCGGGAGAGGAGGGAGGAGAAACCGTGAGGGGAGGGGAGGGAAGAGAGGAGAGGAGGGAGGAGGAGGTCACGAGAGGAGGAGGAGGTCACGGAGAGGAGGAGGAGGAGGTCACGGAGAGGAGAAGGGTAGTATGGTGGAGGAGAGAAGGGAAGATGGAGTGGAGGAGTGGAGGAGAGGTGGAGTGGAGGAGAAGAATGAAGAGGTAAGGAGGAGAGGACACGCCCAAATATATCTGAGCATACTAATGGCGCACCATGGCAGGTGCGCCATTAGTAACTTTTTTTTATTTTTTTTGATTTATTTTAAATATTGAAGGCGGGAAAATACTAATGGCGCACCACGGGCAGGTGCGCCATTAGTAACTTTTTTTATTTATTTGATTTATTTTGAATTTTGAAGGCGTGAAGATACTAATGGCGCACCATGGGCAGGTGCGCCATTAGTAAGTTTGAATTTTTTTGAATTTTTTTGCCTCTCCAGATCTTAAAAGGCCCGTAACTTTTTTTCTGTTTGGTTTTTGAGGATGGAGTTGCTCTTCTTGTGAGAAGAGGGCTTTGAGGATTTTGATGATGAAGATTTCAACGATTTCTTCTTCTTCAATTCCTTTTCCCACTGAGGACAATCTTGAATGTAGTGACCAGGTTTCTTGCATTTGTGGCAAAGTCTTCTCTTATAGTCACTGGATGAGGAATTACTGCTCCTTGAGGATTTTCCAAAGCGACCACGCCTTGAGAACTTCGAATTTCTTCACGGCAAAGGCTAGCTCCTCGCTCAATTCTTCGTGATCTCCAAGGCTACTACCGTAGTCTTCACAATCAGATTCGCATACGCCTTGGCCTTCGTGGCACATGATTTTCCATAGCTAGAACCATAGAGATCTCTTTTCAAAGAAGTCGAACTCATGAGTATTTAGCCTCTCGAGGATATCACCGGATCAAGTGACTTGTAGCCAAGACGCTCTTGTATCATCAAGCAGCGTGAGTGTCAAATGAGGAATCAAGCGATCTCAACAATTTCTTCACCACCTCATGGTCGGTGATGTCAAGTGGCACCAAGCGCTTGAAGCTCATTTGAGATGTCGATGAGGCGATCGAAGGTTTGTTGAACATTTTCGTTGTCGAGTCTTTTGAAGCGGTTGAAGAGATTGCGAAGAACATCAACTTGAGAGTCACGCTGAGTTGAGACTCCTTCATTTACTTTGGACAGCCTGTCCCAGATAAGCTTAGCAGTTTCCAAAACACTCACTCTTCCATATTATCCTTTGCTCAGATGGCCACATATGATATTCTTCGCTTGAGAATCGAGTTGCTTGAATCTCTTCACATCGGGCAGATTCGTGAGAAGGTGTGATGTAGGGAACACCATTTTCCACAACATACCGTAGATCGTTGTCAATTGCCTCAAGATGCATTCACATCTTGTTCTTCCAAGAGGGGTAGTCCGTCCCATCAAAGGTAGGACACCCACCGAGACCTTGATCATACCTGCGGTCGACATAACTAAAACTCCTGTGGTTAAACTAAAATCACACGTAACAAGGGAGTACCTTGCTCGATACCAATTGAAAGTGTGTTATATCGACTAGGGGGGTGAATAGGCGATTTTTATGAATTCTTCAATGAGGAATTTGCCGTGAGGAAATTCCTTAGTGAAGAACTACTTGCAATGAATAAGTACTCAGAAGTAAGCATAAGAGAATACGGACATGGTCATCATGATGAAATGAAGACAATCAAAGAGTACAGAAAGCGTAAACACAGGATAGCTCAAGATGAAGACAAACGGACTGAAGAAATTGAACTGAGCAAATTGAGAAAGTCTTCAGTCAAAGTCTTTGAACACAGATATGAATGAACACTCAACACAATAATGAGGAAATGAAAGGGTTGAGGAAATCGAACCAGTTAGGTTGGTGAAGACAATGATTTGGTAGACCAGTTCCAACTGTTGTCTCAGTTGTACGTCTGGTTGGAGCGGCTGAGTATTTAAACTCAAGGACACACAGTCCCGGACACCCGGGCCGAAAGCACGCAGCTCAGACACCAAGTCCTCACCGTATTCTCCTTGAACTAAGGTCACATGCACCTCGCCCAATCACTGTGGTAAGTCTTCAGCGACTTCCAAACCTTCACAGACTTGGTCACTCGGCGATCCACAATTCCTCTTGGATGCTCTAGACCATGACGCCTAACCGTCTGGAAGAAGCACAGTCTTCAAAGGTAACAAGCGTCGATCCACGCAGAACAATCTCTTCAAAGGATGCTCAATCACTTTGGGTTTGTAGGGGTTTGGTTTTTGGGTTTTTCCTCACTCGATGATTTTCGCCAAAGTCCCTGGAGGATGGTTTGCTCTAAAATGAAAAGTGTCATTTTCTCTCTGAGCAGCCAACCAGATAGTTGTTGTAGGGGCGGCTATTTATAGCATAGGGAGAAGACCGACATGATAAGACATAAATGCCCTTCTATGATATGAGCGTTAGGTGGATAAGATATTTTGGGACAAATGGCGCCAAGAAGACAAGAACGGTCGGAAATTTGACTCTCAAATTCCTCGGGGCTATCATGTTCCTCATCGTAGGCAATCCAAGACCGGCGAATTCCTAACTCCTCGGTCAGAACAAATTCCTCAAATGTAAGAACTTCGCCTCACATCAAGATGACTGAACTGTATGAGATTTCCAAAACTTCACTCGAAGGGATTGGTAGGTGTAGGATTTTGAGTTGAGCATCACATAGAAATTTTTCCTTAGTATTTCCTCGACCCCCTTTAATAGTATGGTGTTTCCTATGACTCAAGAAAGATAAAACGAAACTACTAAAACAAAAGTCTTCACGCTTCATGTTCCTCAAATGAATACCAAGTCTTCAAGGTCACACCAATTTCTTCACTTTCAAAGTCTTCAGAAAGTCTTTAGAATATCAAAGTCTTCAGTCGAAGAACTTCATTTTTAGGGTCGACTTTCTCTCAGAATATCAAACTCCTCATAGACTTATAGACTGTGTACACTCATAAACACATTAGTCCCTTAACCTATAAGTCTTCAATACACCAAAATCACTAAGGGGCACTAGATGCACTTACAAACACCTTCGGAGATACCTGTAGAGCATCTTTATAATCACCCAGTTATGTTGTGACGTTTGATAGCACACAAGGTATTCCTCCGGTATCCGGGAGTTGCATAATCTCATAGTCGAAGGAATATGTATATGACATGAAGAAAGCAATAGCAATAAAACTTAACGATCATTATGCCAAGCTAATGGATGGGTCTTTGCTACCTCTTGAGCACTGCGTTGGTTTGCCCTTGAAGAGGAAAGGGTGATGCAGTAAAGTAGCGTAAGTATTTCCCTCAGTTTTTGATAACCAAGGTATCAAACCAGTAGGAGACCACGCTCGAGTCCCACGCACCTACACAAACAAATAAGAACCTCGCAACCAACGCGATAAAGGGGTTGTCAATCCCTTCACGGTCACTTACGAGAGTGAGATCTGATAGAGATGATAAGATAATATTTTTGGTATTTTTATGATAAAGACTAAAAGTAAAGATTGCAAGGTAAACGGTAATAGAAATAGCTTGTTGACGGAAGATTAATTTGATGGAAAATAGACCCGAGGGCCATAGGTTTCACTAGTGGCTTCTCTCAAGATAGCGTAAGTATTACAGTGGGTAAACGAATTACTGTCGAGCAATTGATAGAATTGAGCATAGTTATGAGAATATCTAGGTATGATCATGTATATAGGCATCACGTTCGTGACAAGTAGACCGACTCCTGCTTGCATCTACTACTATTACTCCACACATCAACCGCTATCCAAAGATGCATCTAGAGTATTAAGTTCATAAGAACAGTAGTAGCGCTTTAAGCAAGACGACATGATGTAGAGGGATAAACTCATGCAATATGATATAAACCCCATCTTTTATCCTCGATGGCAACAATACAATACGTGTCGTTTCCCTCATCACTTCGGATCGAGCACCGCAAGATTGAACCCAAAGCTAAGCACTTCTCCCATTGCAAGAAAGATCAATCTAGTAGGCCAAACCAAACTGATAATTCGAAGAGACTTGCAAAGATAATCAATCATACATAAAATAATTCAGAGGAGATTCAAATATTGTTCATAGATAATCTTGATCATAAACCCACAATTCATCGGATCTCGACAAGCACACCACAAAAGAAGAGTTACATCAAATAGATCTCCAAGAGAATCGAGGAGAACTTTGTATTGAGATCCAAAGAGATAGAAGAGGCCATCTAGCTAATAACAATGGACCCGAAGGCCTGAGGTAAACTACTCACAGATCATCGGAGAGGCTATGATGTTGATGTAGGAGCCCTCCGTGATCAATGCCCTCCATGAGCACCTAAAAGGCCCCAAGATGGGATCTCACGGGTACAGAAGGTTGCGGCGGTGGAAATAGGGTTTTGGCTCCGTGTCTGATGGTTTGGGGGTACGTAGGTATATATAGGAGGAAGAAGTAGGTCGGTGGAGCTATGAGGGCCCACGAGGGTGGAGGGCGCGCCCAGGGGGGTAGGAGAGCCCCCCTGCCTCGTGGCCTCCTCGGTGATTTCTTGACGTCCACTCCAAGTTCTCTGGATCACATTTGTTTCGAAAATCCCGTTCCTGAAGGTTTTATTCCTTTTGGACTCCGTTTGATTATTCATTTCCTTCGAAACACTGAAATAGGCAAAAAAACAGCAATTCGGGTTGGGCCTCCGGTTAATAGGTTAGTCCCAAAAATAATATAAAAGTGTATAATAAAGCCCATTAAACATCCAAAACAGAATATATAATAGCATGGAACAATCAAAAATTATAGATACGTTGGAGACGTATCAGTCTTGTCCATCAATGACAACACATGTCTATGGTTAGGAAACTAAACCATCTTTGATTAACGAGCTAGTCTAGTAGAGGCTTACTAGGGACACTGTGTTTTGTCTATGTATTCACACATGTATCAATTTCCGGTTAATACAATTCTAGCATGAATAATAAACATTTATCATGATATAAGGAAATATAAATAACAACTTTATTATTGCATCTAGGGCATATTTCCTTGAGTCTCCCACTTGCACTAGAGTCAATAATCTAGTTCACATCGCCATGTGATTTAACACCAATAGTTCATATTTCCATGTGACCAACACCCAAAGGGTTTACTAGAGTCAATAATCTAGTTCACATCGCTATGTGATTAACACCCAAAGAGTACTAAGGTGCGATCATGTTTTGCTTGTGAGAGAAGTTTAGTCAACAGGTCTGCCACATTCAGATCCGTATGTATTTTGCAAATTTCTATGTCCTGCATGGAGCTACTCTAGCTAATTGCTCCCACGTTCAATACATATCTAGATTGAGACACAGAGTCATCTAGATCAGTGTCAAAGCTTGCATCAACGTAACTCTTTACGACAAACTCTTTATCACCTCCATAATCGAGAAATATTTCCTTAGTCATCTTTAGGTACCTATGGATAATTTTGACCGTTTTCTAGTGATCTACTCCTAGATCACTATTGTACCCTCTTGCCAAACTCATGGTAAGGTATACAATAGGTCTAGTATACATCATGGCATACTTTATAGAACCTATGGCTGAGGCATAGGGAATGACTTCCATTCTCTCTCTATCTTCTCTCATGGTCGGGTTTTGAGTCTTACTCAACTTCATACCTTACAACTCAGGCAAGAACTCCTTCTTTGACTGATCCATTTTGAACTCCTTCAAAATCTTATCAAGGTATGTACTCATCGAAAGTCTTATCAAGCGTCTTGATCTATCTCTATAGATCTTGATGCTCAATATGTAAGCAGCTTCACCGAGGTCTTTCTTTGAAAAACTCCTTTCAAACACTCCTTTAGGCTTTCCAGAAAATTCTACATCATTTCCGATCAACAATATGTCTTTCACATATACTTATCAGAAAGGTTGTAGTGCTCCCACTCACTTTCTTGTAAATACAAAGCTTCACGGCAAGTCCAGATAAAACTATATGCTTTGATCAACTCATCAAAGTGTATATTCCAACTCCAAGATGCTTGCACCAGTCCATAGATGGATCGCTGGAGCTTGCACACTTTGTTAGAACCTTTAGGATTAGACAAAACCTTCTCGTTGCATCATATACAACTCTTCTTTAATAAGTCCATTAAGGAATGCAGTTTTTGACATCCATTTCCCAGATTTCATAAAAATGTGGCAATCGCTAACATGATTCGGGCAGACTTAAGAATCGATACGAGTGAGAAAATCTCATCATAGTCAACACCTTGAATTTGTCGAAAACCTTTTGCGACAATTCGAGCTTTGTAGACAGTAATACTACCATCGGTGTCTGTCTTCCTCTTGAAGATCTGTTTACTCTCAATGGCTTGCCGATCATTGGGCAAGTCCACCAAAGTCCACACTTTGTTCTTTTATATGGATCCTATCTCAGATTTCATGACCTCAAGCCATTTATTGGAATTTGAGCTCATCATAGCTTCTTCATAGTTCGTAGGTTTGTCATGGTCTAGTAACATGACTTCCAGAACATGATTACTGTACCACTTTGGTGCGGAGCATGCTCTGGTTGACCTACGAGGTTCGGTAGTAACTTGATCTAAAGTTTCATGATCATCATCATTAGCTTCCTCTCTAGTTGGTGTAGGCATCACGGGAACGGTTTTCTGTGATGAGATACTTTCCAATTAAAGAGAAGTTACAGTTACCTCATCAAGTTCTACTTTCCTCCCACTCACTTCTTTCGAGAGAAACTCCTTCCCTAGAAAGGATCGATTCTCAGCAACATAGATCTTGCCTTCGGATCTGTGATAGAAGGTGTACCCAACAATTTCTTTTGGGTATCCTATGAAGACGCGCTTCTCTGATTTGGGTTCGAGCTTATCAGGCTGAAGCTTTTTCACATACGCATCGCAACCCCAAACTTTAAGAAACGACAACTTAGGTTTCTTGCCAAACCATAGTTCATACGGTGTCGTCTCAACGGATTTAGAAGGTGCCCTATTTAACGTGAATGCAGCTGTCTCTAATGCGTAACCCCAAAACTATAGTGGTAAATCGGTAAGAGACATCATAGATCGCACCATATCTAATAAAGTACGGCTACGACGTTCGGACACACCATTACGCTGTGGTGTTCAAGGTGGCGTGAGTTGTGAAACTATTCCAAATTGTTTTAAATGAAGGCCAAACTCGTAACTCAAATGTTCGCCTCCGCGATCAGATCGTAGAAACTTTATTTTCTTGTTATGATGATTCTCCACTTCACTCTGAAATTCTTTGAAATTTTCAAATGTTTCAGACTTGTGTTTCATCAAGTAGATATACCTATATCTACTCAAATCATCTGTGAATGTCAGAAAATAACGAACCCGCCGCGAGCTTCAACACTCATCGGACCGCATACATCGGTATGTATTATTTCCAATCAGTCATTAGCTCATTCCATTGTTCTAAAGAACGGAGTTTTAGTCATCTTGCCCATGAATGGTTTGCAAGTATCAAATGATTCAAAATCAAGTGATTCCAAAAGCCCGTCTGCATGGAGTTTCTTCATGCCCTTTACACCAATATGACCTAAACGGCAGTGCCCCAAATATGTTGCACTATCATTATCAACTTTGCATCTTTTGGCATCAATATTATGAATATGTGTATCACTATGATCGAGATTCAATAAACCATTTACATTGGATGTATGACCATAGAATGTTTTTTTCATGTAAACAGAACAACAATTATTCTTTGACTTAAATGAATAACCATATCGCAATAAACATGATCCAATCATATTCATGCTCAACGCAAATAACAAATAACATTTATTTAGGTCCAACACTAATCCCGAAGGTAGAGGGAGTGTGCAATGGTGATCTTATCAACCTTGGAATCACTTCCAACACACATCATCACCTTGCCCTTAACTAGTCTCTGTTCATTTTGCAACTCCTGTTTCAAGTTACTAATCTTAGCAACTGAACCGGTATCAAATACCCTGGGGTTACTATGAACACTAGTGAAGTACACATCAATAACATGTATATCAAATATACCTTTGTTCACTTTGCCATCCTTCTTATCCGCCAAGTATTTGGGGTAGTTCCGCTTCTAGTGACCATTCCCTTTGCAGTAGAAGCACTCAGTTTCAGGCTTAGGTCTAGCTTTGGGATTCTTCACGGGAGTGACAACTTGCTTGCCATTCTTCTTGAAGTTCCCTTTCTTTCCCTTGCCCTTTTTCTTTAAACTAGTGGTCTTGTTAACCATCAACACTTGATGATCTTTCTTGATTTCTACCTTCGCAGATTTCAGCATCGCGAAGAGCTCGCTAATCATTTCCGTCATCCCTTATATTTTATAGTTCATCACGAAGTTCTAGTATCTTGGTGATGGTGACTAGAGAACTTTTTTAATCACTATATTATCTGGAAGATTAACTCCCACTTGATTCAAGTGATTGTAGTACCCATACATTCTGAGCACATGCTCACTAGCTGAGCTATTCCCCTCCATCTGGTAGGCAAAGTATTTGTCAAAGGTCTCATACCTCTCGACACGGGCATGAGTCTGAAATACCAATTTCAGCTCTTGGGACATCTCATATGCTCCATGGCGTTCAAAACCTTTTTGAAGTCCCAGTTCTAAGCCGTAAAGCATGGTGCACTAAACTATCAAATAGTCATCATACGGAGCTTGTCAAACATTCATAACGCTCAGACGCTCCTCCAACAGTGTCACACCTAGCAAAGGCATCAAGGACATAATTCTTCTGTGCAGCAATGAGGATAATCCTCAGATCACGGACCTAGCCCGCATTATTGCTACTAACATCTTTCAACTTAATTTTCTCTAGGAACATATCAAAAATAAAACAGGGGAGCTATACGCGAGCTATTGATCTACAAATACGTATATGCAAATACTATCGTGACTAAGTTCATGATAAATTAAGTTCAATCAATCATATTACTTAAGAACTCCCACTTAGATAGACATCCCTCGAGTCATCTAAATGATCACGTGATCCAAATCAACTAAACCATGTCCGATCATCACGTAAGATGGAGTAGTCTTCAATGGTGAACATCTCTATGTTGATCATATCTACTATATGATTCACGTTCGACCTTTCGGTCTCCAGTGTTCCGAGGCCATGTATGTACATGCTAGGCTTGTCAAGTTTAACCCGAGTATTCTGCATGTGCAAAACTGTCTTGCACCCATTGTATGTGAACATAGAGCCTATCACACCCGATCATCACGTGGTGTCTCAAAGACGACGAGCAATGCATAGCGGTGCATACTCGTGGAGAACACTTATACCTTGAAATTTTAGTAAGGGATCATCTTATAATGCTACCGCCGTACTAAGCAAAATAAGATGCATAAAAGATAAATATCACATGCAATCAAAATATGTGACATGATATGGGCATCATCATCTTGTGCCTTTGATCTCCATCTCCAATGCACCGTCATGATCTTCATCTCCAAAGAACCGTCATGATCTCCATCGTCACCGCCTTGACACCTTGATCTCCATCGAAGCGTCATGGTCGTCTCGCCAACTAATGATTCTACAACTATCGCTAACGCATAGTGATAAAGTAAAGCAATTACATGGTGTTTGCATTTCATACAATAAAGCGACAACCAAAAGGCTTCTGCCAGTTGCCGATAACTTTAACAAAACATGATCATCTCATACAATAACGTATATCACATCATGTCTTTTTTTTTACAGTAAGACTGTAAGGGAGGCCCCTACAGTATAATAGATGCAACAAACCCAAGTTGCAAGTACCATGCCGTGAACCTGGGTGGGTGGGAAGGCATTAGCCCCTTCCCACCACTAGGCTATGCCTTAGTCTGCATCACATCATGTCTTGACCATATCACATCACAACATGCCCTGCAAAAACAAGTTAGACATCCTCTACTTTGTTGTTGAAAGTTTTACGTGGCTGCTACGGGCTTCTAATAAGAACTGTTCTTACCTACGCATCAAAACCACAACGGTGATTTATCAAGTTTCGTTGTTTTAACCTTCAACAAGGACCGGCCGTAGCCAAATTCGATTCAACTAAAGTAGGAGAAACAGACGCCTGCCAGCCACCTTTATGCAAAACTAGTTGCATGTCTGTCGGTGGAACCGGTCTCATGAACGTGGTCATGTAAGGTTGGTCTAGGCCCTTTGACCCAACAATACTGCCGAATCAAAATAAGACATTGGTGGTAAGCAGTATGACATCACCGCCCACAACTCTTTGTGTTCCACTCGTGCATATCATCTACGCATAGACCTGGCTCAGATGCAATTGTTGGGGAACGTAACATGCAATTTTAAAAAAAATCCTATGCTCACGCAAGATCTATCTAGGAGATGCATAGCAATGAGAGGGGGGGAGTGTGTCCCTGCACCCTCGTAGACCGAAAGCGGAAGCGTTTGACAACGCGGTTGATGTAGTCGAACTTCTTCTCGTTCCGACCGAATGTACGGCACCTCTGTGTTCTGCACACGTCCAGCTCGATGATGTCCCTCGAACTCTTGATCAAAAAAAGTGTCGAGGAAGAATTCCGTCAGCACAACAGCGTGGTGAAGGTGATAGTGAAGTGATCCATGCAGGGCTTCGCCTAAGCACTACGTGAATATGACTGGAGGCGTAAACTATGGAGGGGGGCTCCTCACACGGCTAACAAATGTTGTTGTGTGTTCTAGTGGTGCCCCCCCCCCTCATATATATAGGTTGGAGGGGAGGAGAGGCAGCCAAGGGGGCGCCCCAAGTAGGAGGAATCCTACTTGGGCGCCTCCCAATTCGGCCTCCCCCTTTTCCATATCCACTTGAGGGGGAAGGAAGGAGGAGGGAGGAGGAAGGAAGGGGGAGTCCGAATCCCTCCCCTTCCTTTCTCCTCTTCCCTTACCCTCCTATTTTGGCCTCCATGGGTCACACCAGCCCCTTAGGGGCTGGTCTGTCCCCTACTTGGCCCATTAGGCCCATGTAGTTGCCGGGGGGATGCCCGGAACCCCTTCCGGTGACCCGATATGTACCCGGTACCCCCCCATAACACTTATGGTGTCCGAATATCATCGTCCTATATATGAATCTTTACCTCTCGACCATTTCGATACTCCTCTTCATGTTCGTGATCTCATCCGAGACTCTGAACAACATTTGGTCAAGAAATCACATAGCTCATATAATACAAAATTCTCATCGAACGTTAAGCGTGCGGACCCTATGGGTTCAAAATTACGTAGACATGACCGAGACACCTCTCCGGTAAATAACCAACAGCGGAACCTGGATGCTCATATTGGTTCCCACATATTCTACGAAGATCTTTATCGGTCATACCGTAATGACAACATATGTTATTCCCTTTGTCATCGGTATTTTACTTGCCCGAGATTCGATCATCGGTATCTTCTTACCTATTTCAATCTCATTACCGGCAAGTCTCTTTACTCGTTCTGTAATGCATCATCCCGCGAACTCATTAGTCACATTGCTTGCAAGGATTATTATGATGTGCATTACCGAGAGGGCCCAGAGATACCTCTCTGATACTCGGAGTGACAAATCCTAATCTCGATCTATGCCAACCCAACAAACACCTTCGGAGATACTTGTAGAGCATCTTTATAATCACCCGGTTACATTGTGATGTTTGATAGCACACAAGGTATTCCTCCGGTATCCGTGAGTTGCATAATCTCATAGTCAAAGGAATATGAATATGACATGAAGAAAGCAATAGCAATAAGAATTAACGATCATTATGCTAAGCTAACAGATGGGTCTTGTCCATCACATCATTCTCCTAATGATGTGATCCTGTTCATCAAATGACAACACATGTCTATGGTTACCTAACTTAACCATCTTTGATTAACGAGGTAGTCTAGTAGAGGCTTACTAGGGACACTGTGTTTTGTCTATGTATCCACACATGTATCAAGTTTCCGGTTAATACAATTCTATCATGAATAATAAATATTTTTCATGATATAGGGAAATATAAATAACAACTTTATTATTGCCTCTAGGGCATATTTCCTTCATATATAGTCCTCGGTACAGAGGCTCTTGTCCTCCTCGGATTCAGGTAAGTAGTTGTCATCAGCCCCTTCAAAGAGGTCGTCGGGGTCCACATCCTCGGGGATTCCTTTGGGGCTGGCGTATCACGCTGGGGAGGCATGAAAATCCTCTCCGAGATTGCCAGCCTCGTTGCCTGTTGCGCCGCCGTTATCGACGGTGGCGTTTTTCCCGCTGGGGTCCCCATCGGTGCCCAGTCCACACCTGCGCCTATGCCTAGACAGGTTTTTGGGAGTGTCAACCATGTACACATCGTAAGTAGATGTTGCAGCCCACTTGCCGGTGTTTACTAGTGGCGAAGTGGTTTCTGTAGGGTCGTCGACATCTTCATCCATGTCGGTGGCCTCGTCGTAGTCTAGCAAGTCGGTTAAATCATCGATCGTGGTGACTAGGTGGATGGGTGGGACATAAATTTCTTGGTCGTCGGTTTAAGTCCGATCTTTTCATAGATCGAGGTCTATCCGTCCGAGATTGACAAGCTCTAGATGCGATCAACCATCTCATTTAAGTGAGATAGCTCCTCGGGCCGGGCTGACTTGAAGCACGATAGGTGGAATCGACGAATCTCTTGACGCGCTCTTGGCCTTGTGATGGGCCAGAGTCAGTTTTGAATGTGTTACGAGGGTCGGTTCTAAACCCGATGTAGTGTCCGGAGCCGGACTCGGATCAAAATCGGGGTTCGATGTTGCGATGGGGCTGTCCAGGCAGTGGCGATTGATTTCTCCATGCGTCTCGGCGGTGCCTGGGAGCCTGGTCCGACGTCCTCAAGGGAGATCGGTTCCGAAGTCGAGCCTCCGATGTCTGATAGGCCCTCAATCCGACCGGGCGTCCAGCCTGACATGTCGAGCTCGCCGCGGGAATCCACGGTGTATTCCAAGCCTCCGAAAGTCACGATCTGATCTGTGGCATAGTTCTCGACAGGGACCAGATGGCCTGCCGAGTCGGCGCAAAAGATCATGCTGCCGAACATGAAAAGTTGGTCGGGGACGTATACGTTTATGTAGCTGATGTCGTAGTTAATCTGCGGACGAGCCATCGATCCTCTTGTTGATCTCACGGTGGAACTCTCAATGAAAGCACCAGTGTCGGTGTCAAAACCGGCAGACCTCGGGGTAGGGGGTCCCAAGCTATGGATCTCGAATCGGTGGTAATAGGAATAAGGAGACGTGTTTACCTAGGTTTGGGCCCTCTTGATGGAGGTAAAACCCTACGTCCTTCTCTTGTTTATATTGATGATGATGTATCGAGTACAATCTTGATCTACCTCGAGATCGTAAGGAGAGACCTAACTCTAGGGCTAGGTGAATGTAATTGTGTTACGGTGTCCTCTCCGGGCTAAACCCTCTGGCTTATATACACGCCAGGTAGGGCATCTAGGGTTACATGGTTGGCATCCAGGGGATCGCATGGAGGCGGTAGGAGATGTCTTGGAGTATACGTCAAGTCTTCGGCAGATTTAGTCTTGATTACGTCTAGGCGTGTAGCTTTTGGAGTCCATCCGATGGAGAGTGAGGCCCACAGGCCCGGCCCGAGGACTAACGACCGACTTGGTTGGCACCCCTTAGTCCAGGACACCGTCACTATGGATCAAGCCCTAACAAATTGACTCGATTACATGATGAATATCATCTAGCTCCATCACCGTCCAACAAGCCTATGAAGGAAGTACTCACTCCCGGGGTGAGCATCATGAAATTGTTGATGAAGAAGGGTTAATGATGATGATGATGAGCAATCCCCCTATCTGGAGCCGCGAACGGACTCCAGAACAACCCTCTCGATGAAGAACAGAAGGTGCTAGCGGCTTCGTATCTTGAAACGCGATGAAACTTCTCCTATTTTTTTTCTCGGGAGGATGGAATTTATAGAGTTGGAATTAGATCAGACGGAGACTCTTGGGCCCCACAAGGCATCATGGCACGCCTGCAAGGCGGTAGGCGCACTCGCTGCCTTGTGAGCAACTGATGGCCCCCCTTCGGTGGATCTTTGTTCTAGTATTTTTTATTTATTCAATACAAAATTCCGCAAAGTTTCGTCCGACTCCGAGAACTTCTATTTCTGCACAAAAACAACATCATGGTAGTTCTGTTGAAAACAACATCAGTCCGGGTTAGTTTCATTCTAATTAGAGTCCAAAATAAGAGCAATAGTGTTTGGAAAAAGTAGATACGATGGAGACGTATCAAGGGGTATAAAGTACATGTTGATCTACCTCGCGATCTTATGTGAATGAATCTACTTATATGGACTAAAATCCCTTGGCTTATGTAGACACCCGGGGTACCTAGGGTTACACCTAGGTCGGTTACATCAGGGGACAAACATGTCGAGGATCTCATTTGGTCTTGGTGTAGACGCCAAGTCTTCGGAGGATTCTATCGTGAGTACATCATGGGGCCTGTTGGGGATGTAGTTACTGAGTTAACCCGCCCAATAGGGGCCGGGTTATATTCATGGCGACTCATAAGGACAAAGCCCAAGAAGGAATTGAAGATGGCGGTTCATGAGGATAACTTATGAAGGACCCAAGGCCCAAGGGTGGCTTAAGGCGTGAGGTGTAAAACCGCCATATGTGTATAACTTGTATGATAAGGCAATTGTAGTTAAGTCACCGGCCAGACACGTTTATGAGTCGGCCGGGACTCTGTAAGCCACCGGGCATCAACCTGAGTATATAAAGGGACGACCCGGCAACGAGTTAAGGGCAAGAAAGAAGAGATCGAGAGCTAGGTCAAGCGTATTCACTCCCTAGTAATCGAGACATAAGTAATACCACCTCAACTGGATTAGGCCTTTACCTTCACTACAAGGGGCCGAACCAGTATAAACTCCCTGTGTCCATTGTCTCGTTTTAACCCCTTTAAGTTAACCTTGTTGTGATGTCTCCACGACTAAGTCCTCACAATAGGACATCTGCCGTGACAATCCCATGACAATTGGCGCCCACCGTGGGTCTATCGCACGATGGTTTCAAGTTCTTAGAGGGCAACTTTGAAGGGATCAAGGGATACGCCATGGGCCGGATGACCAAGAGTTGTCGTGGCAAACTCTACATCGACGACGCAGGCTGGGGCCCCGAGGCCGGCTCAATTGAGTACGGGTATCGGGTCCCCTTTGGTGGAATTCACGTCTTCATCGACAAGATCGGCGAGCCGGGCCCTGAGCCGGACAACTGCACTGACATCGTCGAGACGGCTCAGCGTGCAAGACTCGCCCGAGCTCAGCCCGCCATGAATCGTGCCTTCATGGGATTCATCCATGGAGCGGAATCTGAGGATAGATCGGTATCTGGTGATGAGACGTTCGTCTACTCTGATGGCGAGTCGTCCAACGGTGACACTGAATCGTTGTAACAACTACAAGACGGACGGCTCGGGGGCTGTTCCGATGGCGACAGTATTCCGGACCTCTGTGAGCCGCCGAACAGGGTTGCGATCTTCATGGCTGGTATGCAGCCCATGTAGCACTCGTCGACTACAGGAGAGATGATTTCCGGGTCGGCGGCGGCAACGGCTGCCGGGCAGGAGGCCCTGTGCGCCTGCCGGCTCAGGTCTTAACTGACTTGCTAGATAAACTGACAGCATTGTTAATAGCAGAGGTTAACCCGGCGGATCAGGATCAGCATAATGCGGTGGTCGCAAAATTGCGTGATGAGATAGCACAGGCCGAGGAGGAGCTGAATGCAGAAAAACACTAGGATGGCCGAGGAGCGGGCTGCTTTGGATGCTCAGGCACAGCGGATTTAGTCAGAGTCCTTTCAGCTCATGCTGGATCAGAACGCTTCAAACGAAGTCATGAGGAGGAGGCATCAGACTCGCCTGCCTCCGGTTTACGAGGCGAGAAATCTCTTTAACATGCCCGGAGCAGGGACCAGTAACCAGCCAATGATGAACTGGGTTGAAACGCCTGGAACGGGAGCGCCGGCTCCGCCGCGCATGATGGACCCGCCTTGTCAGAACAATATCCCGCCGCAGCACGTGCCGACGCCACCGGTCATTGTTCTAACCCCTCGGATAGCATGATCGCGGCAGCATCACGATTGGCGGCTCTCCCAATCGAAGGCGAGTCTCCAACGGCAGTTGAAACACGAAGGGCTAGAGAACTGCTTCAGACAGCATTGGTTCAGCAGCAGGCTTATTCTTACAGCCATGACAGGATTCATTCAACCCCTCGCCTGGGCCGGAGTTATAGCAAGCATATCGAAGAACCGGACGTATCCAGCAGTGGGCGGAACCGCAACCCGCCCCATGGACATAACCCGGCAGGTGGTGGGGTTAATGCCCAGAACATAGTGGACCAAGGAAGAGTGCATCGGGAAGCTGAGCTGGCGGCTCAATATGCGCCTCGCCAGCAGTCCCCGGTTCGTTCAACAACTTCGGTGGAAACAGTGGTGACTTTTAGAACTTTGGGTGTGTCGTGTTTGTCTCCGGCTCTACGTAACGTACGATTGCCCAAGGATTTCAAGGGTCCCCGTAAGGTGCCCAACTACACTGCCGACTTACCCCCTGAAACATGGGTTGAGAGTTATGAGATGGCGATGGAGCTGCTGGATGTTGACGATGCTGCATGTGCTAAGTATTTCACCATGATGTTGGAAGGGACGGCTCGTGCTTGGTTGAAAGGGTTGCCAGCCAACTCCATTGGGTCATGGGCCAAGTTAAAAGCCCGTTCATCCAGAATTTTAAAGATACGTGCAAGCAACCCATGTCAATTGTGGATTTAGCCTCCTGTGTCCAAGAAGAAGGTGAGTCGACAACCCATTGGGTGCGCCGGGTCTCGACAATCCTGCACTCGTCAGATCGGATCAATGCCAATTTAGCAGTCTTAATGTTGGAGAACAATTATCGTTTCACGCCCCTGAAGCAGAAATTAAGATGGCTCAAACAACACTGCAACGACATGGGGAGACTCATGGCGGCTCTGGTTAAGTACGCTGACTCTGATGGTACCAAGGACCCCGAATCTGATGATGAAAAGCCGGGAAAGGGAAAGAAGAGCACCAGCACCAGAGGGCAGCAGCATAACCCGGCAAATCAGGGAGGCAACGGTAAGCGCAAAGCTGATAATAGTTTGGACTTTGTGGCTAACACCAATACGCAGAATAATGGTCAGCGTCGTAAGGGTAAACCGCCCCCACGGACTGGAGGATCAGGCTTTAACCTTGAGCAATTCTTTGAATCAGCCTCGCCCAAGGCATGGCATGTAAGAAAGACCGTCTGGCCACCTCTGGAAAGATTGCTTCATTATGAAGGAGTACAAAAATTCCAATCTTTTTCAAGACAAGCATGGGCTGGTTGGTGGCTTAGGATCCGGCTCTCATGGACCAGGTTACGGCGGTGGCGGTTCTAGCTCTGGATTCCAAGGCAGTCAGGGAAACCAGGGTGGCTACCATCAACAGTCAGGTCAGGGGAATCAACAGCAGCAATATGGGTATCAGAGTAACCCAAAGCAGTTGAATAGTGGGCAGTACCATGTCTTCACCACAAGTTTGTGCAAACGGGATCAGAAGCTTCATAAAAGGCAGTGAACGCCGTTGAGCCGGCAGTCCCCCGTTACTTGCGCTGGTCTGAGCAGCCCATTGTGTGGAGTCGGGAAGATCACCCACCCCGGGTTGATAATCCGGGTCACTTGGTGTTGGTGGTCGCACCACAGGTCGGAGGGTATAAGTTCACCAAAGTACTCATGGACGGAGGGAGCAGCATCAATATCCTTTATTATGAAACTTTCCGTCGCATGGGTTTGACTGATAAGAATCTAAAGACATCGAACACTGTCTTTCATGGAGTAGTACCCGGTAAGTCGGCGTACCCAGTGGGTAAGATAGCTCTGGAAGTTGATTTTGGAGATGATCATGACTCTAGGTCGGAGAGGTTGACCTTTGAAGTGGTAAAAATCAAGAGCCCTTATCATGCTCTGTTCGGAAGGCCGGCTTATGCTAAGTTCATGGCAAGGCCTTGTTATGTTTATCTGCAGCTCAAAATGCCAGGTCACAAGGGAACCATCACGGTGCACGGGAGCCGGAAGATCGCCTTAGAGTGTGAGGAAGGTGATGCAGCCTATGCTGAGTCGGTCTGTGCAACAGAGGAGTTGAAATTTTACAAAGATAATGTGGATCCGGCTGACATGACGTCCTTGAAAAAGCCAACTACGGAGCATGACCCGACGTTGAAGTTTAAGTCAGCAGATGACACCAAGCTAGTTGATTTCGTTCCTGGAGATTCATCCAAGCAGTTCAACATCAGTGCTAATCTGGACCCGAAATAGGAAAGCACGCTCATCGAGTTCATCCGTGAGAACCTGGACATTTTTGCATGGAAACCTTCTAACATGCCAGGTGTACCGAGGGAACTCGCTGAGCACACTCTTAACATTGATCCCAAGTTTAAGCCGGTCAAGCAGTTTCTTCGTCGCTTCAACGAAGAGAGGCGTAAGGCCATTGGTGAAGAGGTAGCCCGGCTCTTGGAGGCTGGGTTTATTGTTGAAGTTTTCCATCCGGAATGGTTGGCTAACCCGGTGCTGGTACTCAAGAAGAACGGCACCTGGCGTATGTGTGTGGACTACACAGACTTAAACAAGGCTTGTCCGGCTGATCCTTTTGCTCTCCCTCATATTGATCAGATTATTCGTGCTACGGCGGGTTGTGAGCATTTGAGTTTTTTGGATGCTTATTTTGGGTATCATCGGATCAAGATGGCAGTTAAGGACCAGGAGAAGACAGCTTTTATAACTCCCTTTGGAGCCTTCTGCTATGTGTCTATGCCTTTTGGGCTCAAGAGTGCCCAGGCGACCTACCAGCGTTGTGTGCAGAACTGTCTTCACAATCTGATTGGGCGCAATGTTCATGCTTATGTGGATGATATTGTAGTGAAATCCAGAAAGAAGGAGACCTTGATAGAAGACTTAAAGGAAACATTCGATAACCTCCGGGTTTATAAGATGATGCTTAACCCGGCCAAGTGCGTTTTTGGTGTGCCGGCAGGCAAGCTATTGGGTTTTCTGGTTTCTAACAGAGGCATTGAAGCTAATCCAGAGAAGATCAACGCCATCACTTCTTTAGCTAAGCCGGCATGTATCAATGATGTTCAACGATTGGCGGGTCGTATTGCGGCCTTAAGCCGGTTCATAAGCCGGTTGGGAGAGAAGGCTATCCCTCTGTATCAGATGATGAAAAAGACGGATAATTTCATCTGGAGCGATACCGCTAATGCAGCGTTTGAGGACTTGAAGAAACAGCTGGCTGAGCTGCCCGTTCTTGCTGCCCCTGTTGATAAGGAGCCGTTGTTGTTATATGTGGCTGCTAATGCCCGGGTTGTGAGCGTAGCCATTGTGGTGGAACGGAAGGAGGCAGACAAGGAATATCCGGTTCAAAGGGCGGTTTACTACATCAACGAGGTGCTTATTGAGTCTAAGCAGAGGCATTCGCACTGGCAGAAACTTGTATATGGGGTGTTTATGGCCAGTCGGAAGCTTAAGCAATATTTTTTGGGTCATCCCATCACTGTGGTTAGTTCCGCTCCTTTAGGGGATATTATTCAGAACAGAGAAGCCACAGGTCGGATAGCCAAGTGGGCCATTGAACTTGGACCTCATGGTTTGAAATATATGCCTTGCGCAGCCATCAAGTCTCAAGCACTGGTGGATTTCATCAATGACTAGACAAAACTGCAGATGCCTGAGGAAAAGCCAGATAACACATAATGGACTATTCACTTTGATGGGTCCAGGCAATTGGAGGGCTCGGGGCTGGAGCTGTGCTAGCTTCCCCTCGAGGTGATAAATTTTATTATGTTCTCCGTTTGATGTTCCCTTGCACTAACAATGCAGCTGAATATGAGGCCCTGCTCCATGGTCTTTGGATGGCTAAGGAGATGAACTTAAGCCGGGTGAGGTGCTTTCGTGACTCAGATTTGGTGGCTCAACAAGTTTCTGGTACTTGCGATTCTAAGGATCCGCTCATGGCGGCTTATCGGCGAGAGGTTGATGCTATTGTGGGTCATTTTAAGGGTTATCAGGTTGAGCATATTGATCGAAGGAAGAACGAGGCGGCTGATGCTTTAAGCCGGCTAGGTTCTCAGCATAAGCCAGTGCCACCCAATACTTTCTTGGATATTTTATATAACCCCTCAATCAAGTTGCCTACAGAGGAGGATCTTGCTATTCCTGACCCAGAAGCACAGTTGGTGGCGGCTATTCATGCGATCCCGGATTGGACAGTCCCTTACTTGGCTTATATGACCCGGGGCGAGTTACCTGAGGATGAAACCTTAGCTAGGCAAATAACCCGGCGGTCTAAGTCAATGACAATTGTCAATGGAGAGCTGCATCATTGCAGTGTTACAGGGGCCTTTCAACGTTGTGTTTATCCAGAAGAGGGCCATGAGATCCTGTGTGAGATTCATGAAGGAGACTATGGTCATCATGCCGGTTGAAGTCTCTCGTGGCTAAAGCTTTTCGTCATGGATCTTATTGGCTGGTGGCTCATGCTGATGCTGAAGACCTGGTCAGTAGGTGTCATGGATGTTAGAAGTTTTCACGACGAGCCCATGTGCCGGATCAAGAATTGAGGATGATTCCAATTACTTGGCCGTTTGCAGTCTAGGGGCTAGATATGGTTGGACCCTTCAAAAGGTCCGAGGACAAAAAGACACATCTCCTGGTGGCGGTTGACAAATTTACAAAGTGGGTTGAGGCCGAGCCGGTCATTAAATGTGACACGACGACGGCGGTTCAGTTCATTAAAAAGGTGATTTTCCGTTTTGGCTTTCCCCCACAGTATCATAACTGATAATGGCACTAATCTGTCCAAGGGTGCTATGAAAAAAATTTGTCAACGTGAGCATATCCGGCTTGACGTGTCGTCAGTGGCTCACCCCCGGTCTAATGGTCAAGCTGAGAGAGCCAATCAAGAGATCCTGAGAGGCATCAAGCCCCGGCTTATGGTTCCCCTACAGAGGACGCCGGGTTGTTAGGTGGAGGAGTTACCTTCCGTGTTATGGAGCATTAATAGCACGCCCAACAGATCTACGGGTTACACGCCCTTCTTCATGGTTTACGGAGCAGAGGCGGTTCTCCCTAGTGACATCCGTCATGACTCACCGCGTGTGGCGGCTTATGTTGAAGCTGACAATGAAAAGGCACGTCAGGAAGCACTTGACCTGTTAGATGAGGAGCGTGACATTGCGGCGACTCGTTTGGCGATCTACCAGCAAGATCTGCGCCGTTATCACAGCCGCCGGGTTAAAACCAGAACTTTTCAAGAAGGTGACTGGTGCTCCGGCTTATCCAGGATCAAACTGATATGCACAAGTTATCCCCACCTTGGGAAGGACCTTTTGTGGTCAGTAAGAATCTCAATAATGGGTCATACTACCTTATCGATGTTCAACAGCACAAAGACTCACATAAGTCCGAGGAGGAGACCCACCGCCCGTGGAATATTGCTCATCTTCGGCCTTACTACACTTGAGCCACTGGCTCTTCTGATGTACATATTTTGACAATGTATATATTATGATCAATGTAATAAAGTCGGCATCCCTGTTAAAACAGGGCCTCTGTCGTTTTTCTTTAAATAACGAGTTTTTGGTCACTTGGGGGCTTCTGCTTTATAAAGCAAAGTTATGATTACCCTTTGATCTGGCTTATATATATATATATATATATATATATATATATATATATATATATATATATATATATATATATATACATCTGGACTATTCTGTTACCCTTTTTGAACTGATGATTTCGGGCGATTGTACTGATGTTGTCATTCAGTTGAACTGGTCGTTTTTATTAGAAGAGTAAATAAGAGTCCCTTCCCACTCGCTCCCCGTTCCGCCTGCCACTCTAGCCGTCGACCGACTGCCCGTGGCCGATCCATCCACCTGCCCGCCTCCCTCCCAGCAACCCAGGCTCCACCCTAGGCGCAACGATGGGTGTCGGGGAGGCCGTCGGCGGCGACATCGTCCAGCGGGACGATGACGCGCCCAAGATCGCCGGCTGCTCCAATGACTTCTTGCTCGTATGCGCCCCTCTTCCTGCTCCCCGCCTCTCCTGAGCAAGTGGAGCGGCCGGCCCCAGTTTCCGATTTCGAGCATGTGGCCTGGTGGCCGGTGGTGCTCCGTTCGCCGGGCTACTGAGCCTGAGGAGCCGCACGCTTGCTCGATCCTTGGATTGGAGTTAGGCGGCGCAGCTTTTCATTGCTGGGAATGCCTGAGGAGTTGCGCGCTTGCTCGATTCGTGGATTACGGAGTTAGGCGGCGCAGCTTTTCGTCGCCGGGAATTCAATTAGCCGATCGCAGTAGGTGCTCCGGCTTGGACACTAGAGGAACACCGGCCAGCTCTATTTTGGAGTTAGGTATTTTTTGTACCGTGAGCAGAGGAGATTCCGTCGCTAATTAATTATAATGCAGTATGTTGTTGCTGGTGGAGCTACTATAGTAGTATTTGATTCAGGGGCTAATGGCTGTTACTTGCTACTGTATTTGACATGAGATCGAGCACCATACGAGCTATAAAATGGCAGCTCAGATTTTATGCTAAACTTTCATGATAGGTGGGCAAAGAAATTTCACAAAAATTTGTCAAATGCAAAACTTTAAAAGAGGCCAAAGATTTCAGTCCAACGGCGCAAAGCTATCAAAAATGTGAAACTTAGTCATGTTGTACTCGTACTGATCTTTGTGTGGTGTTTGTACTGAGGAGGTATTTTTCACAGATTAATTCTGAATGGTTCCGGAAAAAGTACTTGAACGATGTTTTGAACTCAATTTTTTATCAACGATGTTTTGGACTTCTCGCGTTTTGCGACTTGAACTTTTCCCATTTGAATTTTCCGATTCATAATTTTTAACTTATGGTACTGACGGTACTAGAGAGTTTGTACTTCTCAAAAAATATTCAGTCTATGTTCTTTTACTTTTAGTTTTAAATTTTATTTACCACCTTTATCCTTACTGTCAATGTCATCACCATCATACCTTTATGGTTTATATAGTTGAACGGGGTTGCATTTTTACCATTCCTTCTTTTAAAAGCTTATGTTTTCTTCTCCAAAACTTTCTACCTGACAAGAATCAGAACTTATTTATTTTTTACATTCGTACTTCTAAGTGTCTTTAATGACATTTTCACTTTTTTACTTTGTTTTACCTCATCAAACAGGCGCACAACACATTTGAAGAAACAAAATACGAATCTTAGAAGCACAAGGGGGATAACCATTGCACAGGACTTCATGTGTGCCTCCATCATAGAAAAATAGACTGAATTTATAAGGATGAACAAATGAATCATACAGAATATTGTCAAAACCCCGCATTTTTTCTCACTCAAACAAACTTCTGTACTTGCATACAACCCTCTTTGAACTTGGACGGCACCTACTGCTCAACTTGGACTATGACCAGTGCTCAGCTCGAACGGAGGAGGTTGTCGTCGTTGCTTTTTAACCATGAATGCTTCTAAAGACACTGGGAATTGCTTCAAAACTGCTTTATACTTTTTAACATGAGTGTTCTCTCAGCTGGGCCAAGAAGCAATGCATACATCATATTTTTATTCTGCAAGAATGAATAATTAACAACTAATCTATCAGTACATGTAGAACAATTTCAGTTTTGAGAACAAACTTCCATTGACGTGTTGAACTCTGAATCTGTATAGAGGACATGATGGGTCTCAGGCTACTTAGAAAATCTATGAAAAATTGGCAACAGGACCAGCCTCAACATTTTCCACTTGTAAGATAAACATAAAATAGAAGTACTAGCACTGAACTAGTAGGATTACCTAAAACATGGTATTTCCAGTTTGAGCAGAAGAATCTATGAAACCAGATTGCATGTCCAACCACAAACCAAGACTAACATGTACTATTTTGCTCAGTCTGGGATGGACTGTCAGAATTTACAAAGCCACTTAATTACCTTGAGTGCACACATGATTTTTGGGGATTTCCTCAAGATTATGCACAATAAAGCATACAGACTGAAAAGAATAGACAAGCTGAACTGTAAACCAAAATAAATGGCTACTGGGTTCCCCATATAGCAACTAAAACTCAGTACAACTACACCTTTTATTGCTGCACTACTACTTAGACAAGGTAAATCAATAAAAACTGAACTAACAAACTTCTACTTAATATCATTTGTGCATGTCCATGGCGGCAGTGCGCAACTGTTGAGCATGTAGCTGATGTGCGGGATGCAAATGCCCCTTAGTGGTCGACGCAAATGCTCGTGTGCTAGACACAAGTTCAGCATATATATGTCCCTGTATGTACTTACAGATTTCCATTTCTTTCTTTACACATATAAAAGTCAATGCTTTTTTTGTAGAATGAACACCCATTGTTTTTACCAATTGAACTATTAAAGCATTGAAAAGTGAACTTTTATTGAGTTGTTTTACATAGCTAACAGTGGACAAAGATAAAAATTATGAGTTTCCTTCAACATAACCAGAACAAGCATTTGAATTGGTTATGTACCTCCACTCAAAGAGAGCTTGGACTTGCTACTATTCTTTCTCTAACTGCCGACAGTAGATTGATGTCAAGCATTACAACAAGTACCCGTCCCCCTTTGTGCTAAACAATCAGAATCGTCACGCATAGGGAAGCATCAGCAGCATTTTCAAGCAGAGTAAAAATACATTAATATTTTAGCAATTCAAGCTACAGCTAACATTAGCAGGAATTCAAGCGAAAGAACAGACAGAGGTTACGGGAGAGAGGAGAACATGAGAGACCTTAGCTGGAGCATAGTGGAGGTTGGGAAAGGAGGCAAACTCCTGAGCTGCGGTGTCGAACGACTCGACGTTGTGTCATTGAACAGCCCATGGTGGAAGCAGTGAACGATGTCGTGCCAACGTGTAGGTCCAGCACCAAGGCTAGCACGCAGAGGATCCTGCCTGCGGCGGCTCGTCGGACCTAAGTGGCGGCAAAGAAAATGAAGCAGTAAATATACAACATTCGCTCCACAAGAAAATGAAGCAGTAAATATACCTTATTTTTGTACATACAAGCATACAGAAAATTATAGAATCAACATAGTATACCCTGATATGTAGTTGCACTGACGCTCTAGGAATTTTAGAACTGAAGAAGCACAGACTTGCTGCGCAAATAAATAGCATATAAATGTTTACTGTCCAAGAGCGCCTGTGCCATGTATTTAGAATTTCCTCGCACCATTTTTCATACACAAAAGTCATGTATGGCTATCAGGCACAACTTCTATATATATAGAAGGGCCAGCAAGGTTCTCAGAAACCAACTAGGAGTACATGATTTCAATCAACTCGATGCTCATCAGTACTAGAATTACTGGACAAGAAGTTTAGATTTGTAGCAGCACACGCACCAAACTTACAGATTTTTCTTGAACTTATTTAGGTGACTGAAGACAAGCAATGAAAGATCTGGGTCAAGTAAAGATGTTTCTCTGAGCATTATAGTCATCCCTCTCATCCCAACAAGGACCTGCAGAAAGTAGACACATTGTTCAGAAATTGGTTGGGTACCCATACTTTTATACTGAGGTAAACCTTTTCATCAAACTATTGCCAAATTTTTAGAGAGTAAGGGTTATGCTCGAATCAACCTTTAGTACCTCTGTACCTTTGCTAGTCACCGCACTAAACTAAACTTCAGATAGAAAATAGAGGTAACAATAGCAGCAATTGGTAGCTGCTTAGTAGTGGGCATGCATCAGCAACAGCAGAAAAGGATGCGGCTGTGTCGGGCAGTCCTAGGTGCAGCAGCAGCTTGCAGCAAGGAGCGGCTTGCACTCAGCTCCTTGAGCGACCGGCCATAAAGGAAGCAGTTGGACTGTTGAGCTGGAGGTCCTCGACCCCGCGATTCCTCCAGCAGGCTCCACTTTTTGCCGCTGAAGCATAAGCCATGGCCTTGGAGCAGGACGCGTCCACGGCGGCGACATTGAACAGACAGGGATGGCGGCGGCGAACTGCTTGTACGCAGGCGGGGACATTGAACGGACAGGGATGGCGGCGGCGAACTGCATGTACGCGGTGGCGGCGACATTGAACGGACAGGGGTGCGGCAATGAACTGCATGTACAAGGTGGCGTCGTGGCACCATTGGAGAGGAGGCAGAGTGGGAGAGGCCAGCAACCCTCGGCAGGGAGGCGCGCCGGGAGGGCCCGGCGCCCATCAGAGGGGAGGCGCGCGGGGAGGGCCCGGCGCCCGTCGGAGGGGAGGCGTGCGGGCAGGGGCCGGCGCCCGTCCGAGGGGAGGTGCGCGGGGAGGGGCGGGCGCTCGTCGGAGGGGAGGCACGCGGGGAGGGGCTGCGCTCGTCGTAGGGGAGGCGCGGGGAGTGGCCGGTGCCCGTCGGAGGGGAGGCGCGCGGGGAGTGGCCGGCGCCCGTCGGAGGGGAGGCGCGCGGGGAGTGGCCGGCGCCACAACCGTGGGAGGTGGTGACGGCGCACGGCGTCCGTGGGAGGCGGCGACGGCGCGCGGCGACTGTGGAGGCAAGGACGACGCATGGCGACCGTGGGAGGCAGAGACGATGGCGCGATCGAAGGCGTCGGTGTAGATGCTATCCATGAGCTCCTCGCGGGCTCTTCTGTTGCTTTTGTCTCGGTCCGGGATGCTTAGCTGGTCTATTCCTCCGATCGCTCCTATAAGAGGCCGATGATTAACAGAATAATATTATGTTAGTAGTAACAGAATAGCTCAGTCCTTTATATATATATATATATATATATATATATATATATAGGGAAAATCCATCCTATCACCCGGTGGTAGTTACCTCACATATCTCATATAATACCATGTGGTACTATATATATTATTTTATTATTTTAAATATGTTCATATAATATATCTAAGATATTTCAAAGCAAGTTACATGAAAAAATTGCATATGAGCCCATAGTTTTTGTTATATTTGTGAAATACGTATATATTTGCACGTAAAAAACATACTCAAAACATGGTACATACTACCTAAAAATTAGTATATATACTACCTAATCATTGTTATATACTACATACTACACGTACATACTCTTCGTTTCGATAGATACTACGTACAACATACAAAACGCAAGTGATGGTAACTACCACTGCTTGTAGGAAACATTTGTCATATATATATATATATATATATATATATATATATATATATATATATATATATATATATATATATATATATATATAAAGCTTGGGGGCTTGCTACCCAAGTTAAAGGGACCAAAGAGAGTATGTTGCAAAAGCACAACTCAAACATAGGCGCCCATTGAGCACAGCTAAATAATATTGCTTGGGGACTCTTTGTTCTAAAGGACAAGAGTTTTTATGACACTTGTAATAGGCTTAAAACCCAGGCTTGGAAGCCAGGTGTATTCACCTAAAACCCCGGGTTATCCTACCTTTTTAAGTCTGCCACTCCGCCCAGGTAATCCTAGAATGACCCGCCGTACTTTTGACAAGTCAATCTCATGCAGACCCTGAACTTGTCAAAGTTAAAACGAAGATTGGTTATGTGAGGTCCGGCTTATAAGGTTTGTATGAAGGTTTAACTCAGTGGCTATGCGGCCCGTGAAAGCACTTGAGATTTAGGCTCGGCGGCCTATGAAAGCCTTGTTTTTTTGTTTGTTTTTATTCAACAATTTTTTTGAGGTTTATCAAATGAGGCTTATAAGGTTTTATGATTACAATTCACCGGTGTTTATTAATCCGGCTTGGCTTTTGACTATAAGTCGTCAGTATATGATAAGTTAATATCTGGTGTTTATTAACCCGGCCTGGTTTTCGACTATAAGTCGCCAGTATGCGATAAGATAATATCCAGTGTTTATTAACCTGGCCTGGCTTTGTTCATAAGTTTACAATAAAAGATAATTACCGGTGCTCAAGTTTTGGGGTATCACCCTTACTACAATCGCTTGATAAACTAGCAAAGGTGATCAAATATCATGTATGATATATTGTATATGGTTATAATTAAGGCCAGCCCTGGTTATAAACTATTTTAGTTTCCAGTGATTATATATTGGGCATTATGACCCGTCCTGCAGTAAACCATCAGGACACTTGTGGTTTGTTTGTATACAGGAACATATTCAAATTGTTGATATTATAAGCACAAGTGGCAGACCTTCAATTGGCGGATCAACAGTGTCATGCAAAGCAAAATATGTGCGATGGCATAGCAGGTCAAGAGTATAAGCTAGCCTATTACAAGGCATCTGATGGCCCAACCAGATTAAGCAGTCATCAAAGTTATCCACATAGCAAATTATTCTGATAAGTAAGCCGGCTTATGATTCTTGGTGGGTTGAAGGCTCGGGATCTTCTGGCACCTCTTCCTCATCTTCACCACCTTTCTTATCCTTTAGCTGGAAGTTAGGCGTAGCCCAGTTGATACCGGTCAACGCTCTAAACACAGCTTCATCGTCAATAAGATTTGATGGGTCAATGTCAGGGGCAAAGGTGTGCTTACAAATCGGAGGAATAAGATCTGTTGGTTCATGAACCGGTGCACCAATCTTCTTGTTGTCAGCATCATAAGCCGCCTGGTATGTGGATAAGCTAGTTTCATCAGCTAGCTTGCTTGCTAATGGGCGCATAGCTCTTGCTATTTCTGCAAATTCATCGGCGCTGAAATCAGATCCATCTTCCTTAACACTGGGACAGCCATTGACCAAATCTTCCGGGTCAAGATCGGCCTGCCATGCTTTGGCCCGGCTTAAAGCAGTTAAAGCACCAGCCCTAGTAGCTCCCCGTTTTAAGTCATCAATTCTTTTGGGAAACACTGATAATTGCTTCGAAGTATCTTGGTTGAGTGTTGAAGGAGTCTTCTTGTGCATCATAGCAGCGATGGTTCCTTGGGCACCAGTATATAGCTGCTCTACAAGAGTGTAGACAGCTTTAAGCCAGACGCGCATATCTGAGCCCAACTTCGCGCTCTGAGAACCTGCATAAATGACGTTATGAGTAAGCCAGTAGCAGCTTCTAATATGATTCTTACAAGTACAAGGGGAGTCTGTTCTTACCAAAGATGGCTGCTGAAATAAGGTTAATCTGCTGCTTTAAACCAGATAACTCCTCAGTTACTGGCTTAAGCGCAGCCTCGGCCTCAGCTCTCTTGACGAAATTTGGCCTATCTGTATCCCAACCTGCTTCTTTAGCCTTAAATCTTTCCTTCAATTTTTTCGTTGCTGCTAATGCATTGGTCAGTTCATCTTTGGCTTTGGAGGTCTCTCCTTGTTGAGATTTTATATTTTCCCGAAGGTCGGCGACCTAGGATTCTTTACTGCTAAGATCAGCCTGCAAGAGGTAAAAAAATTGTGAGAAGGCAATGAATTTATGCAAAGTCCCAAACATAATAACAAGTATTATACTTGGCACTTGGGGACTAATGTCCATTGCTCCTTCAAATACTACGAAGTCCCAAGCACAATACAAGTCTTATCCTTGGCACTTGGGGGCTAATGCATATTGCTCTTCTCAAGAAATGAATATATTTATTGGCCCCACGACAGTATTATTGGGGGACAAATGGTGATGATCCGGCTTATGAAGACTATGAACAGTATTATTCTTTCCAAAATGATAAGTTTTGACTTAACATACATTGTTAAGCCGATCCTCGGGGGCTATAGAGGCAATGTTTACTACTACTACTACTCGAAAGTCCTGGCTTAAATGTATCTATTAAGCCGGCCCTTGGGGGCTACATATGCAGAATTGCAGTACTATTATCATAAGCCCCGGTTCATCTCCAAAATACAAACCGCCCTTGGGGGCTACTGGTTTTCATCTATGCAACTGTGGAAGTTTAAAGCACATTCTATTCTGCCATGTCCAATAAACTTGGCGGCTAATAATGAAGATATGTTTATATGAAGGGAAGTAACAGTGTTTACCTCATAGCGATCCTTCATCATGTTCACTAAGCCGGCCTAAAAATCACGGCTGGTGTATAACCGGTTCAAGTAGCCAGAATGGAGGTCCTGGGCATTGAGCTGGGTATAGCGTTCTAAGTCGACATTCCACTTGCCTTTATCCTCAGCAGAAGTTTGTTCTTTGGTGTTGTGCTTGGATAAGGCGGTAGGATGACCCGGGGTTGTGAAGCCATGACTGTCGGTGTCAAAACCGAAGGATCTCGGGTAGGGGGTCCCGATCTGTGCGTCAAGGCTGATGGTAACAGGAAGCAAGGGACACAGATGTTTACCCAGGTTCGGGCCCTCTCGATGGAGGTAAAACCCTACTTCCTGCTTGATTAATATTGATGATATGGGTAGTACAAGAGTAGATCTACCACAAGATCGTAGAGGCCAAACCCTAAGAGCTAGCCTATGATGGTATGATTGTAATTGTGATCGGCCTTCCAAGGACCAACCTCTCCGGTTTATATAGACACCGGAGAGGGCTAGAGTTTACATGGAGTCGGTTACAAGGAAGGAAATATAATATCTGGATCGCCAAGCTTGCCTTCCACGCCAAGGAAAGTCCCATCCGAACACGGGCCGAAGTCTTGAGTCTTGTATCTTCACGCTTCAATAGTCCGGACGTTGTACATAGTCCGGCTGTCCGGATACCCCTAATCCAGACTCCTCAAGAGCCCTCGAACCGTGCTTCAATGACGATGAGTCCAAAGGCGCGATCTTGTCTTCGGCATTGCAGGCGGGTTCCTCCTCCTGAATACTCCAAAGTAATTATCGAACACTTAAACCGTGTCCGGATCCACAAGATGATCTTCGCATGCCATCAGAGAGAGAATGATGTTTCACAAATGCAATCTGCGACAACTTTTTAAGCAACGCGACGTGTCATTATGGTCGGGTCATTATTCGAACCGTCTTTCCACAACCAGCCGCAGCCAAGATATTGCGAGGCGGTTTCCTTGACACGCCTTGTCAAAGCAGTAGATCGTGCCCCTTATCACGGGATTCTCATCAATACGGTATGGGTAATTCCACCACATCATCAATCGTGGCGCTTTGGGAAGCAAGCGATTCTCAACGGGCAAGTGGGGAGGCGCACCGCTTTCGTCGCCTCTATAAAGGGATAAGATTTCCTCATTCTTACCCACGCCTTCTTCCTTCTTTCCCCATTCTTGCCCCCTCGAGCTCCAGCAAACAAGCCCAAGTCTCCTCCGCACAGCTAAACATGTCCGGAGCAGGAGGCAAGTGGGTGGCTTCCACCGTCAAGGAGAAGCACTTCACAAATCTTCTAAGGCCGGATACTTGGTCACAGACATAGCGCACTGCCACGGACGTTGGGCAGGTCATTCCGACCCCGGGACCCCACGAGAGAGTCGTGTTCATCGCCCACTTCGTCCGTGGACTGGGATTTCCACTCCATCCCTTTGTCCGCGGGCTCATTTTCTACTATGGGCTAGATTTCCATGATCTAGCCCCGAATTTCGTCCTCAACATCTCGGTGTTCATCGGCGTTTGCGAGGCCTTCTCCGCATCCGGCCTCATTTCGGCCTATGGCTGCAAACCTTCTACGTGAAGCCGAAGGTTGTAAGCGGCCAACAAGCGGAGTGCGGAGGAGCCATGGTGGGCAAGATGCCTAACGTCACCTGGCTGGACGGTTCCTTCGCAGAAACCATAGAAGGATGGCAATCCGGGTGGTTCTACATCACCGAGCTGCGCGGCGCCAGCTGGGCAGCGGCCCCCGAGTTCCGACTCGGAACCCCCATGCGGCTCACCTCCTGGGAGAAGAAGGGCCTATCATGGGGCGATTCCACGGAGTTGGCCGGACTCCAGACATGCATGCTACGTCTCGAGCTTGTGTTGGTTTTCCCCGAAGAAGAGTGGATGATGCAACACAGTAGCGTAAGTATTTCCCTCAGTTTTTGAGAACCAAGGTATCAATCCAGTAGGAGGCCACGTGCAAGTCCCTCGTACCTGCACAAAACGATAGCTACTCGCAACCAACGCGATTAGGGGTTGTCAATCCCTTCACGGTCACTTACGAGAGTGAGATCCGATAGAGATAATATTTTTGGTATTTTTGGTATAAAGATGCAAAGTAAAAAGTAAAAGCAAAGCAAGTAAATAAAGTGATGGAGATTGATATGATGAGAATAGTCCCGGGGGCCATAGGTTTCACTAGTGGCTTCTCAAGAGCATAAGTATTCTACGGTGGGTGAACAAATTACTGTTGAGCAATTGATAGAATTGAGCATAGTTATGAGGTTATCCAGGCAATGATCATGTATATAGGCATCACGTCCGTGACAAGTAGACCGAAACGATTCTGCATCTACTACTATTGCTCCACTCATCGACCGCTATCCAAAGATGCATCTAGAGTATTAAGTTAAAAACAGAGTAACGCCTTAAGCAAGATGACATGATGTAGAGGAATAAATTCATGCAATATGATAAATACCCCATCTTGTTATCCTCGATGGCAACAATACAATACGTACCTTGCAACCCCTTCTGTCACTAGGTAAGGACACCGCAAGATTGAACCCAAAGCTAAGCACTTCTCCCATTAAGAACTACCAATCAAGTTGGCCACACCAAACGGATAATTCGAAGAGACTTGCAAAGATAACTCAATCATACATAAAAGAATTCAGAGAAGAATCAAATATTTTCTATAGATAAGCTGGATCATAAACCCACAATTCATCGGTCTCAACAAACACACCGCAAAAAGAATATTACATCAAATAGATCTCCACGAGAGAGGGGGAGAACATTGTATTGAGATCCAAAAAGAGAGAAGAAGCCATCTAGCTACTAGCTATGGACCCGAAGGTCTGAAGTAAACTACTCACACTTCATCGGAGGGGCTATGGTGATGATGTAGAAGCCCTCCGTGGTGGATGCCCCTCCGTCGGAGCTTCGGAACAGGCCCCAAGATGGGATCTCGTGGATACAGGAAGTTGCGGCGGTGGAATTAGGTTTTTGGCTCCGTATCTGATCTGTTGGGGGTACGTAGGTATATATAGGAGGAAGGAGTACATCGGTGGAGCGTCAGGGGGCCCACGAGGCAGGGGGCGCGCCCAGGGGGGAGGGCGCGCCCCCCACCCTCGTGACCGCCTCTGGCACTCCTTGGAGTAGGGTCCAAGTCTCCTGGATCACGTTTGGTGAGAAGATCACGTTCCCGAAGGTTTCATTCCGTTTGGACACCGTTTGATATTCCGTTTCTTCGAAACACTGAAATAGGCAAAAAAATACAGCAATTCTGGGTTGGGCCTAGGTTAGTCCCAAAAGTAATATAAAAGTGGAAAATAAAGCCCATTATAGTCCAAAACAATAGATAAAGTAGCATGGAGCAATCAAAAATTATAGATACGTTGGAGACGTATCAGGCATCCCCAAGCTTAATTCCTGCTCGTCCTCGAGTAGGTAAATGATGGTATGAATATTCAGATCCGAAGTGATACTTTGGCATAATTTCAATGTAAATCTTCTTAATCATGGTATGAATATTCAGATCCGAAGGATTCAAGACAAAAGTTCATATTGACATAAAAATAATAATACTTCAAGCATACTAACAAAGCAATTATGTCTTCTCAAAATAACATGGCCAAAGAAAGTTATCCCTACAAAATCATATAGTCCGGCTATGCTCCATCTTCCCACACAAAGTATTTAAATCATGCACAACCCCGATGACAAGCCAAGCAATTGTTTCATACTTTAACATTTTCAAAACTTTTTCAATCTTCACGCAATACATGAGCGTGAGCCATGGATATAGCACTATATGTGGAATAGAAGGGTGGTTGTGGAGAAGACAAAAAGAGGTAAGATAGTCTCACATCAACTAGGCGTATTAACGGGCTATGGAGATGCCCATCAATAGATATCAATGTGAGTGTGTAGGGATTGCCATGCAACGGATGCACTAGAGCTATAAGTATATGAAAGCTCAACAAAAGAAACTAAGTGGGTGTGCATCCAACTCGCTTGCTCATGAAGATATAGGGCATTTTGAGGAAGCCCATCATTGGAATATACAAGCCAAGTTCTATAATGAAAAATTCCCACTAGTATATGAAAGTGACAAAATGAGAGACTCTCTATCATGAAGATCATGGTGCTACTTTGAAGCACAAGTGTGGTAAAAGGATAGTAACATTTTCCCTTCTCTCTTTTCTCTTTTTTTTATTTTTTATTTGGGCCTTCTCCTTTTTATGGCCTCTTTTTTATTTTATTTTTTATTTTTTCGTCCGAGTCTCATCCCGACTTGTGGGGAATCATAGTCTCCATCATCCTTTCCTCACTTGGGACAATGCTCTAATAATGATGATCATCACACTTTTATTTTTCTTACAACTCAACAATTACAACTAGATTCTTAGAACAAAGTATGACTCTATATGAATGCCTTCGGCGGTGTACCGGGATATGCAACGAAACAAGAGTGACATGTATGAAACAATTATGAAAGGTGGCTTTGCCACAAATACGATGTCAACTACATGATCATGCTAGCAATATGACAATGATGGAGCGTGTCATAATAAACGGAACGGTGGAAAGTTGCATGGCAATATATCTCGGAATGGATATAGAAATGCCATGATAGGTAGGTATGGTGGCTGTTTTGAGCAAGGTATATGGTGGGTATATGATACCGGCGAAAAGTGTGCGGTATTAGAGAGGCTAGCAATGGTGGAAAGGTGGGAAAAAGTGTGTATAATTCATGGACTCAAAATTAGTCATAAAGAACTCATATACTTATTGCAAAAATCTAGAAGTTATCAAAGCAAAGTATTAAGCACATGCTCCTAGGGGGATAGATTGGAAGGAAAAGATCATCGCTCGTCCCCGACCGCCACTCATAAGGAAGACAATCAATAAATAAATCATGCTCCGAGTTCATCACATAACGGTTCACCATACGTGCATGCTACGGGAATCACAAACTTCAACACAAGTATTCTTTAAATTCACAACTACTCAACTAGCATGACTCTAATATCACCATCTTCATATCTCAAAACAATTATCAAGCATCAAACTTATCTTAGTATTCAACGCACTCAAAAGAAAGTTTCACATATCTTGAATACCAAGTATATTAACATTAAGCAAATTACCATGCTATTAACGACTCTCAAAATAATCTAAGTGAAGCATGAGAGATCAAGTTTCTTTAAAACAAATCCACCACCGTGCTCTAAAAGGTATAAGTGAAGCACTAGAGCAAAAATTATCACGCTCAAAAGATATAAGTGAAGCACTATGAGCAAAACTATGAAGCTCAAAAGATATAAGTGAAGCACATAGAGTATTCTATCAAATTTCAAATCATATATGGCTCTCTCAAAAGGTGTGTACAGAAAGGATGATTGTGGTAAACTAACAATCAAAGACACAATTAATACAAGACGCTCCAAGCAAAACACATATCATGTTGGTGAATAAAAATATAGCTCCAAGTAAATTACCGATGGAAGTGGATTTAAAGAGGGATGCCTTCCGGGCATCCCCAAGCTTTGACTTTTGGTGTCCTTGGATTATCTTGGGGGTGCCAGGGGCATCCCCAAGCTTAGGCTCTTGCCACTCCTTGTTCCATAATCCATCAAAAGAATTCACCCAAAACTTGAAAACTTCACAACACAAAACTCAATAGAAATCTCGTGAGCTCCGTTAGAGAAAGAAAACAAAAGACTACTTTAAGGTAATGTAATGAACTCATTCTTTATTTGTATTGGTGTTAAACCTACTGTATTCTAACTTCTCTATGGATTATAAACTATTTTACTAACCATAGATTCATCAAAATAAGCAAACAACACACGCAAAACAGAATCTGTCAAAAACAGAACAGTCTGTAGTAATCTGTAACTAACGCAAACTTCTGGAACCCAAAAACTTATACCAAAATTAGACGAGCTGGAAAATTTGTTTATTGATGAGCAGCAATTGGAATCAGTATTTTATCACGTTCTGGTGATTTTTAACAATTCGGGCACTGAGCACAAAGATTCTGGAAATTACAGCAAGATCAAATAACTATCATCCAAGAAGATCCAATAGGTCCAACTTGGCACAAACACTAATTAAAAGATAAAACCACATCTAAACAGAGGCTAGATGGATTATTTATTCCTATACAGAAGCAAAAACAAAAAAAAACTAAAAATAAAATTGGGCTGCCTCTCAACAAGCGCTATCGTTTAACGCCCCTAGCTAGGCATTGATATTTCAATGATGCTCACAAGAAAGACAAGAATTGAAGCACAAAGAGAGCATCATAAAACACATGAAAAACACATCTAAGTCTAACATACTTCCTATGCATAGGCATCTTATATAAAAACAAATTATCATAGCAAGCAAAAACTAGCATATGCAAGGAAGCGGAAAGGAACAATAGCAATCTCAACATAACGAGAGGTAATTTAGCAACATGAAAATTTCTATAACCATATTTTCCTCTCTCATAATAATTACATGTAGGATCATAAGAAAATTCAACAAAATATCTATCACATAAAATATTTTCAACACGATCCACATGTGTGCAAAGTTGACACTCTTCCAAAATAGTGGGATTAACATTAACTAAAGTCGTGATTTCTCCAAGCCCACTTTTATCAAAAATTTCATAAGATTGAATATTCTCAAAATATGTGGGTTCTAAAGTTGACACTCTTCCAAACCCACTTTCAATATTATTGCAAACACTATTATCAATCTCATATTCATCACGGGGCTTAAATAAATTTTCAAGATCAAAAGAAGAATCACCCCAATCATGATCATTGCAACAAGTAGTAGACATAGCAAAATTAGCATCCCCAAGCTTAGGTTTTTGCATATTATTAGCATGATTGACATCAAGAGAATTTATAGTAAAATCATTGCAATCATGCTTTTCATCGAAGGAACTACCAAGTATGGGTGCAATAGCAACAATCTCATGTTTAACATAAGGAACTATAGCAAATTCATCTTCATAAATATTGGCATCATGGCCACAAGAATAGCAAGCATCATGTTCATCAAGGGATATTTCAATCAAATCATCAGAATCATAATTATCTATAGATTCATGCATATCATTATTTCCTTCCAAAGCAACGGTCATTCTCTCAATAAATTCTTTGACACAGACATTATGAGCATAGTTTTCATAGCAATATTTAAGTATGTCAAAATTTTCAGATTCGTAGAGAGTAATATCATACTTTTCAATCAATGAAGCAACTTCATAAGCACCCTTTGCATAAGAAGATAAGATTTCATTTTCATTAAACTCACATAGGTAAGGAGGTGTTTTTTAGGGTTCTTAGAGCAACAAGTAAAATCATAAATTTCACAAAGATTCCAAGCATAACACAGCAATTTGTTTATTTGACTCCATAAGAGTCTCCCTTTTTCAGACAAACGGTCACGCACATAATGAGCATGCTCATCTAAAGATTTCCCATCAACTAGGCTAGTTGGGGTTTCAGCACAAGCGCATAAGGATCGACCATGATCCAAGTAGAACACTTTAAGTGGATCCATATCAATAGATTTTCAGCGAGCGAAGATGCAAGCATATAGAAGGCACAAGGAAACACAAACAAAGATACATACGGGAAGAAGGCGAGCGAAAAAAGAGAGGACGAATAAAATGGCAAGGGTGAAGTGGGGGAGAGGAAAATGAGAGGCAAATGGAAAATAATGTAATGCGAGAGATAGGGATTGTGATGGGTACTTGGTATGTTGACTTTTATGAGACCTCCCGCAAGAACGGCAGAATCCTTCTTGCTACGTCTCGAGCTTGCGTTGGTTTTCCCGAAGAGGAGGGATGATGCAGCACAAGATGGCGTAAGTATTTCCCTCGCTTTTGAGAACCAAGGTATCAATCCAAGAGGAGGCCACGCAAGTCCCTCGTACCTGCACAAAACGATAGCTACTCGCAACCAACGCGATTAGGGGTTGTCAATCCCTTCACGGTCCTTACGAGAGTGCGATCTGATAGAGATAATATTTTTGGTATTTTTGGTATAAAGATGCAAAGTAAAAAGTAAAAGAAAACCAAGTAAATAAAGTGATGGAGATTGATATGATGAGAATAGACCCGGGGGCCATAGGTTTCACTAGTGGCTTCTCTCAAGAGCATAAGTATTCTACGGTGGGTGAACAAATTATCGTTGAGCAATTGATGAATTGAGCATAGTTATGAGGTTATCCAGGCAATGATCATGTATATAGGCATCACGTCTGTGACAAGTAGACTGAAACGATTCTACATCTACTACTATTACTCCACTCATCGACCGCTATCCAGCACGCATCTAGAGTATTAAGTCAAAAACAGAGTAACGCCTTAAGCAAGATGACATGACGTAGAGGAATAAATTCATGCAATATGATAAATACCCCATCTTGTTATCCTCGATGGCAACAATACAATACGTGCCTTGCAACCCCTTCTGTCACTGGGTAAGGACACCGCAAGATTGAACCCAAAGCTAAGCACTTCTCCCATTGCAAGAACTACCAATCTAGTTGGCCAAACAAAACGGATAATTCGAAGAGACTTGCAAAGATAACTCAATCATACATAAAAGAATTCAGAGAAGAATCAAATATTTTCCATAGATAAGCTGGATCATAAACCCACAATTCATCGGTCTCAACAAACACACCGCAAAAGAAGATAAAATCGAATAGATCTCCATGAGAGAGGGGATAACATTGTATTGAGATCCAAAAGAGAGAAGAAGCCATCTAGCTACTAGCTATGGACCCGAAGGTCCTAAGTAAACTACTCACACTTCATCGGAAGGGCTATGGTGATGATGTAGAAGCCCTCCATGGTGGATGCCCCCTCCGTGAGCTTCGAACAGGCCCCAAGATGGGATCTCATGGATACAGGGAAGTTGCGGCGGTGGAATTAGGTTTTTGGCTCGTGATTCGATCTTTTGGGGGTAATGAGGTATATATAGGAGGAAGGAGTACGTCGGTGGAGCGTCGGGGGGCCCACGAGGTGGGGCGCGCCCGGGGAGGCGCGCCCCCACCCTCGTGACCGCCTCTGGCACTCCTTGGAGTAGGGTCCAAGTCTCACGGATCACGTTCGGTGAGAAGATCACGTTCAGAAGGTTTCATTCCGTTTGGACTCCGTTTGATATTCCGTTTCTTGAAACACCCAAATAGGCAAAAAAACAGCAATTACATTTGGGCCTCCGGTTAATAGGTTAGTCCCAAAAGTAATATAAAAGTGGAAAATAAAGCCCATTATAGTCCAAAACAATAGATAAAGTAGCATGGAGCAATAAAAGATTATAGATACGTTGGATACGTATCAATGCATCAAAAGCATGAAGGACAAGAACATCAAACTTGTTAACGTGATCCAGGTCATGCTCGTTCGCCGGATCCTGCCCTGCCAAAGGCGGGCAGTTAATCTATGGGAATTCGTCCCGGCCGAACACTAGACGCTCCGGGAGCTCTACGTCATGACGCACGAAGGCGCATGGAAAGTGTTGTTCAAGGCCTCCGAAGTACCTCCTCCCACATCCGAGGACCGCGGGATTCACGCCGCGCAGGCTCCTAGTTAGGTGAGTTCTCAAACTGCCACCGGACCCAGTTTTTTCCAATATATCCATGGGAGTCCCTTAAGTGATCATGTATACTTGCTTCAGGACTATGTGGAGACAGCGGAGCAGGGCTACTGTCCGGCTCCGCTGCCAGAAGACCTAGCGGATGCTCTCCTGACGGAGATGCTGGTCCCGGCACCGTACAAGGTGCCGGAGAAGAAGGCCGAGAAGAAGGCCCCGGGGACCCGAAAGGGTCTCCGTCGTAAGGTTGTGCCAGAAGCCTCGTCCGAGGATGACGAGGCAGACTCCTCCCACGAAGGGGAGGAGGAAGAAGAAGAAGCTCCATCCGGAAAGGATGAGGAGCCCGGCGAAGCGGGCCAGGGGGCCGGAAAAGGCCCTCGGCGTAAGGTTATACCCCGATGACGACGAGACAGATTCCTCCCGCAAAGGCAGGGGGAATCAAGAAGAAATTCCGCCTCCCCGCACTAGGGGGGAGAAGAAGAGAAAATCCACCCCGGAGGGGGAGGCTGGGACGCCCAAGAAGGGAAAACATCCCTTCCGGACTACTCCACTACGGCCGCTCATAGCGATGAGGGGTGGCTGCCCAGGGGGAAGCCCCCGGCACGATCGTAAGTGTCCGCACTCTACCGTGGTTTTCACTTCATAATTGTTTAATAACGCCGAACATTGATACAGTCCGGCCCGGGCTCATCCGGAGGTGTCGTCTTCGGATGGGTCTCTGAGCGCTTCAGAGATGAGCTCGCTCCCGACGGCCTCCACTCCTCAGCCTGTGGATGACACGGAGGTGTTGTCCCGAAGACTCCCCAAACAGGGGGAGGTGACCCAGGAGACTCCCCAAGGCGGACTCCCGAATGTCAGACGTGCGGGGTTCAAGATCCCCGCAGATCGCGTCGATGAGAGCCGCAACAAGGCGGACTCTCGACCGAACACTGTTCCGGAACCCCCGACGGTTCCAGACTTAGGCGGGCATCCCCTCGTTAGGGAGGACGAGTCGCCCGTGCCGAGGAATTCCGTTGGATCAACGGCGCCGGATAGCCTGGTGGAAGCGCTTCGAGGCGCTTCCATGGAAGAAGAGCACCGTACTCTTATGAGTGCGGTGATTCAAAAGGTTCTGTCCGCCAAAACCGGACTAACCGAAGCCTGCACAAGCCTTCTGACGGGGTTTGAGGTAAGTAATAAAATGTATGAAATTACCACCCGATAGGTAGTAGCCCTGATACTCTAGTTGGTGTTCGGAAAGAAAAGCCAAACGGAGGGTCAATTACAATCCGCAGGAGTCTAAAAGCGTTTATGTTAATAAGCGAGGCCGTCTTTGCTTGCCGCTGCCCGTCTTTGCCGAAGTTGCCGAATCAAGAGGGACTGGAGCAGGCGGTAGAGAGCTCAGCCTCACGAAGAGGCAGCTCGAGGAGAATAAAGGTAAGTGATTCCCCGTTCGTATGTGTTTAAAGATAAGCAAAATTGGTCAATCTAACACCAAAGCGTTGTGACTGTGTAACAGGGGCCGCCGCCGAAGTGGCGTCCCTGAAGAAAGCGCTATCTGAGACCGAAGACAAAGCGGCCTCGGAATGCAAGGAGCGCAAGAAGCAAAGTGCTAGAGTGGGTGAGGTACAGGAGGAGCTCCAGGACCTCGGCAAGAAGTTCGAGTCCGTGGAGCATGATCTGAAGGCGAAAGAGGCCGAGCTTGCGAAGGCCCTTGAGAGTATAAAAGACGCCAAGGCCGAAATCGAGAAGGCACAGCGGGAAATCCAGGAGGCCAAAAAGATAGCAGCAAGTAAGAAATTCTTTATGCAAAGCAAACATGTGGAGGAGGCGTTTCTTTTACTTACTCGAATTCGGAGCTCTCCAGGGGCATTCGCAGATCTGCCATGCAGCGTATCTGACGCCACGGAGTTCTATCGTGCCAAGCAGGGGAGCTCAACGGAGAAGCTGTTCTGGTCCCAGTATGCTGGGGCCGAACACCCAACACCTATGAGTGACCAACTGAAGCAGTTGGTCGAACTCCACAGGGCGGCCGAAGTGGCTATGAAAGATTTCATAGTCCGGATGTGGCCTGGTGAGCTCCCGCCCATGAGCTACTTCGGCCTGATCAAGCGGATGGTGGGTGCCATTCCGTGGCTTGAGGTGATCAAGCGATCCGTTTGCATTGAGGGTGCCCGCCGGGCCTTTGCCCGCGTCAAGGTGCATTGGGGCAAGATGGATGCGGAGAAGTTGGTCAAGGACGGGCCGCCGGAGGGCAAGGCACATTGCCATACCGAGATGTACTATGATGGCGTGATGAAGGGTGCTCGTCTCGTCGTCGATGAGTGTACCAAGGACACCATTTTAGAATGAATTCACTTCTGTCATGTTTGTAATTAAAGACGAAGTTACTTGCGCTATGTAGCGCTTTTGTTATTTAAAATATTACCTTCTGTGCGGCTGTTTATAAAATTCTGAAAGTAGGCCAGTTGTCGACTTCCTCCCCCACGTAATTAGTACTAGGGTGTTCGTGGAAAACCCGGACACTCTTTATCCAAATGTTTGGTCCCTTAAGGAGGTGTCCGCGCTTAACAAGGCAATCGGACTATGCGGCTTTATAAATTTCACTTAGCCATAGAAGTCTACAATTTTAAATTTCGGCGAAGCCCCTAGAATCCGGAAGGCCGAATCGGGGCGCTATACACGCCTAGATCGGACGAAGCCGATTTATCGCCTAAAGCAGAAAATCTTTAAGGATTTTAAAACCTCTCGAACAACGACCAGCTCTCGCCACATCATGCCGGTCAGTTTTTGACTTTCTCTACTGAGGTGCTCGTCCGGACGAACCTGGACACAATCGCAGTAGTTCTCCCTGTGCTACCTTAGCCGTTATAACGGAACGTAAGGCACCAAAACAAGGGAGCCGGGCTATCCCAACTGTAGACCCAAGACATGATTCGGAGCTGATGCATATAGTGCTATAAGTTCGGGGTGTCGCACTGTTGAAAGTGTTCGGACTTTAGTTGCCATATTACGGGGCGCCATGAGCAGCCCCTGGCAAATCGGCCTCACCAAGGTGTACGGATGCAATATCAAATAAACATTTATAAGAGAAGAAATGCTCAAATAGGAATAATAAGCTGACGCTATATATAATCTCCCATTGACGAAAAAATACGTTTAAGCGTACATTTATAATGGATGCGTTAAGCAGAGATAAAATAGGACTATTTGACATGTCCTATCCAAGGGCAGGTTGTGTTCAGATAGACAAAGCAGGTATAATGATCGTAAATAGATTCCACCTGGGTATTTCCTTCTGTGCACAACGTCCGTTGCCTCCTTAGACGTCTCTCCCCTATAGGTCCGGCAATTCGGCTCTTTTGAGGATGTCGCACCAACGCGGTGTCATGAAAGGTAAGAGGGAAAGAGTATGAAAGTATTTGGCGGTTACCCACACTATTGACTAAGTTGTTGATGTGCCTCCGCCTATGCCCATGGTATTTTAAGTGCGTAATCGTGTGCGCGTGGCACAAATGCTGCTTTGATGGGGCTTAAGCGGCGGCAGGACTGCTAGTCGCGCTCTTGGCGTGCTTGATGATCCTGTTGCGGGGTGCTCCGGACTCGCTTGACTGTGCTCGAAGTTGTTGTCGCTGGATTGCTTTGTCGGAGAAGGCCGCATTGTACTTCCACCGCAAGGGCTGCGATATGTTCTACTGTCCGTAGAGAGTGGTCCATATTTCCATTCACCGTGATGACCCCGCATGGTCCTGGCATCTTGAGCTTGAGGTATGCGTAGTGTGGTACCGCATTGAATCTAGCGAATGCAGTTCATCCGGGCAGTGCATGGTAACCACTGCGGAAAGGGACGATATCAAAGATTAACTCTTCGCTTCGGAAGTTATCCGGAGATCCGAAGGCCACTTACAGTGTTATAGAGCCCATACAGCGAGCCTCTACTCCCGGGATTACACCTTTAAAGGTGGTTTTAGTGGGCTTGATCCTTGAAGGGTCAATGCCCATTTTGCGCACTATGTCCTGATAAAGCAGGTTCAGGCTGCCGCCGCCGTCCATAAGGACGCGCGTGAGGTGGAATCCGTCAATGATTGGGTCTAGGACCAATGCGGCTGAGCCGCCATGACGGATGCTAGTAGGATGAACCCTACGATCAAAGGTGATTGGACAAGCTGACCATGGGTTGAATCTGGGGGCGACTGGCTCCATCGCATAGACGTCCCTTAGTGCCCGCTTCCGTTCCCGCTTGGGGATGTGCATGGCGTAGATCATGTTGACCGTTTTCACATGGGGGGAAATTTCTTCTGTCCACCCGTGTTCGGACGTCGGGGCTCCTCGTCATCGTCACTGTGCAGCCCCTTGTCCTTGTCTTCGGCGTTTATTTTGCCGGCATGTTTGAATACCCAGGAATCTCTATTGGTGTGGTTGGCTGGCTTGTCCGGGGTGCCATGAATTTGGCACGAGCGCTCCAGTATGTGGTCCAGATTGGACGGTCCCTGGTTATTTCTTTTGAACGGCTTCTTCCGCTGACCGGGCTTGGATCCACTGAATCCGGCGTTGACTACCGTGTCTTCAATGCTGTCGCCGTTGTTCCGTCGCTTATGTCTATTACACCGTGGCTTGCCATTATTGTCGCGGCCATCCGAATTGCCAGAATGTGGCGTGGTGCTACAGCGAGCCAACCAACTGTCCTCGCCCGCGCAAAAGAGGGTCATTAGTGTTGTGAGAGCTGCCATGGACTTGGGTTTTTCCTGGCCGAGGTGTCGAGCGAGCCACTCATCACGGATATTATGCTTAAAAGCCGCCAGGGCTTCTGCGTCCGGACAGTTGACTATTTGGTTCTTTTTAGTAAGGAACCGAGTCCAAAATTTCCTGGCTGACTCTCCGGGTTGTTGAGTAATGTGGCTCAAGTCATCGGCATCAGGTGGTCGCACATATGTGCCCTAGAAGTTGTCAAGGAATGCGTCTTCCAGGTTCTCCCAGCTGCCAATGGAATTTACTGGCAGGTTGTTTAGCCAGTGCCGGGCTGGTCCTTTGAGCTTAAGGGGAAGATACTTGATGGCGTGTAGATCGTCTGCGCGGGCCATGTGGATGTGGAGAAGAAAATCTTCGATCCATACTGCAGGGTCTGTTGTGCCATCGTACGATTCAATGTTTACTGGTTTGAACCCTTCTGGGAATTCATGATCCATTACTTCGTCAGTGAAGCAGAGGGGGTGCGCGGCGCCTCTGTGCCGGTCTATGTGGCTACGCAGGTCGAATTGCTCTCGGTGGCTATGTTCGGCCCGGCCGGACTTGTTGAAGGTGTATCCAGCGTGACGGTCCTCGCCGCGTGCCGAGGCGCGCCCCTGCGATCCGTAGATCGATCTTGGCTGTCCTGCTTTGTTGCCCCGGGCCGTGGTATGGTGGCGTGGGGGTATTGGCTGGTATGCGGGCTGATATACCGTTTTATCCCGGCCACGAGGTGGCCGGTCAGCCGTATTATGCTCGAGTCCGTATTCCTCGGCTGCCAGGACTTCAGTCCATCTACTGCGTGAGCAGGTCTTGATCAGCTTGGAGTTGATCTTGCTTCTTTTCGGGCTCCTCGTAGTGGCTATAAGCCGGGCGCTTGAAGCGCCTCGCTCTCTGGGATCCTCGAGCACGCCGAACTCGCTGTCGCCGAGGCTAATCTCGCCTTCGGAGGGGGCATGTAGCTGTCCTCCTCCGGGTATTCGTCCGTCGCTTTGTTCTTCCGGGCTGACCTGCTCATCCTCCTGTTCGGCCTGCTCGAAGGCGGGCTGATCAGGGTTGTATTCTTCTTCGGCACCATTCGGATTGTTTTCGTCTCCTGGGCCGGTATTGCTGTGGCGGGGCTTGGAGTGGCGCCGACGATGCCCATTCTTTGCTTTTTTTCCTGAGGTTTTATCCTCCGTTGCCTCATCGCCATTTGTTTCCTTCGGAGTATCCACCATATATATATATATATATCATAAGAAGAGGTAGCTTTCCACCGCCCAGTGAGCGATGGTTCATGTTCTTCTCCTGCATCGTCATCCATACAGTCGATGTCTTCGGAGTCGAAGTTCAGTACCTCGGTTAAATCGTCAACCGTGGCAATGAAGTGGGTGGTGGGTGGGCAACGAATTCCCTCGTCGCTTGCCTCCCACTCGAGCCGGACATAGTTCGGCACGGAGCCTCCCGACAAAGAGATAGACTTTAATGAGTCTAGCATGTCGCCAAAGGGCGAGTGCTGGAAGATATCCACAGCGGTGAACTCCATTACCGGAGCCCATCCTGGCCCGACAGGCTCAGGAGTGCGCGGACTGGAACCAACGTCCGGATACAAATCCGGGGGTTCGGAGTCCCAGGCCACCGCAGAGGCAAGACCCGTGTTTGGCTCCACCGCCGATGAGTGTGCGACCTGCGGGGCAGGGTCCATTCCTCCGTCCTCAGGCAGCGTAGCCTGCTCCAGATCTAGGTCCGGGGATACTACGGGGATGATACCCCGGGCTTCGTCCGACGGCAAGTCTAAGCCATGCTCGTCGTGACTGTCCGGTGCTCCTGGCATAGGCCCAAATCCGTCGAAGATCAAGTCCCCGCGGATGTCCGCCTTATAGTTCAGGTTTCCGAATCTGACCTAGTGGCCAGGGGCATAGCTGTCGATCTGCTCCAGATGGCCAAGCGAGTTGGCCCGCAGTGCGAAGCCGCCGAACACGAAGATCTGTCCGGGGGGGGGGGGGAAAGTCTCACCCTGGACAGCGTCGTTGATGATGATTGAAGGAGCCATCGAGCCTGACAGCGACGACACAGAGGAACTCTCAATGAAAGCGCCAATGTCGGTGTCAAAACCGGCGGATCTCGGGTAGGGGGTCCCAATCTGTGCGTCAAGGCTGATGGTAACAGGAAGCAAGGGACACAGATGTTTATCCAGGTTCGGGCCCTCTCGATGAAGGTAAAACCCTACTTCCTCCTTGATTAATATTGATGATATGGGTAGTACAAGAGTAGATCTACCACGAGATCATAGAGGCCAAACCCTAAGAGCTAGCCTATGATGGTATGATTGTAATTGTGATCGGCCTTCCAAGGACCAACCTCTCCGGTTTATATAGACACCGGAGAGGGCTAGGGTTTACATGGAGTCGGTTACAAGGAAGGAAATATAATATCCGGATTGCCAAGCTTGCCTTCCACGCCAAGGAAAGTCCCATCCGGACACGGGCCGAAGTCTTGAGTCTTGTATCTTCAGCTTCAATAGTCCGGACGTTGTACACAGTCCGGCTGTCCGGATACCCCCTAATCCAGGACTCCCTCAATGACCAGTAATAGTAACATCATCATCCTTTTCTTCCGGCTTAACAGGACTGGTGGCTCTGATAGGGCTTGGTGGATTGATATCAGTTGGCTTAACAGTCATCAGATCAATGTCAATATGATGGTGTTCTGGCAGTAGATCATCAGCAGGGTTATCAGCAATTGGATGAGAAGGCTCTGGTTGCTGCTTTTCTAGCTCAGATGGATTGGGGTCATCAACCGTCTTATTCAGCTTTGCCTTTTTACTGGGTTTAGCTTGGCCCCTGAAAAACAAGAAAATAAAATCAAGGTGATGACCAAGCACAAAATATGGAATAGTTAAAAATAGTCTTACCCACGTACAGTCTTGAAAGCTGGAATTTGTGTTCCTGTTGACTCGCCAGAAGAGGAATGAGAAGTCCCCTGCTAGTTTGAATCAGACGGGTTAAGAGGTTGTCGAAAATAACCCGCCTTGGGGTTAAGTACGTTAGAAATATGTAAGACATCGGGACGGCGTTTGCGAAGTGGAGTGTTCGATAACCCGGAATACGTGATCACATTGCCGCTATGCCGGGTCGTTCGGCGAACTTCATGTTGTTGTTTCTTCAAAAGAAAGTTTGGATCCAAGTAAGCTAGAGGGTGAGAAAATCTTACTTTCCGGCTTGCTTGACGAGTGTCGGTGTCAAAGCCGGTGGATCTCGGGTAGGGGGTCCCGAACTGTGTGTCTAAGGCGGATGGTAACAGGAGGCGGGGGACTCGATGTTTACCCAGGTTCGGGCCCTCTCGATGGAGGTAATACCCTACTTCCTGCTTGATTGATCTTGATGATATGAGTATTACAATAGTTGATCTACCATGAGATTGTAGAGGCTAAACCCTAGAAGCTAGCCTATGGTATGATTGTTGTTGTCCTACGGACTAAACCCTCCGGTTTATATAGACATCGAAGGGGGCTAGGGTTACACAGAGTCGGTTACAAGGGAGGAGATCTACATATCCGTATTGCCAAGCTTGCCTTCCACACCAAGGAGAGTCCCATCCGGACACGGGACGAAGTCATCAATCTTGTGTCTTCATAGTCCAACAGTCCGGCTAAAGGATATAATCCGGCTGTCCGGAGACCCCCTAATCCAGGACTCCCTCAGTAGCCCCTGAACCAGGCTTCAATGATGATGAGTCCGGCGCGTAGATTGTCTTCGGCATTGCAAGGCGGGTTCCTCCTCCGAATACTCCATAGAAGATTTTGAACACAAGGATAGTGTCCGACTCTGCAAAACAAATTCCACGTACCACCGTAGAGAGAATAATACTTCCACAAATCTAATCTGCCAACCATTTTTCATAATGTGACGTACTGCCACGGTCTGGTTATGACGAACCGTCTTCCTCGACCAGCCTGCCGCTGCACGTTTTGCGAGGCGATTTATTTGGCATGTCTTGTCGAAGCAGAGATCGTGTCCCCCTTATTACGGGATTCTCATCAATACGGATGTGGGTAACCCAATCGTGCCCGTTGGTATGACTCCTCAATTTTAGGCAAGTCCCAAACGGCCACATGGAGGACGCTTGATATTCATCCCCTTTATAAAGAGGCCAAGGCCGGTCCTTTTCATTCTTGCGCTCAATCGAATCCTTCCCCCACCTCGAGTTCCAACACCCAAGGCTCAGGTCAGGCGCTCCGGATCTTCAACCATGTCCGGACCCAACCTTCAAGGTCGGTGGATGCCTTCTTCTGTCACAGAGGAAGACATCAAGAAGCTAAGTGAGGCCAGGTATTTGACCGGCGAAATCTCGCATAGGTTGCCTGCTCGAGGGCATGTTATCCCCACTCCCGAACCCGGCGAGAGCGTTGTAATCATATCTCACTTTCTCTGAGGGCTAGGCCTTGCTCTAGATCCCTTTGTAAGGGGGCTCATGTTCTATTACGGGATGGATTTCCATGACCTGGCCCCGGATTCCATCCTTCACATCTCGTTGTTCATCGTCATGTGTGAAGCCTTCCTCCGCATTACCCCACACTTCAGCCTGTGGCTCAAAACTTTCAATGTGGAGCCGAAGATGATTGAGGGGCGACACGCAGAGTGCGGAGGTGCCGTAATAAGTAAGGGCGTCAAAGTTCCATGGCCAAAAGGTTCCTTCCCGGAGGTGTCCAGTTTATGGCAACGGGAGTGGTTCTATATCACAGCTCCCCGGGGCACCAAGTGGGTAGCTGCCCCTGCCTTTCGCTCGGGCCCCCCACCACAGCTGACATCGTGGGTCACCAAGGGGCTAGACTGGGGGCCAGTAAATGATGTGCCGATGTTGTAGAGCCGGATCCGAGACCTCCTCGAGAGAGATGTCGGCTTGGTCACGGTAATGCAAGTCATGCTAGTCCGTCGGGTCCTGCCTTGCAAACGTCGACCCCTCCGAATGTGGGAGTTCAACCCGGAAGGACCCCGAGTTATTCAACACTTCTTCGGCATGACGCTCGAAGAGATGTACAAAATTTTCTTCGGACCACAAATAAGGAGTTCGGACCTCACCGAGGATGCGGGTCTGAGCTGCAATTGCCCAGACGCCCAAGTAAGTAATCCCATAGCCGAATACGATGTTTTCTTTTATTTATCTCAACATCATTCTGAAAAGTCACTCTTTGACCAGGACTGGGTAACAAAGGCGAAGATGATCAGGTGTCCGGCTCCCCTTCCCGAAGGCACAGCAAATCCGGTACTAGCCAGAATGCTCGAGCCGGCGCCTCATCAGGCGCCCTCAGGGGAAGATAAAGGGGTGAATAAAGAGGCCGAAACCAGGCCTCACTCGTTATCTATCCAAACCCGGGGAATTAGCGCCTCCGCGAAGGAAGACGACCGGGGAGAAGGATTCGAAACCCCCTCTCCCCAGGGAAGGAAGAGGACCACCTCTGAAGACCCGGAAACCAAGGTTTCCAAACGGGGGAAGAAATCTTCACCAGAGGGTCCTGCCTCGGAGGGCATCCTTGCCGCACAGTGTCCGCAAGGGGATCAGCCTCCCACCGAGCTGTAAGTAAACGAAAAGTGCTTAATAGTAAAAAAAATCCTGCTTTACCTCTTGAAGTTCGGATCGTAGCCCTTCTCGACAGGGTTCGTCTTTGGGGGATCTTCTTCCGGAGATGATGGAGAGCGAAACACCTCCCCATGCCACCCCGCCTCAGGAGGCAGGCGACGTTGAAGTGTCGTCGCGAAGGGCTTCTGATACGTCCATTTTGCATCATGCTTTTATATCGATATTTATTGCATTATGGGTTGTCACTACACATTATGTTACAATACTTATGCCTATTCTCTCTTATTTTACAAGGTTTACATAAGGAGGAGAATGTCGGCACTGGAATTTTAATTTGGAAAAGGAGAAAATATTATAGACCTATTCTGCACAACTCCAAAAGTCCTGAAACTCCACGAAAGTCATTTTTGGAAATAATAAAAAATATTGAGCGGAAGAAGTACACCAGAAGGGGGACCCACCTGGCCACGAGGGTGGGGGCGCGCCCTACCCCCAGGGCGCGGCCCCTGCCTCGTGGGCCCCCTATTGGCTCTCAGATGGCGATCTTCTGCTATATGAGGTCTTTCCTCAAGGGAAAAATGATAAGCAACCTTTTGGGACGAGACTCCGCCGCCACGAGGAGGAACCTTGGCGGAACCAATCTAGGGCTCCCGTGAGCTGTTACATCGGGGACACTTTCTCCGGGAGGGGGAAATCATCGTCATCATCATCACCAATGCTCCTCTCATCGGGAGAGGGCAATCTTCATCAACATCTTCACCTGCACCATCTTTTCTCAAAACCCTAGTTCATCTCTTGTATCCAAATCTTGTCTCCAAGTCCGAGATTGGTACTAGTAGGTTGCTAGTAGTGTTGATTACTCCTTGTAGTTGATGCTAGTTGGTTTATTTGGTGGAAGATCATATGTTCAGATCCTTTATGCATATTAATACCCCTCTGATTATGAACATGAATATGCTTTGTGAGTAGTTACGTTTGTTCATGAGGACATGGGAGAAGTCTTGCTATTAGTAGTCATGTGAATTTGGTATTCGTTCGATATTTTGATGAGATGTATGTTGTCTAGCCTCTAGTGGTGTTATGTGAACGTCGACTACATAACACTTCACCATTATTTGGGCCTAGAGGAAGGCATTGGGAAGTAATAAGTAGATGATGGGTTGCTAGAGTGACAAAAGCTTAAACCCTAGTTTATGCGTTGCTTCGTAAGGGGCTGATTTGGATCCGTATGTTTCATGCTATGGTTAGGTTTACCTTAATACTTTTGTTGTAGTTGCGGATGCTTGCAATAGAGGTTAGTCATAAGTGGGATGCTTGTTCAAGTAAGAACAACACCCAAGCACCGGTCCACCCACATATCAAATTATCAAAGTACCGAACATGAAACATATGAACATGATGAGAACTAGCTTGACAACATTCCCATGTGTCCTCGGGAGCGCTTTTCCTTATATAAGAGTTTGTCCAGGCTTGTCCTTTGCTACAAAAAGGATTGGGCCACCTTGCTGCACTTTATTTACTTTTGTTACTCGTTGCTCGTTACAAATTATCTTATCACAAAACTATCTGTTACCACTTATTTCAGTACTTGCAGAGAATACCTTGCTGAAAACCGCTTATCATTTCCTTCTGCTCCTCGCTGGGTTCAACACTCTTACTTATCGAAAGGACTACGATAGATCCCCTATACTTGTGGGTCATCAAGACTCTTTTCTGGCACCGTTGCCGGGGAGTGAAGCGCCTTTGGTAGGTGGAATTTGGTAAGGAAAAATTTATATAGTGTGCTGAAATTTAATGTCACTTGTTACTATGGAAAGTAATCCTCTGAGGGGCTTGTTCGGGGTATCTTCACCCCGACCAGTAGAGCAAAGAGTTGCTCCTCAACCTACTGAACCTACTGAAAATGAAAATGTTCCCTTTGAAGTTCCTTCGGGTATGTTAGAAAAACTGCTAGATAATCCTTTTCTAGGAGATGGAACAAAGCATCCTGATGAGCACCTAATACATGTGTATGAAGTTTGTGGATTATTTAAGCTTGCAGGTATACCCGATGATGTTGTTAAGAAGAAGGTCTTCCCTTTATCTTTGAAGGGAGATGCATCGACATGGTATAGGATGTGTGATGATACGAAGTCATGGAACTATAAACGAATGAAATTGGAATTTCATCAGAAGTATTATCCTATGCATCTTGTTCATCATGATCGCAATTATATATATAATTTTTGGCCTCGCGAAGGAGAAAGCATCGCTCAAGCTTGGGGGAGGCTTAAATCAATGTTATATTCATGCCCCAATCATGAGCTCTCAAGAGAAATAATTCTTCAAAAAAATTATGCTCGGCGTTCTCATAATAACCAAACCATGCTCAATACTTCTTGTGCTGGCTCTTTTATGATGAAGACTATTGAATTCAAATGGAATTTATTGGATAGAATTAAACGCAACTCTGAAGATTGGGATCTCGACGAAGGTAAGGAGTCAGGTATGACACCTAAGTTTGATTGTGTTAAATCTTTTATGGACACCGATGTTTTCCGTAAATTTAGCACTAAATATGGACTTGACTCTGAGATGGTAGCTTCATCCTGTGAATCTTTTGCTACTTATGTTGATCTCCCCAAGGAGAAGTGGTTTAAATATCATCCTCCCATAGAAGTAAAAGTAGTTGCACCTACTAAAGTTGAAGAAAAGATTGTCACTTATAATGATCCTATTGTTCCTTCTTCTTATGTTGATAAACCACCTTTCCCTGTTAGAATAAAGGGTCGTGCTAAAGCTTCAACTGTGGTCCGTAAAAGCAATATTAGAACTTATACACCTCCTTAGCAAGTCAAAGTTGATCCTAATGTTGCTATTATTAAAGATCTCTTGGCTGATAATATTGATGGGCATGTTATTTATTTCTGCGGTGAAACTGCTAGAATTGCCTAACCTTGTGCTAAAGATAAACATAGACCTGTGGTAGGCGTGCCTGTTATTTCTGTTAAAATAGGAGATCATTGTTATCATGGCTTATGTGATATGGGTGCTAGTGTTAGTGCAATACCTTATGACTTATATAAAGAAATTATGCATGATATTGCACCCACTAAGATAGAAGATATTGATGTCACAATTAAACTTGCAATAGAGATACTATTTCACCAATGGGAATTGTTAGAGATGTTGAAGTCTTGTGTGGGAACACTAAATATCCTGCTGATTTTCTTGTTCTTGGTTCTCCACAAGATAGCTTTTGTCCCATTATATTTGGCAGACCCTTCTTGAACACTGTCAATGCTAGAATAGACTGCGAAAAGAATGTTGTTACTATTGGTTTGGGTGATATGTCTCATGAGTTTAATTTCTCTAAATTTATTAGACAACACCGTGAAGAAGAATTGCCTAGTAAGGATGAAATTATTGGTCTTGCTTCTATTGTCGTACCTCCTAGTGATCCTTTAGAACAATATTTGCTAGACCATGAAAATGATATGTTTATGAATGAAAGAAGGGAAATAGATGAGGTATTCCTTAAATAGGAACCTATTCTGAAACACAATTTGCCTGTTGAAATCCTAGGGGATCCTCCTCCACCAAAGGGTGATCCCGTGTTTGAGCTTAAACCGTTGCCTGATACTCTGAAATATGCTTATCTTGATGAAAATAAGATATATCATGTTATTATCAGTGCTAACCTTTCAGAGCATGAAGAAGAGAGATTATTGAAAACTCTGAAGAAGCACCGTGCTGCTATTGGATATACTCTTGATGATCTTAAGGGCATTAGTCCTGCTCTATCTCAACATAAAATAAATTTGGAGAAAGATGCCAAACCAGTTATTGATCATCAACGACGGCTGAATCCTAAAATGAAAGAAGTGGTAAGAAAGGAAATACTAAAGCTCCTTGAGGCAAGTATAATTTATCCCGTTGCTGATAGTCAGTGGGTAAGTCACTGTTGTTCCAAATGATAAAGATGAATTGATTCCGCAAAGAATTATTATAGGTTATAGGATGGTAATTGATTTCCGCAAATTAAATAAGGCTACTAAGAAAGATCATTATCCCTTACCTTTTATCGATCAAATGCTAGAAAGATTATCCAAACATACACATTTTTGCTTTCTAGATGGTTATTCTGGTTTCTCTCAAATACCTGTGTCAGCCAATGATCAATCAAAGACTACTTTTACTTGCCCTTTTGGTAGTTTTGCTATAGACATATGCCTTTTGGTTTATGTAATGCACTCTCTACCTTTCAAAGATGCATGATGGCTATATTCTCTGACTTTTATGAAAAGATCTGTTAGGTTTTCATGGACGACTTTTCCGTCTATGGATCTTCTTTTGATGATTGCTTGAGCAACCTTGATCGAGTTTTGCAGAGATGTGAGGAAACTAATCTTGTCTTGAATTGGGAAAAGTGCCACTTTATGGTTAATGAAGGTATTGTCTTGGGGCATAAAGTTTACGAAAGAGGTATTGAAGTTGATAAAGCCAAGGTTGATGCTATTGAAAATATGCCATGTCCCAAGGACATCAAAGGTATAAGAAGTTTCCTTGGTCACGCCGGTTTTTATAGGAGGTTCATTAAGGACTTCTCCTAAATTTATCGGCCTCTGACCAATTTATTACAAAAAGATATACCATTTGTCTTTGATGATGATTGTGTAGAAGCATTTGAAATACTTAAGAAAGCATTGATCTCTGCACCTATTGTTCAAATACCGATTGGAATCTACCCTTTGAAATTATGTGTGATGCTAGTGATTATGCTGTAGGTGTTGTTCTAGGGCAAAGAGTTGATAAGAAATTAGATGTTATCCAATATGCTAGTAAAACTCTAGACAATGCTCAGAGAAATTATGCTACTACTGAAAAGGAATTCTTAGCAGTCGTATTTGCTTGTGATAAGTTCAGACCTTATATTGTTGATTCTAAAGTAACTATTCACACTGATCATGCTGCTATTAAATATCTTATGGAGAAGAAAGATGCTAAACCTAGACTTATTAGATGGGTTCTCTTGCTACAAGAATTTGATTTACATATTTTTGATAGAAAGGAGCTGAGAACCCCATTGCGCATAACTTGTCTAGGTTAGAAAATGTTCTTGATGACCTTTGCCTATTGATGATAGCTTTCACGATGAGCAATTAAATGTCATAAATACTTCTCGTAGTACTCCATCGTATGTTGATTATGCTAATTACATTGTTGCTAAATTTATACCACCTAGTTTCACATACCAGCAAAAGAAAAGGTTTTTCTATGGTTTGAGACACTACTTTTAGGATGACCCACATCTTTATAAAGAAGGAGTAGATGGTGTTATCAGAAGTTGTGTACCTGAGCATGAACAGGAACAGATCCTATGGAAGTGCTACTCCGAAGCTTATGGAGGACACAACACGGGAGATAGAACTGCACATAAGGTATTGCAATCCGGTTTTTATTGGCCTACTCTCTTCAAGGATGCCTGTAAGTTTGTCTTGTCATGTGATGAATGCCAAAGAATTGGTAATATATTAGTAGACGTCAAGAAATGCCTATGAATTATTCACTTGTTATTGAACCATTTGATGTTTGGGGCTTTTGATTATATGGGACCTTTTCCTGCCTCTAATGGGTATACACGTTACTAAGTGGGTAGAAGCTATTCCAACTAGTAGTGCTGATCATAACACTTCGATTAAAATGCTTAAAGAAGTTATTTTTCCGAGGTTTGGAGACCCTAGATATTTAATGACTGATGGTGGTTCACATTTTATTCATGGTGCTTTCCGTAAAATGCTTGCTAAGTATGATGTTAATCATAGAATTGCATCTCCTTATCATCTGCAGTCTAGTGGTCAAGTAGAATTGAGTAATAGAGAGCTCAAATTAATTTTGCAAAAGACTGTCAATAGATCTAGAAAGAATTGGTCCAAGAAACTTGACGATGCGTTATGGGCCTATAGAACTGCATATAAAAATCCTATGGGTATGTCTCTGTATAAAATGGTTTATGGAAAAGCATGTCACTTACCTCTCTAACTAGAACATAAGGCATATTGGGCTATTAAAGAGCTCAAGTATGATTTCAAACTTGCTGGTGAGAAGAGTTTATTTGATATTAGCTCACTGATGAATGGAGAACCTAAGCTTATGAAAATGCCAAATTGTTTAAAGAAAAAGTTAAAAGATGGCATGACAAAAGAATACAAAAGCATGAGTTTAATGTAGGTGATTATGTATTGCTATACAACTCTCGTTTAAGATTTTTTGCTGGAAAACTTCTCTCTAAATGGGAAGACCCTTACGTTATCGAGGAGGTTTATCGTTCCGGTGCCATAAAAATCAACAACTTCGAAGGCACAAATCCGAAGGTGGTGAACGGTCAAAGAATCAAACATGATATCTCAGGTAATCCTATAAATGTTGAAACCAATGTTATTGAAACCGTAACCCCGGAGGAATACATAAGGGACACTTTTCGGAACGTTTCAGACTCCGAAAAGGAATAGGTATGTGGTACGGTAAGTAAACCGACTCCAAAACAGTTTTTAAGGCAATATTTCTCCATTTTGGAATATTTAGAAAAATAGAAAAATAAGAAGCAGGTCGGAAGGACACGAGGGCCCCACGAGGTGGAGGGCGCGCCTACCCCTGGCGCGCCCCCTACCTCGTGGGCACCTCGTGTGCCTTCCGGACTCCGTTTTCTTCCACGATACGTATTTTGGTCGGTGAAAATTCATTATATATTCTCCCGAAGGTTATGACTCCCGTATCACGCAATTATCCTTTGTTCTTGTTTCTAGTTGTCTCCTATCAGGGTTGTCCAGGCCAGGCATCATGTCGTCCCCCTCCTCCAACAGTGGTGACAACAATGCTTCGCTGATGAAGATAGAGCTGAAGAGGGAAGAACCCATGGAGATCAACAAGGATGAAGGGATCAAGAAGGCCACAGAGGACCAATTTCCGGCAGCAGAAGACATCTTTCAACTTGATCATAATCTTCTTACCCCAACTAAGATCGAAGCTTTCAAGATGATTGAGTTAGCTCGTATACAAAACAAGTATCTCACAAGTGAAAATTTTTTGTTGAAGGAGCATATTGTTGCACTCAAGGGCATTATCCGCAAGCTGGAGGACCTCTTACGCTCGATGTGCGACTATCCATCATCACCACTATCCTCTTCACCAGCAAAGGAGATATAATCACATGGGTATGGGCACTCCCCTTGGCAACTGCCAAGCTTGGGGGAGGTGCCCCGGTATCGTATCACCATCACACTCCTATCTTTACCGTTTTTCTTAGTTCGATCCTATTAGTAGTATCTTGATCTAGTAGAATAAAGTTTATGGCATGATCTATTTTTGAGTTTTGCTTTATGATCCTTCTATGTAATCGAGTCCGTGAGCTATATATAATAAAGATTAGTGTTGAGTTAAGGGCTTTATTATTTTGCCATGATCTTGAGTGCATAAAAGAAAAAAAAGAAAAGAAAAAAAAGAAACAAAGAGTTCATATTGATCTTATTGAGAGTAATGACTTCACATAAAAAGAGTATGATGATTAAAAGTTGTTGGGAGTTGGCAAACATAGTTTTGGTCATCGTTGCAATTAATAGGAAGTAATAAAGGAAGAGAGGTTTCACATATAAATATATTATCATTGACATCTTTTATGATTGGGAGCACTCATTAAAATATGACATGCTAAAGAGTTGATGTTAGACAAGGAAGACAACGTAATGGGTTATGTTTTCTTATATCTGAGATAAAGTATGCCGTCATGGATCATCCAACATGTTGAGCTTGCCTTTACCCCTCATGCTAGCCAAATTCTCAGCACCAAGTAGAGATACTACTTGTGCTTCCAAAAACCTTTAAACCAGTTTTACCATGAGAGTCCACCATATCTACCTATGGATTGAGTAAGATCCTTCAAGTAAGTTGTCATCGGTGCAAGCAATAAAAATTGCTCTCTAAATATGTATGAATTATTAGTGGGGAGAAAATAAGATTTATACGATCTTGTGATGTGGAAGAAATAAAAGCGACGGACTGCAATTATGAAGGACTAAATGATAGTTGAGTATGTGGACTTGCTTTTAAGCTCTGACATAGACTCTTTCCGATGTTATGATAAATTGCAATTGCTTCAATGACTGAGATTATAGTTTGTTGGTTCTCAATAAGGTTTCTGATTCATACTTTTGCATTGTGAAAAGATTATTACTTGAACATAAGAAATCATATGACAATATCTATATATGTTGTTGTTATGAGAATAATCATGATGCCTTCATGTCCGTATTTTATTTTTATCGACACCTCTACCTCTAAACATGGGGACATATTTATCATTATCGGCTTCCGCTTAAGGACAAGCAAGGTCTAAGCTGGGGGAGTTGATACGTCCATTTTGCATCATGCTTTTATATCGATATTTATTGCATTATGGGATGTTACTACACGTTATGTTACAATACCTATGCCTATTCTCTCTTATTTTACAAGGTTTACATAAGGAGGGAGAATGCCGGTTTGGAATTACGTAAAAGGACCAAATATTAGAGACCTATTCTGCACAACTCCAAATGTCCTGAAACTCCACGGAAGTCATTTTTGGAAATAATAAAAAATATTGAGCGGAAGAAGTACACCAGAGGGGGACCCACCTGGCCAAGAGGGTGGGGGCGCGCCCCCTGCCTCGTGGGCCCCCTGTTGGCTCTCCGATGGCCATCTTCTGCTATATGAGCTCTTTCGTCAAGGGAAAAATGATACGCAACCTTTCGGGACGAGACTCCGCCGCCACGACGCGGAACCAATCTAGGGCTCCGGCAGAGCTGTTCTGCCGGGGACACTTCCCTTCGGGAGGGGGAAATCATCGCCATCGTCATCACCAACGCTCCTCTCATCAGGAGAGGGCAATCTCCATCAACATCTTCACCAGCACCATCTCCTCTCAAAACCCTAGTTCATCTCTTGTATCCAATTCTTGTCTCCAAGTCTGAGATTGGTACTAGTAGGTTGCAAGTAGTGTTGATTACTCCTTGTAGTTGATGCTAGTTGGTTTATTTGGTGGAAGATCATATGTTCAAATCCTTTATGCATATTAATACCCCTCTGATTATGAACATGAATATGCTTTGTGAGTAGTTACGTTTGTTCCTGAGGACATGGGAGAAGTCTTGCTATTAGTAGTCATGTGAATTTGGTATTCGTTTGATAATTTGATGAGATGTATGTTGTCTAGCCTCTAGTGGTGTTATGTAAACATCGACTACATAACACTTCACCATTATTTGGGCCTAGAGGAAGGTATTGGGAAGTAATAAGTAGATGATGGGTTGCTAGAGTGACAAAAGCTTAAACCCTAGTTTATGCGTTGCTTCATAAGGGGCTGATTTGGATCCATATGTTTCATGCTATGGTTAGGTTTACCTTAATACTTTTGTTGTAGTTGCGGATGCTTGCAATAGAGGTTAATCGTAAGTGGGATGCTTGTTCAAGTAAGAACAGCACCCAAGCACCGGTCCAGCCACATATCAAATTATCAAAGTACCGAACGCGAATCATATGAACGTGATAAAAACTAGCTTGACGATATTCCCATGTGTCCTCGGGAGCGCTTTTCCTTATATAAGAGTTTGTCCAGGCTTGTCCTTTGCTACAAAACGGATTGGGCCACCTTGTTGCACTTTATTTACTTTTGTTACTTGTTGCTCATTACAAATTATCTTATCACAAAACTATCTGTTACCACTTATTTCAAGATTTCTGCAGAGAATACCTTGCTGAAAACCGCTTATCATTTCCTTCTGCTCCTCGTTGGGTTCGACACTCTTACTTATCGAAAGGACTATGATAGATCCCCTATACTTGTGGGTCATCATCTTCTCCTGATCCGCCAAGGCCACCGGGTAATCCCTTGGCCACCCGAAGTCCTCAGTATTCGACTCCTAAGGAGAGCAACAGAAAGAGTCTGGAACCGTCTGGTGTGCGCTCGGACGCGCTGAAGGATCTTCTGGAGCAAGCGGCTATCTCGGAGGCGCATCGTACGCTAATGGATACGGTGATTCAGAGGATTTCATCCGCTGAAATCGGGTTGCATGAAGCATTTATGAGTCTGCTGAAAGGCTTTGAGGTACGTGAAATAGTGTGTATTTTTGGCAGTGCGGCACACGTTAGGTGTGCCCTATGCAGATAGTAGCCCCTGAGACTCTGGTTGCTGTCGAGAACGGCGGAAAACGAAGGATCATAGTCCCAGGTAATAATCAATCCGCCTTCATGTGTAGGTGGCTGAAGGTCCGGCGGCTAGCCGGACTGGTGAGTTTGCCGAGTTGAAGCGGCAACTTGATGCGGCGGATGCCGACATCGTGCTTGTCAACAAGCGGCTTGATGAGGCACAGGGTATGTGATTTCTCCGGTGATAAACACGTAGTAAGAGGAGCATAGTGCCAGTATATTTAATATGTTGTGACTGCAGATGGAGCTGCGGCCGTGGAGACCCTTCGGGCGGAACTTGCCCGAGCCAAAGAACAAGCCAGGAATAGTGATGTGGCCGCTCTAAAGGCGGCCGAAGAGCTGAGGACGGAACAGGCTGCCCATTGCCAAAGCAAGGAAAAAATGGCCAAGATGGTCGTTGAGTTGAAAGATGCCGCCGACCGTTACCAGCTTCTTGAAAAATAAAACCGAGCGAAGGCGATGGAGCTGGAGAAGGCCATGGTAGCAGCCAAGGAAGCCCGCTCTAAGATCAGAGCGTCGAAGGAGGAGCTGCGTCAAGCTGGAGATATCACGGCTGGGAAGCCCTTCTTGTTGCGGACGAAGTTCGGAGATCCGGCATGCCCTCTTGATCAACTATGGAGTTCTGCGGATGCATATGCGGATCTGGCAGCCAGTGCAGCTGATGCGGCCGAGTACTTCAAGGATCAAAAAGATCATGAAGTGGATAAGCTATTCTGGTCACAGTTTGATGGTCCAGTGCATCCGCTGCTGTTAAATGAGCGAATTACCGAGTGGGCCGAGCTCCATAGGTTGTCCGGGCTTGCCATGGTGTCTGTTGTGGATCACCTGTGGCCGAGAGGGCCACGGCCGAATAGTTATTTTGGTTTGGTGCAACAATTCCTTGGTGCTGTGCCGCATATCGACGCTATGAAGAGGTCAGCATGCATATAGGGTGTGCGGATGACACTTGCCCGTGTCAAGACATACTGGGCAGACATGGAGGCCATTGCTATTGCAACCCAGGGTTCGGCCGCGGGCCGAGTAGCTGCCGAGCACTACTTTGAAGAAGTCCTTGAAGGCGCTCGTTCAATAGAAGCTCGATGCTCAAGAATATTATGTTCTAGTGACATGTATTCCCATTGTAAAAACAATGTTTTATTGAGTTATAAAGGCTGTGTTTATACTTTTGCCTGAAAGTATTATGATGCCTCCTGTGCGGCCGTTTATGTATATATGTATATAACCTGAAAGTTTGCGATGTCGGCTTCATTTACGCATATAATACGGGGGTGTTCGCAAAAAGCGCGTCTTCACACTTGATCCAACGTCTTGGTCCATTAAGTAGGTGGTAGCGCAGCGAACAAGGCAGTCAGACTATATTGCTTTAACACTTTCACTTAGCCATAGGAGTTTGACGGTGGGACTACTAGATAGCCCCTAGTACCTCTGCGCTCGTCCGAATACGGGGCGCGTACGTACGTGACCGGGAAACAGCCCTTCGTTAATGCGGAGGAATCCCAAAGATTCTGGCAAGTCATCGAGTGGTTGACCAGTCTTGCGCTTTATCATGACAATCAGTTTTCGGCTTTCTCTACTGAGGTGCTCATCCGGATGAACCAGGTGTCGGTGTCAAAACCGGCGGATCTCGGGTAGGGGGTCCCGAACTGTGCGTCTAAGGCGGATGGTAATAGGAGGCGGGGGACACGATGTTTACCCAGGTTCGGGCCCTCTCGATGGAGGTAATACCCTAACTGCTTGATTGATCTTGATGATATGAGTATTACAAGAGTTGATCTACCACGAGATCATAAAGGCTAAACCCTAGAAGCTAGCCTATTGTATGATTGTTGTTGTCCTACGGACTAAACCCTCCGGTTTATATAGACACCGGAGGGGGCTAGGGTTACACAGAGTCGGTTACAATGGGAGGAGATCTACATATCCGTATCGCCAAGCTTGCCTTCCACGCCAAGGAGAGTCCCATCCGGCCACGAGACAAAGTCTTCAATCTTGTATCTTCATAGTCCAACAGTCCGGCCAAAGGATATAGTCCGGCTCTCCGGATACCCCCTAATCCAGGACTCCCTCAGTAGCCCCTGAACCAGGCTTCAATGACGATGAGTCCGCCGCGCAGATTGTCTTCGGCATTGCAAGGCGGGTTCCTCCTCCGAATACTCCATAGAAGATTTAGAACACAACGATAGTGTCCGGTTCTGCAAAACAATTTCCACATACCACCGTAGAGAGAATAATATTTCCACACATCTAATCTGCTGACGCATTTCGTAGTATGACATCACACCATGGCCCGGTCATTATTCGAACCATTTTTCTCAACCAGCCTCAGCGCATATTGCGAGGCGGTTTTCCTTGGCACGTCTTGTCGAAGCAGAGATCATGTCCCCTTATCACGGGATTCTCATCAATACGGATGTGGGTAACCCAACCGCGCCATCAATTACGGCGTTTGGGGAATAAGCGAGTTTGCTAGGCAGGTGGGGAGGCGCATAGTTTCGTTCGCCCTTATAAAGGGATAAGGGTTCACCTTTTTCACCCACGCCTTCTTCCTCCTCGCACATCCATTCTCGCGCACTCGAGCTCCAACACCCAAGTTTGCGTCTTTCTCCTCAAACCGCCCCAAGCATGTCCGGAGCGGGAGGCAAGTGGATGAAATCCTCCGTCACGGAGGAGGACATCAAGAAGTCATGGAGCCAGAGCTGACATTTGGCATGGTATCACAGACCCGGCTGCCCGACGTGGGGCAGATCGTCCCTACCCCAGAACCTCACGAGAGGGTAGTTTTCATTACCCACTTCGTCCGCGGACTGGGATTTCCTCTCCACCCGTTCGTCCGCGGCCTCATGTTCTACTATGGGCTGGACTTCCATGATCTGGCCCCGAACTTCATCCTCAACATCTCGGCGTTTATCGTCGTGTGCGAGGCCTTCCTCCGCGTCCGGCCCCACTTCAGCCTGTGGCTGAAGTCCTTCAATGTTAAATCGAAGTGGTGAGCGGTCAGCAAGCGGAATGCGGAAGCGCCATGGTGGGCAAAATGCCCAATGTCACATGGCTCGAGGGCTCCTATGTGGAGACCATAAAGGGGTGGCAATCGGGGTGGTTCTACATCACCGAGCCGCGCGACACCAACTGGGTGGTGGCCCCCGAGTTCAGATCCGGAATCCCCACGCGGCTCACCTCCTGGAAGGAGAAGGGCATGTCCTGGGGTCCACCGGTGGAGCTGACCGGACTCCAGAAATGCATCAGGAACATGATAAGCAAGAAAATCAAGCTTGTCAACATGGTCCAGGTCATGCTCTTCCGTCGGATCCTCCCATGTCAACGACGGGCATTCAATTTGTGGGAGTTCGACCCGGCCCAGCACCAGACGCTACGCGAGCTTTTTGACACGACGCACAAAGATGTCTGGAGGGTGCTATTCAAGGGCGCCGAGGTACCTACTTCCCTTACCGAGGACCGCGGACTTAGCGCGAAGCGCCCTGCGAATCAGGTAAGTTCTCTACGCCTTATAGGGTATTTTATTTTCCCCAGTTTAATCATGTGCGGGATCTAAGCTCCCATGTCTTTGACAGGACTGGGTGGAGATAGCCGAGCAGATTGACTGCCCAGCCCCCCTGCCCGAAGGTGCAGCAGACGCTCTCCTGACGGAGATGCTGACTCCGGCACCTTATGAGGTGCCGGAGAAGAAGACCAAGAAGAAGGCCACGGGGACCCGAAAGGGTCTCCGGCATCAGGTGATATCGGACTCATCGTCCGGTAACTCCGAGACGCACTCCTCCCATGAAGACGACGAGGAGGAGGAAAGTTCCCCCCCCCCCCAACCGGGGGAGATAAGAAAAGGAAGGCCGCCCCAACTGGGGAGGCCGAAGGGTCCAAGAAGAAGAGGGCCCTCCTTCCGGACTGCTCCACGACCGCCGCCTACAGCGATGACGTGTGGTTGCCCAGGGACAAGCCCCTGGCAAAGTCGTAAGTATCCGAATACCATACTAATTGACGATTTGTTTCTATTGCACTGCTTCACCTTACGCCGAACATGATTATGCAGTCCGTCCCGAGCCCGCATCGACGTATCTTCGTCGGACGGTTCTTTGGACCCGTCGGATATGAGTAGCGGTTCCCTTCCGACAGCCTCCACCCCTCGCCCTACGGATAACACTGAGGTGTTGTCTCAGAAGGCACCGGGTCGAGGGGAGGTAGTCCAGGAGACGCCTCAGGGCGACCTTCCGGACCATGGGCGAAAAGGGAGCAAGGCTCCCACGGGCTCCAGGTTCGGACACCAGCCAAACACTGCGCCGGAACCTCCGACGGTTTCGGATTCCGGCAGGCGACCCCCTATTAAGAGGGGCAAGCCGCCCGTGCCGGTGACCTCTGTCCATCCAGAGGCACCGGAAAACTTGCTGGAGGCACTTGACGGCGCCTCCATCGACGAAGAGCACCGCACTATCATGAGTGCGGTGATCGAGAAGGTTCAGTCCGCCAAAAGCGGACTGACTGAAGTGTGCACAAGCCTCCTAACAGGCTTTCAGGTAAGTAATTATAGGAAAAAGCTGCCGCATAGACAGTAGCCCCTGATGCTCTGTTTGGCGTTCACGAAGAAAGGCCGAATAGAGGATCAAATCATGACTCAGGAGTCTAATTAGAATATGTCTATTTATATATGCAGGCTTCACTGTTGGCCGTTGCCTTGCGTCTTTGCGGAGGTCATTGCGCTTCTGAGGACCTCGAGCGGTCCAAGGAGGAGCTCGGCCTTATCAAGAGGCAGCTCGAAGAGAACAAAGGTAAGCGAGACCTTGTCTATATGAAAAAAGAATTGGTTGCAGAATAATTGGATCATCATGAATGTACTAGGGGCCACGACCAAAGTGGCGACCCTGAAGAAGGCGCTGTCCAAGGATGAAAACAAAGCGGCCCAGGAGCGCACCGAGCGAGAGAAACAAGAGGCCCGAGTGGACGAGGTGCAGCAAGAGCTCCAGGCTCTCGTCAAGAAGCACGAGGCCTTGGAGCTTGACTCTAAGACGCGAGAGTCCGAGCTTGCAAAGGCGCTCGACAGCGTGAAACATGCCAAGGCCGAAGCCCAAAAGGCCCTCCAGGAAGTTGAGGCGGTTAAGAAGATAGCGGCGGGTAATGCATTCCTTATGCAAAGCAGGCACGTGAAAGAAAATTTATTTTTACTTACCAGAGTTCAGAGCTCTCCAGGAGCGTTCGCAGATCTGCCCCGTAGTTTGTCTGATGCCGCGGAGTTCTACCGGGCCGAGGAGGGGAGCTCGACGGAGAAGTTGTTCTGGTCTCAGTATACTGGGACCGAACACCTGATGCCCTTGAGCGACCAGCTGAAGCAGCTGGTCGAGCTCCACAAGGCGGCCGAACAGGCCATGAAGGGCCTTATAGTCCGGATGTGGCATGGCGATCCCCTGCCCAACAGCTACTTCGGTCTAGTGAGGCGGCTTGTGAATGCCTGCCCTCGGTTGGATGTCATCAAGCGGTCTGTCTGCATCGAAGGTGCACGCAGGGCTTTTGCCCGTGCTAAGGTGCACTGGCGAAGATGGACGCTGAGAAGTTGGTGAAGGAGGGGCCGCCGCAGGGCAAGGAGCATCGCCACCCCGAGATGTATTATGAGGGTGTCCTGAAGGGTGCCCGCCTCGACGATGTCTTCGGAGTCGAAGTCGAGCATGTCGGTTAGATCGCCGACAGTGGCTACTAAGTGGGTGGTGGGTGGGAAGCGAATTTCTTCGTCGTCCGCATCCCATTCTAGCCGGACATAGTTCGACCAAGGTTCTCCTGACAAGGAGAGATACCTTAACGAATTTAGCACGTCGCCGAAGGGCGAGTGCTGAAAGATATCCGCGGAGGTAAACTCCATGATCGGCGCCCAATCGGATTCGATGAGGCAGGCAGGCAGCTCGGAGTCCGTGGCCGGAGATGAATCCAGTGGTTCGGCATCACGGCTCTCGTGAGGGGTAAGGTCAGTATCCGGCTCTATCGCCGCTGAGAGTACGGCCTCCATGGCGGGGTTTATCCACCCGTCCTTGGATGGCGCAATTTGCTCCGGATTGAAGGCCGGAGTAGTTGCCGGTGTGATCTCCCAAACACTGTCTGACGGCGGAGCTATATCATGCTCGTCGTGATCGTGCGGCACACCTGGCAAGGGCTTGAATCCGTCGAAGATCAAGTCTCTGCGGATGTCGGCAGTGTAATTCAAGTTCCCGAACCTAACCTGGTGGCCAGGGGCGTAGCTCTCGATCTGCTCCAGATGGCCAAGCGAGTTAGCACGCAGAGCGAAGCCGCCGAATACGAAGATCTGTCCGGGGAGGAAAACCTCACCCTGGATCGTATCGTTACCGATGATCGAAGGAGCCATCAGGCCTTATGGTGACGACACAGTGGAACTCTCAATGAAAGCACCAACGTTGGTGTCAAAACCGGCGGATCTCGGGTAGGGGGTCCCGAACTGTGCGTCTAAGGCGGATGGTAATAGGAGGCGGGGGACACGATGTCTACCCAGGTTCGGGCCCTCTCGATGGAGGTAATACCCTACTTCCTGCTTGATTGATCTTGATGATATGAGTATTACAAGAGTTGATCTACCACGAGATCGTAGAGGCTAAACCCTATAAGCTAGCCTATGGTATGATTGTTGTTGTCCTACGGACTAAACCCTCCGGTTTATATAGACACCGGAGGGGGTGATACGTCCATTTTGCATCATGCTTTTATATCAATATTTATTGCATTATGGGCTGTTATTACACATTATAGCTCAATACTTATGGCTATTCAACCTTATTTTACAAGGTTTACCATGAAGAGGGGGAATGCCTAAATGGAATTCTGGCCGAAAAGGAGCAAACGTTGGAAACCTATTCTGCACATCTCCAAAAGTCCTGAAACTCCCCGAAACAACTTTTTGGAATTTATAAGGAATTATGAGCAAAAGAAATAGGCCAGGGGCCCACACCCTGTCCAGAGAGGCAGGCGCCCCTGTGGCGCGCCTCTATCTCCTGGGCCCCCTGGTGGGCCTCAAGTGACCATCTTCTGCTATATCATCACTTTTACCCTGGAAAAAATCGAGGGAAAGCTTACGAGACGAAACTCCGCCGCCACGAGGCGGAACCTTGGCGGAATCAATCTAGGGCTCTGGCGAAGCTGTTTTGCCGGGGATACTTCCCTCCGGGAGGGGGAAATCATCGTCATCATCATCACCAACGCTCCTCTCATCGGGAGAGGGCAATATCCATCAACATCTTCACCAGCACCATCTCATCTCCAAACCCTAGTTCATCTCTTGTATCCAATTCTTGTCTCCAAGTCCGGGATTGGTGCTAGTAGGTTGCTAGTAGTGTTGATTACTCCTTGTAGTTGATGCTAGTTGGTTTATTTGGTGGAAGATCATATGTTTAGATCCTTTATGCATATTATTACCCTCTGATTATGAACATGAATATGCTTTGTGAGTAGTTACGCTTTGTTCCCGAGGACAAAGGAGAAGTCTTGCTATTAGTAGTCATGTGAATTTGGTATTCGTTCGATATTTTGATGAGATGTATGTTGTCTAGCCTCTAGTGGTGTTATGTGAACGTCGACTACATAACACTTCACCATTGTTTGGGCCTAGATGAAGGCATTGGGAAGTAATAAGTAGATGATGGGTTGCTAGAGTGACAGAAGCTTAAACCCTAGTTTATGCGTTGCTTCGTAAGGGGCTGATTTGGATCCATATGTTTCATGCTATGGTTAGGTTTACCTTAATACTTTTGTTGTAGTTGCGGATGCTTGCAATAGAGGTTAATCATAAGTGGGATGTTTGTTCAAGTAAGAACAACACCCAAGCAGCGGTCCACCCACATATCAAATTATCAAAGTATCGAACGTGAATCATATGAACGTGATGAAAACTAGCTTGACGATATTCCCATGTGTCCTCGGGAGCGCTTTTCCTTATATAAGAGTTTGTCCAGGCTTGTCCTTTGCTACAAAAAGGATTGGCCACCTTGCTGCACTTTATTTACTCTTGTTACTTGTTGCTCGTTACAATTTATCTTATCACAAAACTATCTGTTACCACTTATTTCAGTACTTGCAGAGAATACCTTGCTGAAAACCGCTTATCATTTCCTTCTGCTCCTCGTTGGGTTCGACACACTTACTTATCAAAAGGACTACGATAGATCCCCTATACTTGTGGGTCATCAGGGGGCTAGGGTTACACAGAGTCGGTTACAAGGGAGGAGATCTACATATCCGTATTGCCAAGCTTGCCTTCCACGCCAAGGAGAGTCCCATCCGGACAGGGGACGAAGTCTTCAATCTTGTGTCTTCATAGTCCAACAGTCCGGCTAAAGGATATAATCCAGCTGTCCGGAGACCCCCTAATCCAGGACTCCCTCAACGAGTTTTCTGTGTTGGCAGAGGTTCTGAGCCGGAGGAAAGAATAATTACCTCTGCATCACTCGCATGGCTAGCCTCTGCGTCGTCCTGATAACAATCATTGTCAATGATATGTACAAAAAAAGAGCCAAGTGAATCAAGTTCTACCTCTAACTCATGATTATCATCGTCGTCGTCAATATTTAACTCGGCAGACTCGGTGGTTTTCTTTTTTGAAGGTTTTTTGTTGGCCTTAGTTTTGACACGAGGCGCTTTGGTCGACTTATCCTGCGGTTTCCTCTTCTATTGGGTATATAACTACTAAGGGTAAACCGCCCAAGAGGGGCCGGTTCACCCTCAACTACATTGAAGCCCGTAAAGACCCAGAAGATGGCGCTTTACTGATGAAGCTTAAAGGCCCAGAGCCCAAAGGCGGATTAGGGCCCATGGTAGTAAACCGCTATGATTGTATAACTTGTGTTGTAAGATAGGAAAGGGGAGACCGAGGCGGACACTTGTATGAGCCGGCCTCGGGACTCAGAGATCGCCCCAAGGCGTCAACCTATGTATATAAAGGGACGACCCGGCGGCGGTTCAGGGGCAGGAAACAACAACTCAAGACCCAGGCAAAGCATATTTGCTCCCTGGTCATCAAAACCCAATCAATTCCATCACAACTAGACATAGGCTTTTACCTTCATCGATTGGGCCGAACTAGTATAAAAACTCCCGTGTCCCTTGTCCGGTTTAACCCCTTCAGGCTAACCTCGTTGCGATGGCTCCACGACTAAGTTCTTCTGCTAGGACATCTGACGTGATATTTCCACGACAGTTGGCGCCCACCGTAGGACTATCGCACGATGGTTTCGAGTTCTTGAAGGGCAGCTTTGAAGGACTCAAAGGGTAAGCGGCTGGCCGGATGACCAAGAGTCGTCGCGGCAAGCTCTACATCGACGACGAAGGATGGGGCCCCGAGGCCGGCTCAATCGAGTACGGGTACCGGGTCCCCTTTGGCAGAATTCATGTCTTTATCGGCAAGATCGGTGAACCGGGCCCTGAACCGGACATCTGCATCGGCCTCGTCGAGACGGCTCAGCGTGCGAGTCCTGCCCGAGTTAAGCCCGCCATGAAGCGTGCGTTCGTAGGATGTGTCCATGGGATCGAATCTGAACCGGTGTCTGAAGGAGAGACGGTTGTTTATTCCGACGGCGAGTCATCCACAGGTGAAACATAGTCCCTATACCAAATTCATGATGGTGTGTTCGAAGGATATTCCATGGCAACAGTATTCCGGACCTCCTTTAACCGCCAAGTCGGGTTGCTGTTTTCATGGCCGGAACACAGCCCACTTTGCGATCTTCATCTACTGGCAGCAATGAATTCCGGATCAGCGGCCGGCAGAGGCCCAGTCGCCCGACCGGCTCAAGTTCTCTCCGGTTGATGGATGCCCGGGCGACCTTGTTAACCACTTACGGCAGTTACCCCGAGACGCAGGATCGCACAATGTGGATGTTGCGGTGAAGGACCGAATAACGCAGCTAAGGAGGACACAGCAATCGAGGATGCTAGGATGGTGAAGAACGGACCGCTTTGGATGCCCAAATCCAGCAGACATCTGAGCCGCAGAATTACCGGCTCATGTTGGATCAGAATGCATCAAACAACGTAATGTGAAGGAAGTACCGATCGCGTATGCAGCCGGTCTTCGAAGGATTGAATCTCTTTAATGCGCCGGGGGCTGGACCGAGTAATCCGGCAGCTGCAAACCGGACCGACGCGCCTAGGGCAGCGCTGGATCAACCACGGATGACGGAACCACCACGACGAACGGATAACCCACCGCAATATGTGTCAACACCACCGGGTCACTTTTCAAGCCCTTTGGATAACATGATTGCTGCAGCATCTCGCCTGGCAGCTATTCCGATGGAGGGCGATTCACTGGCGGTAATTGAGACGCGGCGGGCCAGGGATCTTCTTCAAACCGCCATGGTGCAGCAGCAGGCTTATTCCTATAGCCGAGATAGAATTCATTCGACCCCCCGTCCGAGCAAAAGTTATAGCAGGCACATGGATGAACTGGAAGTGTCTAGCAGTGCGCGGCACCGTGATGTCCCTCAGGGACCCAATCCGGCGCGCGGTGAGGTAAATGCTCAAGACGTGGTGGATAATGGCAGAGCACGAAGGGAGGCCTCTTTGGCAGCACAATATGTGGGTCATTATCAACCCGCCCCGATTCAGCCAGCGGCGTCAGTAGACCGAGGCACCGGGCTTGCTTTCAGTTCCTGGGGAGTGCCGTGTCTCATTCCGGCTCTTCGTAATGTGCGACTGCCCAAGGATTTCAAGGGTCCACGTAAGGTGCCTAATTACACCGCTGATCAGCCACCTGAGGCGTGGGTCGAGAGTTATGAGATGGCAATGGAGATGTTGGATGTGGATGAAGCGGCCTGTGCAAAGTATTTCACGATGATGTTGGAAGGGACAGCCCGTACTTGGTTGAAAAACCTACCAGCCAACTCCATCGAGTCATGGGATCAGTTGAAGGCCCGGTTTATAGCCAATTTCAAAGACACATGCAAACAGCCTATGTCCATTGTGGATCTGGATGCTGTGTTCAAGGGGAGAACGAGTCAACAACTCATTGGGTGCACCGCGTTTGAAGTTTTGCATTAAATCGGACGGATTAATGCTGGCTAAGCAATCATAACGCTGGAGCGTAATTGCCGGTTTAAGTCACTAAAGATGAAGTTGGGACGGCTCAAGCGCCCTTTACCAATGACATGGGAACACTTATGGCAGCCTTGGTCAAATATGTCGATTACGATAATACCAAGGATCCCGATTACGATGAGGAGAAACAGGAGAAGGGAAAGAAGAACGGCGGTGCAAAAGGACAAGATCACAACCAAGGAGGCCATGGGAATAATTGTAAGCGCCAGCGAGATAGTTCGAGATCTTGTGGCTAACACCAATATGCAGCATCAGAAGGTAAACCGCCCAACAAGGTGGAGGGATGAATCTGGAGCATCTGTTAAACCAGCCGCCCAAAGCATGGGACCAAGGAGGCCCCGCCACACATCTTTGGAAAGATTGTTATATTATGAAGGAGTTCAAAACTCTGATCTATACCCCGGTATGATCCAAAAGGTGGGTCACGGCGGTTCAGTCCGTGTTTTCTTATGGTGGCAGTTCAAACTCTGGATTTCGTAATAATCAGGCAACCGTAACAACCAAGGTGGTAATAGCCAACGGAATAATCAAGGGAATCGGCAGCGAAAGTTATCAAAATCACCCCAAGCAGCTTGAATGGTGGGCGGTATCATGTGTTCACTACTAGCCTGCAAGCGCCGGTCGAAGCTTCACAAGAGGGCAGTTAATGCTATTGAACCGGCAGTGCCTCGTTATTTGTGGTGGTCCGAGCAGCCCATTGTGTGGAGCAGAGAGGATCATCCGCCCCGGGTTGACAATCCGGGTCATCTAGCTTTGGTGGTAGCACCTCAGGTGGGAGGTTATAAGTTTACCAAAGTTCTGATGGATGGAGGGAGCGGTATCAACATCCTGTACTATGAGACTTTTCGTCGCATGGGGTTGACAGACAAGAATCTTAAACCGTCAAACACTGTTTTCATGGTGTAGTACCAGGTAAATCGGCATATCCTGTTGGCAAGATCGCTTTGGAGGTTGTGTTTGGAGATGAGCATGATTCCGTGCGAAACATTGACCTTTGAAGTGGTGAAAATCCGAGCCCATATCACGCCTTTGTTTGGATGGCGGCTTACGCATAAAATTCATGGTGAGGCCTGTTATATCTATTTACAGCTCAAAATGCTTTGGGTCATAAGGGACTATCACGAAGACATGGAAGTCAAAAGATCGCTTTGGATTGTGAGGAAGGTGATGCGGCCTATCTTTGAGTCGGTTTGTGCTCTGAGAGGAGTCAAGTTTTATAAAGACAATGTTGATCCGGCAGACATAAGAAGCCCACCACTAAGCATCACCCAACCCTGACGTGCAAACCGGCTGATTAGACTAAACTTGTTGACTTTGTTCCTGGCGATTCATCCAAATAATTTAGCATCAGCACCAATCTGGATCCAAAATAGGAAAGCGCGCTCATCGAGTTCATCCGTGAGAATCGGGACATTTTTGCATGGAAGCCTTCTGACATGCCAGGTGTACCGAGGGAACTCGCTGAGCACACTCTCAATATTGATCCCAAGGTTAAACCGGTCAAGCAATTTCTTCGCCGCTTTAACGAGGAAAGACGCAAGGCCATTGGTGAAGAGGTAGCCCGGCTGTTGGCTACTGGGTTTATCGTCGAAGTATTTCATCCCGAGTGGTTGGCTAATCCGGTGCTCGTTCTTAATAAAAACGGCACTAGGCGTATGTGTGTGGACTACACAGATTTGAACAAGGCTTGTCCGGCAGATCCTTTTGCTCTCCCGCGTATTGATCAGATTATTGATGCAACAGCGGGTTGTGAGCGCCTGAGTTTCTTGGATGCTTATTCAGGTTATCATCGATTAAAGTGGCGATTAAGGACCAGGAGAAGACAGCCTTCATCACTCCCTTTGGAGCCTTCGCTATGTTTCTATGCCCTTTGGGCTCAAAAGTGCCAGCAACCTATCGCGTTGTGCGTAATTGTCTTCACACGCAGATTGGGCGTAATGTTCATGCCTATGTGGATGACATTGTGGTAAAATCCAGGAAGAAGGAAACCTTGATAGATGACCTCAAGGAGACGTTTGACAATCTTCGGGTTTACAAAATGATGCTCAATCCGGACAAATGCGTTTTTGGTGTTCCGACAGGCAAGCTCTTGGGTTTTCTTGTGTCCAACAGAGGTATTGAGGCCAATCCGGAAAAGATCAAAGCGATCACATCCTTGGCTAAACCGAAATGCATCAATGATGTTCAGCGTCTGGCGGGTCGAATTGCAGCCCTCAGCCGGTTTATCAGCCGTTTGGGAGAGAAGGTGATTCCTTTATATCATATGTTGAAGAAGACAGATGATTTTGTTTGGAGTGACGCAGCTAATGCGACATTTGAGGATTTGAAGCGGCAGATGGCTGAACCGCCGGTCCTTGCTGCTCCAGTTGATAGAGCCCTTGTTATTGTACGTGGCTGCCAGTGCCCGTGCGGTCAGTGTGGCAATTGTAGTTGAGCGTAAGGAGGCTGGGAAGGAATATCCGGTTCAACGGCCAGTTTACTATATCAGCGAAGTGCTGATCGAGTCAAAACAACGATATCCGCATTGGCACAGGCTGGTGTATGGAGTTTTTATGGCAAGTCGGAAGCTCAAGCAATACTTTCAAGGCCATCCCATCACAGTGGTTAGTTCTGCTCCTTTGGGCGATATAATTCAGAACAGGGAAGCAACTGGCCGGGTTGCAAAGTGGGCAACTGATCTTGGTCCACATGGATTGAAGTATATGCCTCGAACGGCCATCAAATCGCAGGCGCTTGTTGACTTCATCAATGATTGGACCGAAGTTCTGTGCACCGTGAGGACAAACCGGACGATACATACTCGACTATTCACTTTGATGGGTCCAGGCAATTGGAAGGCTCGGGGGCTGGAGTTGTCCTTACTTCCCCTCGAGGTGATAAAATTTGTTATGTTCTCCGCTTAATGTTTCCTTGTACTAACAATGCAGCTGAGTACGAAGCCTTACTCCACGATCTCCATGTGGCTAAGGAAATGAACTTAAGCCGGGTTCGCTGTTTTGGAGATTCTGATCTGGTGGCTCAGCAAGATTCTGGTACTTGGGATTCTAAGGATCCACTCATGGAGGCTTATAGACGCGAGGTGGATATTGTGGCAGGTCACTTTAAGGGTTATCAGGTTGAGCACATTGACCGGCGCAAAAACGAACCAGCAGATGCTTTAAGCCGGCTGGGATCTCAGCGTAAACTGGTACCACCCAATACCTTTTTAGATATCTTGCATAACCCGTCTGTTAAGTTGCCTACAGAGGAGGATTTAGTTGTTCCTGATCCAGAGGCCCAATTGGTAGCTGCTTTACATATCACTCCGGATTGGACGGTTCCATATATTTTTAGATAATAGTAGATAGAAAGAACGCTCGTAAGGAGTCCTATTGAAACCAAGTTCTTAAAGCTTGGATCGGCACTTCTTGTGTTGAAACAAACACGCTGTTGCTAGCGCCCTCAACACTCTCTTCGATCCTTCGCAAACATAGCTCTTAAGGCTACTGGATTGACTTTCTTTAATGTTGCATCTGCTTTCAATTATTTCATAGCCTCCCGTCCCGAGCAAACATCGAGAGCAGGCGTATATGAACCGGGGCGAGTTACCAGATGATGAGGTCTTCGCCAGACAAATAATCCAGCGATCCAAGTCCATGGTTATTCACAATGGCGAGTTACATCGTTGCAGTGTTTCAGGCGTATTCCAACATTGTGTTTCTCTTGAAGAAGGACAAGAGATTCTACGTGAAATCCTTGAAGGTGATTTTGGTCACCATGCCGGTTCAAAATCCACAGTGGCTAAAGCTTTTCGTCATGGGTTCTATTGGTTGACAGCTCATGCCGATGCGGAGGATCCGTAAAGCGGTGTGACGCTTGTCAGAAGTTTTCACGTCGAGCTCATGTTCCGGCTCAAGAGCTACGGATGATTCCTATCACTTGGCCATTTGCCACTTGGGGGCTTGATATGGTGGGACCTTCTAAGCGCTCCAAGGATAAGAAGACCCACCTGTTGGTGGCGGTTGACAAATTCACTAAATGGGTTGAAGCGGAGCCCGTCAGCAAGTGTGATGCAGCCACGGCAGTTCAATTTCTCAAAAAGATCGTTTTCCATTTTGGCTTTCCACACAACATCATCACAGATAATGGCATGAACCTTTCTAAAGGCGATATGGAGGAGTTTTGTCAACGAGAGCACATCCGGCTTGATGTAGCGTCCGTGGCTCATCCCCAGTCCAATGGTCAAGCTGAGAGGGCGAATCAAGAGATCCTGAAGGGTATCAAGCCCTGGCTTATGGTTCCTTTGAAGCAGACACCGGGTTGTTGGGTGGAAGAATTACCATCTGTGTTATGGAGTATAAACACCACCCCGAACCAATCTACGGGTTATACACCTTTCTTAATGGTTTACGGGGCTGAGGCCGTCCTCCCAAATGATATTCGTCATGACTCGCCCCGGGTTGCCAATTATGTTGAAGCGGACAATGAGCAAGCACGCCAAGAGGCGCTGGACCTATTAGATGAGAAATGGGACATGGCTTTTGCTCGATCGGCGGTTTATCAACAAGACCTGCGGCGTTATCACAGCCGCCGGGTTAAGACAAGAACCTTTCAAGAAGGCGACTTAGTGCTCCGGCTCATCCAGATCGACCGATATGCACAAGTTATCCCCACCTTGGAAAGGACCCTTTGTGGTCGACAAAAATCTGCACTGTGGATCATACTACCTCATTGGCGTTGAGAAGACTCACGCAGTTACGAGGAGGAGACCCCATGCCATGGAACATAGCTCTCCTTGACCTTACTACAATTGAGCCATAGGCTTTTCTTATGTACATATTTCAACAATGTATATATTATGATCAATATAATAAACCGGCATCCTTGCTATAAGCAGGGTCTCTGCCTTTTTCTTCAAATCTCTTTGTTTACATGGGGGCTTCAGCTGACAAAGCGAAGTACTACCTGTTAAACCGGCTATTATGCCACAAAACAGCTTGGGAGCTTCACCCCCAAAGGGGCCAAAGAGAGTCTGGATGTCAGGCACAGCTCAAACATAGGCACCCATTGAGCACAGCTCACAAAAGTTACTTAGGGGCTCTTTGTGCACTTTGCAACAAAGAGTTTGAAAGGACCATTGTAATATGCTATCAAGCACGGCTTGGAAGCCTGGTGTATGCACCTAAAACCCCGGGTTAACCTGCCTTCATCAAGTAAGCCACTCCTATCCAGGTAATCCTGGCATGACCGCCGAACGTTTGACAAGTCAATCTTTTATAGACCCTGAACTTGTCAAAGTTAAAACAACGATTGGTTAGTTGGAGGCCCATCTTAAAAGGCTTTGCAAAAATGGTTTAACTCAGCGGCCTAGCAGCCCATGAAAAGCCTCAAATTTGGGCCTGGCAGCCCTTGAAAAGCCTCGACTACACGGTTTTTGTTTGCTTTTTGCCAAGTTTTTGTTCTTTGGTAATATCATATTAGCCCGGTGTTTGTTAACCCGGCTTGGCTTTCAACTACAAGTTGTCAGATCATATTCATGTTAACCCGGTGTTTGTTAACCCGGCTTGGCTTTCAACTATAAGTTGTCGGACCATATTTCTTGTCAAACCGGTGTTTCACAACCCGGACTGGCTTTGATTACATATTACCAGCATAATCAAATGGTGTTATTCACAACACGGTATGGTTTAAAAAGTTTACACAAGCACTGCATGGTGGGAGTTATCAATGCTTCAGATTTGGGTTTTTCACCCTTACTACAAATACAAGTTGGTAAACCAAGTGATTTAATATCACAGGTATGATTTATTTCATTTTTTTGATTCATCTTTGGTCATTAACCAGGCTTTGTATGGGGCATTGTGACCCGTCCGGCGGTAAACCGCTCGGACAATTCTTTTTATGCAGATAGCAGGATTGCATGAAAAGATATAATCAAGCATAGCATATATCATGGCAGATCAAACAAAGTTATGTATCGATTGCCGCAGATCAAAGTACTTGCACTAGCCTATTACAAGGCGCTTTGAGGCCCAAAATGTTGATTGTTCTTACACAAAACAAAGTCTGACAAAGTAACCCGATTGCCGAATTAAGACTCACTGCCAGGATAACGTGAAGTTGATGGATCTTCAAGCGCCGGTTCAACCTCCTCCTATCCACCCAGTGGCTGGAAGTCAATGGTGGTCCAGTCAATCCGGGTTAGAGCCTGAAATACAGCTTCTTCACTTATCAGATTGGACGGTTCAACATCGAGGCGTAAGTGTGCTTACGGATTGGCGGGATAAGGTTTTGCGCTTCTGCCACAGTCGTATCAACCCGCTGGTTCCTTTCATCGTAAAAGGACCGATGAACAGTCAAGTTAGCCTCTTCAGCCAGTTGACTCGACAGCGGACGCATCTCCTTTGTCAGGGCTTTGAGGGTTTCGTTGTCAAATGCTGACCCGTCTGCTTGTTCATATGGAAATACCTTGGCAATATCAACTGGATCCAAGTCAGATATCCATGCTTTGGCCCGAGTCGATTGCCGATGCGCCAGCCACAGCAGCGGATCGCTTCACCTCTTACATGCTGCTTGGCGTCATCGATAATCTTATTAGTGTGTCCTTGATCAATGTTGGTGCCGGTTTGTTGTATGAGACTGCACAGATAACCCGTTGGGCACCGGTGTATAATTGCTCAATCAAAGTGTACGCTGCCTTTAGTTTCATCCGCATATCTATGCCCAGCTGAGCAATGCGATTACCTGCAACAGTTTACAAATTCAATGTTAAACCGGCAGAGTTCAAGATATTTTCGAACCGGCTATGACAAAGTACTTACCAAAGATTGCAGAAGTCATAGCATCCACTTGATGTTTTAGCCACTGTCGGCTCTTCCGCCACCGGCTTAAGAGCTGCTTGACATCTTCACTGCGTCAACAAAGCAGCCTTCTCGGTTTCCCGGTTGGTGCGTTCATTTTGAAACCATCCTTCAATTGCTCCATGGTTGTCAAAACACCCTTTAGCTCCTCTTTGGCTTTAGAGGTCTCTTCTTGCCGAGACTTGATGTCTTCTTGAAGATCGGCGATTTGAGATTCTTTGATATTTTATCGTTACGCAAAAGTCAAGATGAAGTTGTTAAAGTCCCAAGCACATAACAAGTTATGCACTTTCGGCACTTGGGGGCTAATGTGGATTGCTTTTTAAAGTGAGTATTTTCAAGTCCCAAGGCTCAATCCAGGTATTAAGCTTGGCACTTGGGGGCTAATGCACAATTGATCAGTTATAAGTAAAGGCAATTAACAAGGATAGACAGTCCCGGTTTGTCTTCAAAAGACAAACCGGACCTTGGGGGCTACTCAGTTGAAGTGTTCTTTATATCGAAGTCCCGGTATATCTTCAAGAGATAACCCGGCCCTTGGGGGCTACAATGGAAGAGATATACAAAATAAAGCGAATTTCAAAGCGTTCTTGAAGATTACCTCATAACGTTCCTTCATCAGGTTCACCAAACCGGCTTCAAAGTCACGGCTGGTGTAAAGGCGGTTTAAAAATCCGGAATGAAGTTCCTCGGCACTAAGGTTGATGAAGTTGGATAAATCAGTCTTCCCTTTCCCTTGCCCATAGCGGTGAATTCCTCCTTGGCAGTATGTTTTGATAAGACAACCGGATTACCAGGGCTAGTATGACCCATACCAGTAATAATAACATCATCATCATCACCCTTTGGTGGACTTGGCGGATTGACGGTATCCCTGGCTGGACTTGGCGGATTAGTAGCTGGGCTCAGCGGATCAGCAGCCGGGCTCAAAGGAGTAGCATGAGGGCTTGATGGATCAATATGAGTAGCCGGGTCAGCTTCCAGCGGATTAGCTTCAGTGTTCTCACCTTGTGGGGCGGAATCATCCATAACATCAATATTTCTACCGGTACCTTCAGGAGCCCTCTCCGGTTCAACTTCACCAATAGGGGCACTGGTTTTAGCCTTCTTGCTCAGACGGGCTTTGGCACTGATATCAAAACAAAGATTAGCACGGTAAACCGAACTATGAAGGAAAAAGATGAAGGGCAGTATACTCACCCAGGGACAGTTTTAAGGGGAGGCAGCTGAGTGGTTGATGAACCGCCAGACGAATTGGAAGACACCTGGTAATTCGGATCAGACAAATTGAGTGGGTATCGGAAGAAACCCTTCAAAGGATAACGTTTTTCGGGAGAACAAGTAACCTCTGGACGATGCTTTCGGGTTGGTGTATCCTGTAAACTGGAAGAGGTGACTTGCTGGCCACTGTGTCGGGTTGTGCGACGCCCTTCAGGTTGCTGTGTCTTCTAAGAAAGTTTTGGATCCAAATAAGCAAGAGGGTGAGAGTACTTTACTTTCCGAACTGCACGGCGAAATCTTTGAACCGACACAAGATCTGAATCGAAGGAAAGAGAGATTACCTCAACATGGTCCGCATGGCTGGCCTCTGCATCATCCTGGGAATAGTCATTGTCAATAAGGTGTATGAAAAAGGAACCAAGGGAGTCAAGTTCTACCTCTTGATCCGATTAAATCGATATCTTCTGGCGGATCAGAAGACTCGGCGGTTTTCTTCTTGGCTGTTCTCTTGGTGACTTTGCTCTTGGCACGAGGAGCCTTGGCCGTTTTATCTTGAGTTTTCCTTTTCCAGAAGGAGCTATTGGCCTACAAAATTAAACAAAGGATTATTATATCAGTGTTAAAGCGGTGACGGATCAAAAAATACAAGGTTAAAGTTTTTACTGCTGGCGGTTTGTTGGAGGCATAAAAAGGGCGCAGCCCAATTTGGCTGCATGCGGTGATCGGTTCGTCAAGCATCTTGTTCACACTTTCAGTGACTTCATCATCAGTCATTTCTATTTTGTTAAACCATTGAGGATCCTTGGCCTCACCGGTATATTCATACATCAATCCGAGGCGGCGGCTTAAAGGTAGGACACACCACGAAACCCAATAGCGGACGAGATCAACACCAGTCAAACCGTTGGCGAGGAGAGCCCAGAGCTTGGCGAGTTGAGGTGCATAAGCTTGTCGTTCTTTGGCAGTTAATCGTTGAGGTAACGGGTGGCCATTGCTAAGCCGGTGAGCGCGGTAGCCCGTCAAAGGATTTTCTCCAAATAGGGCAGTGTTCTGACAATAAAACCATGTTTGGTTCCAGTCTTTAGGATGGCTGTGAAGTTTGGCATGAGGAAAATCAACTTCTTTCCTTTTTTGAATCGACACACCACCAAGTTTAGTATTAGGGCCGTCAGAGAACTCAGTTCGGAGGTTTAAGTGGAAGAAATCATCGAAGAGATCAACAGCTGGTTCTTCTTGAAGGTAAACCTCACAGAACACTTGGAAGTTGCATATGTTGGACACAGAATTTGGTCCAATATCCTAAGGATGGAGTTGGAAGCTGGCAAGTACATCCTGGAAAAACTTTGATCCCGGAGGGCTGAATCCCCGGGTTAGGTGTTGCATAAACACGATCACTTCTCCATCTTGAGGTTCAGGGGGGCACTCGGGACCAAGCACTCGCCAATGGAGGACATTTTTCAAGGCTAAAGCACCAGTCAGAACATATCCACTGATTTGTGTTTCCGTGATCCGGGAAGGAACCCAGTTGCAAGCGGCGAATTGCTTGGTCATTTTGGGACAACAAGCTGTAAAAGAAAAGTGAAGGCCGGTTTACGATTTGAGGTTGATGTGCACTAATGGAGTTAAACCGGAGAATTTGATCAAGGCATATATGTGAGTTAAACCAGAAATTAAATACTCAAATCAAGATGGCGGTTTAAGTGAGGGCTAATGGCATATGGCGGATTATCAACTGCTAAAGGTTAAACCGCCCTTAAACAGAAGAGGCAGAGATGAAATCTACTAAGTGTTGACAGAAACAGGTTTCACAAAATGACAGTATAAATTTGGATCTACCGTAATTCGGTAAGAAAAATTATTCTGAGCCCTAAAATGGTGACGACAAAACACCATAAATCCAGAAGGGAATTATCAAGGCAAGAGGAGATATTACGGCGAGGTAAACTAAAGTTACAACTTTGACCGCAAGAGGAGGATGACAAGTTCATCTAGTTTCAACAGTAAGCAAAAAGGCAGCGAGCAAAGATGAACACTTATGAACACGGATGAACACAGAAACCCTAAATACAGATCTAGAGTTGAGAGAAGGAAGCTTACCAGATGCGCAGGGATAGCGGAGAAGAGCCGCAGGTTTACGATACGATCAAAGTTGATGCAGCGGCCTTTGTCGATCTGCAAAGGCTCGAAGGTTGAGGTCGGTGGCGGAGCTTCGGAGCTTGAGCGCCAAGGAGAGGAAGAAGAGGCATGGAAGGGGAAGAAAGAAAAGATCCCCGAGCCTATTTATAAGGCAAATGGATAAGGCAAGCGCGGGGATCGAGGAGCCTGAAGCGGCAAAAGAGGGCGTAGCTGTCGCCTCGATCTTTGGGGGCAATTAATTAAAGGAACCTTTTTAATCTTTTTATACAGAGATGATGTCATGACAATCCGCTGCTGTATCCAGAGGATGACGTCACGGCGGTTTAACAAAAGTTTATAGGAGAAGACATCGTGGCGGTTTACGAGGAATGTAAGAAGATGTTCACAGGATTTTTCTAAATATTGGAGATTGACATGAACTGGTTCAAATCAACCTGGGGCCTAATGTTGGGGATATAACTACTAAGGGTAAACCGCCCAGGAGGGGCCGGTTCACACTCAACTACATTGAAGCCCATAAAGACCCAGAAGATGGTGCTTTACTAATGAAGCTTAAAGGCCCAGAGCCCAAAGGCGGATTAGGGCCCATGGTAGTAAACCGCTATGATTGTATAACTTGTGTTGTAAGATAGGAAAGGGGAGACCGAGGTGGACACTTGTATGAGCCGGCCTCGGGACTTTGTAGACCGGCCGGGTGTCAACCTATGTACATAAAGGGATGACCCGGCGGCGGTTCAGGGGCAAGAAACAACAACTCGAGACCCAGGCAAAGCGTATTTGCTCCCTGGTCATCGAAACCCAATCAATTCCATCACAACTACATGTAGGCTTTTACCTTCATCGAAGGAGCCGAACTAGTATAAAAACTCCCGTGTCCGTTGTCCAGTTTAACCCCTTCAGGCTAACCTCGTTGCCATGGTTCCACGACTAAGTCCTTCTGCTAGGACATCTGACGTGATATTTCCACGACATCTTCCAAAATGGGTCGTCAGCCAAGATTGGAAAGATCATAAGAGAATATTGAGAAGGAGGATTAAGTAGGAGTTGAGCAATTCTTACGGCTGGTGGCTTGTTGATAGTACAGAAAGGACTGAGTCCAGTTTTGTTGCACTCTTTTACAGGCTCATTCAACAGTTTTTTAGTCGCTTCAGTAACTTCTGCTTCAGTTAGCTGAATATCACAATGGTGTTGAGGATCTTTAACATCACCAGTATATTCGCACATTAAGCCAGGGCGGCGGCTTAATGGCAGGATACCCCAAGACAGCCAACACCGGAAAAAATCAACGCCAGTTAGGCCGTTGGCCATAAAAGCTCGGAGCTTTGGGAAGGTAGGTGCATACTTGGCCCGTTCCTTTGCATCAAGACGTTGGGGAAGTGGATGGTTGGTGTTAAGTCGGTGTTCGCGGTAACCCGACAAAGGATTTTCACCAGCCGGAGATGTGTCTCGAGCATAAAACCAAGTTTGGTTCCAATCTTTAGGGTGGCTATGCAACTTGGCGTGAGGAAAACTGACATCTTTCCTCTTTTGAATAATGACTCCACCAAGTTCTTGGCATGGCCCATCAACAAATTCAGTTTGGCGGTTTAAGTAATAAAATTCCCTGAATAGATCAACTGTGGGTTCTTCTTGAAGATAGGCTTCACAGAATAATTGAAAATCGCAAATATTAGACACGGAGTTGGGTCCGATGTCTTGAGGATGCAGTTGGAGGAAATGAAGCACATCATGGAAATTTTTTGAGCCAGGAGGCTGAACCCCCGACCCAAGTGATCAGTAAAAGCAATTACTTCTCCATCCTTGGGTTGAGGAAGGACTTCTGAAAGTGCAACTATCCCTAGGTGGTTTTGGTAATTCATAACAACATATAGCTCATTGAGCTAATGCTATTCCAAGACAAATATTTCAGGAAAGCTCAATGAATGGCATGGCATGGATGATGAAAGTGGATCCCTCAAAATATCAAGGACAAAGGATTGGCTCAAGCTCAAAAGCTCAAGACTCTACATTTTACATTTTAGTGATCCAAGATAATATTGAGTCTATAGGAAAAGCCAATACTATCAAGGAGGGATGAGGTGTTGCTTAATGAGCCTCTTGCTTCATGTGCTTAGTGATATGCTCCAAAACCCTCCACTACTTCCTCACATCCACATATGACCTAAACCTAAAGTCAAACGTGGCCCTACCGATTCTTTCTATCCGGCGCCACCGAGTTCAGATGTCATAGCCACTGCCACAAACCCTAGGCAAATCGATCTCACCGATAGGGATCTCGGTCTCACCGAGATGGGATTGTAATCTCTCTGTTTCCCTTCGTAACGTTTTGGTCTAACCGAAGTGAGCAATCGGTCCCACCGAGATTCCAATGTAAACTCTCTGTTTCCCATTCGTAACTTTTCGGTCTCACCGAAAGAGCGAATTGGTCCCATCGAGTTTACCTGACCAACTCTCTGGTTAGCTAATTACCAAATTCGGTCTCACCGAGTCTGTGTAATCGGTCTCACCGAGATTACGTTATGCCCTAACCCTAACCATATCGGTCCTACCGAGTTGCATGTCAGTCCCACCGAAATCCCTAACGGTCACTAGGTTTAGTAAATCGGTTCGACCGAGTTTGGTGATTCGGTCCCACCGAGTTTGGTAAATTGTGTGTAACGGTTAGATTTTGTGTGGAGGCTATATATACCCCTCCACCTCCTATTCATTCGTGGAGAGAGCCATCAGAACAAACCTACACTTCCAACTTACCAGTTCTGAGAGAGAACCACCTACTCATGTGTTGAGGCCAAGATATTCCATTCCAACCATATGAATCTTGATCTCTAGCCTTCCCCAAGTTGCTTTCCACTCAAATCTTCTTTCCACCAAATCCAAATTCTGTGAGAGAGAGTTGAGTGTTGAGGAGACTATCATTTGAAGCACAAGAGCAAGGAGTTCATCATCAACACACCATTTGTTACTTCTTGGAGAGTGGTGTCTTCTAGATTGGCTAGGTGTCACTTGGGAGCCTCCGACAAGATTGTGGAGTTGAACCAAGGAGTTTGTAAGGGCAAGGAGATCACCTACTTCGTGAAGATCTACCGCTAGTGGGGCAAGTCCTTCGTGGGCGACGGCCATGGTGGGATAGACAAGGTTGCTTCTTCATGGACCCTTCGTGGGTGGAGCCCTCCGTGGACTCGCCCAACCGTTACCCTTCGTGGGTTGAAGTCTCCATCAACGTGGATGTACGATAGCACCACCTATCGGAACCACGACAAAAACATCTGTGTCTCCAATTGCGTTTGAATTCTCCAAACCCTTCCCTTTACATTCTTGCAAGTTGCATGCTTTATTTTCCGCTGCCTATATACTCTTTGCATGCTTGCTTGAATTGCGTGAAGATTGCTTGACTTGCTTAAATATAGCTAAAATCTGCCAAAGTCTAAAATTGGGAAAAGGTTAAGTTTTTAATTGGTCAAGTAGTCTAATCACCCCCCCCCCCTCTAGACATACTTCAAGCTCCTACAAGTGGTATCAGATCTTTGGTCTCCATTTGCTTTGATTTCCATAGCTTTTGGTAGTCATAGCCTTGGTTTCACTACCTTAGAGAGTATGGCGTCTAGCGAGGGAAATTATCACCGTAGAGTTCCTGACTTTGATGGCACTAATTTTGCTAGTTGGAAGCATAAGATGAAAATGCATATTCTCGGACATAACCCCACCGTTTGGGCAATTGTGTGTATTGGTTTGCAAGGTGAATTCTTTGATGGGAGAGAAGCGAACCGTGAAGCTAGTGCAGAAGAGTTGAAGATGTTGCAATACAACGCTCAAGCTTGTGATATCCTCTTCAATGGCTTGTGCCCTGAAGAATTCAACAAAATCAGCCGTCTTGAGAATGCAAAGGAAATTTGGGATACTTTGATTGATATGCATGAAGGTACTGACTCCGTCAAGGAATCCAAGTTGGATGTGCTCCAAAGTGAGCTTGACAAGTTCAAAATGAAGGATGGTGAAGGTGTCGCTGAAATGTACTCTAGGCTTGCTCTTATCACAAATGAGATTGCCGGCTTAAGAAGTGAAGAGATGACCGAGAGATTCATCATCAAAAAGATCCTAAGAGCATTGGATGGAAAATATGATACCGTGTGCACATTGATCCAAATGATGCTAAATTACAAAGATCTCAAGCCAACGGAAGTCATTGGAAGAATTGTTGCTCATGAGATGTCACTCAAGGATAAGGAGGAACTTCACAACAAGTCAAGTGGTGCTTACAAAGCCTCATGTGAAGCCCCACATCATCAAGTGAGAAACAAACCTTCAATGAAGAATTGAGCTTAATGGTGAAGAACTTCAACAAATTCTACAAGAGTAGAAGCAAAGAAAGAAGCTCCAAGTCAAGGTCCTACAATGACAAAAGATCTTCTAGTCGAGAGCGAAATTGCTACAATTGTGGGAGACCCGGACACTACTCCAATGAGTGTACGGCACCCTACAAAAGAAGAGAAGATTCTCCCAAGAGAAGAAGTAGAAGAGAAGAATCACCACCAAGAGAGAGAAGGAGTAGAGATGATCGTTATGAACGAAGACCCTCACGGAAAAGCAAGGATTCGGAAAGGAAGGACAAGTCATCAAAGAGCTACACAAAACGAAGACATCAAGCTCATGTTGGTGAATGGGTATCCGGCTCCGACTCCAACAATCACTCTGAGAGAAGCCATCACTCCGACTCCGAATACACTCAAGATGAAGGTGTTGCCAGTTTAGCACTTGTGTCAACCAACTCCTACGACATATTTGATTCACCAAATGAAGGAATTGGAAGATGCTTCATGGCCAAAGGTCCTAAGGTAACACACCCCAAGTATGTTGATTTTAATAGTGATGAAGATGACTTGCTAGGTGACGATGATTTACTTGTTGACAACTCTAGTGATGAATACTAGGATGAAACGTCAATTAATCGTGCTAATCAAGATGAAACGAATGACAATGATAATGAGAAAATTGAGCGTCTAACTAAAGAACTAAACACTCTTAAGTTTGCTCATGAAACAATCTTCGAAGATCATCGAGAACTTTTAAGGGCTCATGAGAAGTTACGCTTTGAAAAGATCAATCTTGAGCAAGAGCATGAGTTCTTAAAGGCAATCAATGATGATCTCCGTAAGAAAAGTTCTTCTTATATTGCCAAGCGTTTACTCTTATCTACTTACATGCCTCAAGTCAAGTCTAGCAACAAGAACACAAAAGATTCTTCTTCTAGAAGTAACAATAACAATGCTAAATCCAATATTGTGGCTTCTAGTAGCTCTCTTGATTCCACTAATTATTCTCTTAGCCAAGTTACACTTGAGCAAGAAAACAGCTTATTGAAGGGAATTATAGAGAAAGGTGTATACAAGAGCCTTGCCGGGAGTAAGCAATTTGAGGAAATTATGCATAAGCAAGGAAGGCACGGAAGAATCAAGGTGTTGGTTTTGAGCGAAAGTTCAATGCCAATGGAGTTGAGTGGGAAGAAGATCAATACCCCAAGACGAAGTTTGTTCCTCAACAAGAGAAGTATGATCCTACTTCCTTCAAGGGAACACAAGCACAAGATGATCTTCCACCACAAGACCACAAGAACAAAGGCAAAGACAAGCTTCAAGAGGAGATTGATGCATTTGAAGAAGCACCTAAAGCCTTGGTCAAGTGGGTTCCCTAGACTACGTCAAGTTCTACTTCATCAAGCACAACTACTACACCAAGCATTCCCATCAAGATGATGTGGATCCCGAAGAAGAAGAACTAGAGAGTTCTTGAGGGTGACTCCGCCAACATTTTTCCCTCATATCATTATGGCAAGGACAAGTGCAATCATCTTCCATATCTTGAACTAGTTCAAGGAGTCACAAACCCTCATGTTATTAAGGCAAGGGACAAGGTAACCTATTGTTTTCATGGACATCATTTTGTGTGTGCATCACTCTATGTCTATGGATATTCTTGTTTGTTCCTTGTGGGACTAACCCATGTAGGTATTGAAAGTGCAACTCACTCCAAAGGATTGCTCCAAAAGATCTACATCAACATTGAGCATCCACATCTTCAACACCTACATGAAGTCATCATCGACAAAACCCAAGGTTAGTTTATCCCTCTAAGGGGGATCTCACATCTAGGGGAGCTTAACTCTAAGGATTGAGTCAAAGCAACTCTAATGATGTGAACACATAAATGCTTTATGTAAAAGTGGTAACCCCACTTGAGCTTAAGCGATGAGTATGACCTATGATCAAATGTTCTCATTTGACTCCTAAGTCAATATACTCATATATAGATGACCTAGTCATCGCCAATTGTTTGATAGATGCTAGAATTGGTTGTGCATGCTTTGTCACATATTTCATTTGTCATTTTATTGTGTGAGCATGTTGGTTGTCAAGGACATCCACTTGTTGTTTTGATTGATTGGTTTCTTTCTCTTTGGCCAAGTGGATGGACAAGAATGCCTAAGAACCTTCTCTAGCTATCTATGCTTTTCTTGTCTCAAACTCTATTCATGCTACATCACAAAATTTGATCAAGTCAGATTCGAACCACTCTGTGTGAGGAGCACTCGGAGTCCCCGATTCGTCATAGACTTAAACTTCCAAAAGTTCTTTGTGATTTTCGGTCTGGCCGATTCCTCCATTTCGGTCATACCGAGATTACTAAGTCGATCTAGGTTTTCAATCTCGGTGCAACCGATTTGAACTTTTCGGTCACACCGAAGTTCTTTATGCTTGTATCAGATTATGCATCTCGGTGCCACCGAGTTGTTCCACTCGGTCACACCGACAGTGACGGGCTACATATTCACACGGGCAAATTTTGGAAAACTTTCTCCGAAACTCCTTGCCCGCGCATAGCTCGCTTTGCCAACTAGGTCTACGGATCATCGACTTAAATGCTTGGCCGCCTCGATCTGGTTTCACCGCCGTCAGCGAATTCTTCTCCGTTGTTGCCGCCGTAGCGAGTTCACCGCCGAACTAGGGTATGAACTCGATCACAGTGCTATCCTCGTCTGATTCTCAGCACATTGTGTTCATAATGCATCTTGCCACGATTGAAACACCTCTATCCAGTCAAAACAATCCTTAGAATAGTTGTGATTCGAAAATTTAGGGTTAGGTTGTCACAGCCCCAGATCAGCCCTAGAGCTTGCTTGTAACCAGTGGCATTGCATCCATGCATCATGTCTAAATTTCCATTAAATGTGAATTGGGGAATTGGAGAGCCTCAGGAATCATTTAAAATAAATGATCAACATTAAAAATTGCTTCAAATGTTTCCAAGGAAATGTTCCTTTACAGCTTTGAAAAATATTGGCAAGAATAAAATTCAAACCAATATTTTTGGAGGATCAAACATTTTATTTTGGGCCTTTGAATTAATTCAATAACTGTTTGCATTGGAAATATATTTTATATATAATTAATATATGTCCAATAATTCTGGGACATTTTATGTGGTTTGGTATACTTTAGTTCCAAATGCATAATTATCTTCAGGATTTTATAAAATGGTTTAGTATTTTACTAAACTAAAACAGAACAGAACAAAATAGAAAAAGAATTAGAGAAAGAGAGAGAGCTCACCTGGCAGCCCACCTACCTGGCGCCACAAACCGGCCCAGCTTCCCTCATCGCCCAGTTGGCCCAGCCCACCAACCGCCTCGCTCGTCGCCTACCTCTGCCAATGGCGAGAGGAGGGACCTGGCGCCTGCCGAGCTCGCCACGCCTCCTCACCTGCCCTTTGCCTCACCGAGGAGCCTCGAAGCCCCTCCTCGGCGCTCTGGACCCCCTGGCCCCTCTCCTCTCTCCTGGACCTTTCTCCCTCCTCTGCTCTCTCCCCACGATGCCACCGAACACGGCCGTCGCCGCCGCCACCACCGCGACCACAGCCACCTTCTCGCCCCTTCCCCGTGTCTGGGAGGTCCGGCGCAACTCCATCTCCCTCTTCACCGAGCCACGCGAGCCAAGGATCGCCACACCATCGTCTTCGAGCTCGCCATTGCCGCATCTACTCGCCGGCCGTCGCCGCTGCCGTCCATGCTGGAGGTCGCCCCGAGCCCACCGAGCCACCCTGCTGCCTCCCGTGAGCTTACCGTCGCTTCTCACCTCTCTCTCTCACGCGCCTGTGGCCGCCGCCCATGAGCACCAAGCCGCCGTCGCCATGGCCGGGCGAGCTCAGGTCTCCCGAGCACCTCTGCCTCGCATAGTAGCTCCGACATGCTCCTGCTGCCCTTTAGGTGCTGCCTAGCACCTCCGCTTCACTCGCCTATGAGCTGCAGCACTGCAAGACTTAGCCGAGCTCCGGCCATTGCCGAAGCTCAGAGTCGCCGCCGGCCACCACAGGCCCGGCTAGCACCACCCAACGACGCCATGGCGAGGCACTCCGACGCGCCTAGCCGAATCGTGCCTCGTGGGCGATTCCCCAGCCTCTGCCAGTGGTCGTTGCCGGCGGCTAGACGCCGTGGATTAGCCCAGTTGACCAGGATTTGACCCCACAGGTCAGCGGCGTGTGGGCCATACGCTAATTAAACCTAGGATTAGGACTAACTAAAATTAGTTAGTCTAATGACTCGACCCGTGGGTCCAGCGCCACGAGTTTGACTCTGGTCAACCCTGTCGACTTCTTGACGTCACCACAGGCATCATCTTGTGTGATAAAGTATTTCTAGAATTAAAATAAATTAGGAAATGATTTATAAATTTCAGAAAATACCCCAAACTTCTAAAATTCATAGTAATTCAACCGTAGCTCAGATTGAAATAATTTATATATGAAAAATGATCAGAAAAATATGAAGAATCTGTTTATGGCGCATTCATGCATGTTTGAACAAGTTAACCTCACTGAATAGGATGAATCATGATTAGGGCAATTTATGAAATAACATTTGGAGTTGGAATTTGTTCTTGTTTGAATTCCACTTCAATTAACTCGCTAGACATTGCATTAGGTGAATTTAGTACCTTAACATGACATGTCATTCATGTGAATGTGCATTGCATTGATTGTGTTCTCTCTTGTTTGCGGTAATTGTCCCTCTCGATGAAGCGACGTTAAAGCGATTGTTCGATGACACCGATGAAGAACTATATTATCTTCGAAGTGCCAGCAAGCAAAACCCCTTGTTCATTCCGATATAATCCCACTCTCTCGCCTCCTGCTCTATTTTACTGCATTAGGACAACAACGACTCATGTGTTACTTGCTGCGGTAGCTGAACCCCTTTATCCTTTGCATGACTGTCATTCCACAAGAACTAGATGAAACCCACTAGCATGAGTAGGAGTTGCTTGAGCCATGTTGTGCCTACTCATTCATGCTTGTTGTCATGCCTCTTTGCTTAGAGTTGAGTCAGGTCTGATTCATCGGAATGAATTGGAATGGTTGTGTGAACATGTCCCATCTGCGTGTGTGAGCTAAGTGTGTGAACACGATTTGGTAAAGGTAGCGGTGAGAGGCCATGTAGGAGTACATGGTGGGTTGTCTCATTGCAGCCGTCCTTAGGAACTGAGTTACGTGTTTGTGATCCATGAAAGCAGTTACTACCACGCATTGGGCCCGAAACCAATGGACCCTCTCGCTTCTTAACCACCCTTGTCCTCGGTCCGGAGTTGCAAGTAGTTTCGTGTTTGTAGTATCTTTGGGGGCCGCCGCATAGCGTGTAGGGGTGGGTTGTGTTGCGGTAGGCACCGTGGGTCTGTACCGATTCGCCTGCTTGGTGTCTCGGGAACCCTGCACACATCGTTCGGGCTGTATGGGAAACCTCGGCGGACTCCTGCGGATGGAACCCGAATAGGCGATAAACCTGGACTAGGGACTTGAGTGTTTAGGTAGGTCGTGGCCGACACCCACGTTGGGCTTCCGCTTGAAGGTTGCCGAGTACATGTCGTAAACGGCGGTAAGTGGTGAGCGTGTGTGAAGAAGTACACCCTCAGGTTAATATGATCTATTCGAATAGTCGTGTCCACGGAGAAGGACTTCTGGGTTGCCTATATCAGTTCATAGACAAGTGAAAGTGGATACTCTAAAATGCGCAAGATAAGCGTGAGTGCTATGGATGGCGTTCTCGTAGGGAGACGGGAGCGGGTCCATAGTAGTGTATTGATATGGTGAATATGTGGACTCGTGTGCCACCTCAAAAGAGTTACTTGCAAATTAGTTCAGATAGCCACCGAAGTCAAAGCTGGCTTGCTGCAGTCAAACTCCACCACCCCTTTTGATAATGATGCATATGTAGCTAGTTCGATGTAAGTCTTCTTTGAGTACGTTTGTACTCACGTTTGCTTATTTTATGTTTTGCGAGAGAGACTTGGTCTCGCTAATAGTTCCGCTTGGACTTCGACGGTTAGCTTGTTACCTCGGCTACGATCTTGTGCCCTCGGCAGATCTGGTAGATAGTCGCTTCTCAGCCTTTTTCATTTATAGTTATGCGTACTCAGACATGTTTAGCTTCCGCTTGTGTTTTGACTTGTATGCTCGAGTGTTGGGTCATGAGACCCATGTTTGTATTATCTCGCTCCTCGGAGCCTATTGAATAAATATTTGAGTCGTGAGAGTTATGTTGTGATGCCATGTTGTATCTACACATATTGAGCATATTGTGTGTATGTTTGAAATGCTTGGTATGTGTGGGATCCGACAAACTAGTTGTTTATCCTTGGCAGCCTCTCATATGGGGAAATGTAGTCTCGTGCTTCTTAGCGATAGTAGTCCGCTCTGTTCTGGTTCACCGGAGTCTCGCTAGCCCAAAGACTACTGCTTGGACACTTGATCGGCCGGCATGTGTTTCACTGCTCCTATGTCTGTCCTTCGGGAAATGTCACGCGGTGTTATTCGAGTCCTGCCTAGCTCATGCTACCGGGATACCGGAGTCCTGTTAGCCAGTGCTACAGCCCGAATTTATACGTTGATGACCGACATGCTCGATGTGATTCATGTATGCCTGTCCCCATAGGTTAAGCGCCGCTTTGGGTTCACGACTAGCCATGTCGGCCCGGGTTCTTTGTCATGTGGATGCTAGCGACACTATCATATACGTGTGCCAAAAGCGCCAAACGGTCCGGGCCATGGTAAGGCGACACCCGTGGGAATACCGTGCGTGAGGCCGCAAAGTGATATGAGGTGTTACCGGCTAGGTCGATGTGACTTGGAATCGGGGTCCTGACATAGGTTTCCGCCGAAACCATCTCGGACCCACCGAGTTGAAAAACTCGGTCCCACCGATCTGGATAACGCCATTGCACTAGTAAGTCTCGGTCTGACCGAGAATTACAAATTGGTGTGACCGATTTTAGAACTTTGTGAAACCCTAGCAGTCTCGGTGCCACCAAACTGTGACTCGGTCTGACCGAGTTCACTAGTTTAGGTTCCAAAACTGCTTGGTATCACCGAAGTTTAAAAATCGGTAGACCCGAAATGCTTTACATGGAAAACTAAAACTAAGTTTTTTGAATCATTCTTTTGCAAAAATCTCTGCATTTTGTGATGCTCATCCACTCTACCTCATCTATAACTATTCACGTGGTCAGCGATCGGTGTGTGTAGCATGTCGCACCAAAGTGACAAATGTAATGCAGATCGTAAGAGCAGATTCACATGAGTGAGGGCACTAGTCCCTCTAGCAGCTCGAGATGAGGGGAGCGTAAGCACTCCCAGATTTGCCCAAGGCTGCCACAAGGACAAGAAAGAAGAAGACCTCAGAGTCTGAGGATGAAGATTATGTGGCAGTTGAGGATGAGGCCAGTTCAAAGAAGAAGGTGCTCAAGAAGGAGTACAGCTCAATAGCAGTTAAGCCTGGAATGAAAACCAAAAGGCCAGCAGGAAGACAACCAATGTCCAAAGCCAGAGTCTCCACTCAAGCTTCTTTGGAATCCCAACCCAAAGAACCTGCTGCTGCTGAAGGAAAGAAAAGGAAGGAAAGGGTCAAGAAGACCATGGCGGAGTGATTGGGAAGCCTTCTATGATGGAGGAAGAAGAAGAAGAAGAGGTTCTTGAGCCAAAGCACCCAAGGCACGAAGTCGATGGGTGATGCCATAAAATCAGGGCTGCAACTTCAAAGCCCAAAGCTGCCCCTAATCCCAAGAGTGCACCAAAGAGGAATACCGTGGAGTATACCAAGAATCGAGAAGAACAAGGCCCCAATGCCCGAGGTTGATCTTGAGGAAGATGAAGAAGGGAAGGTCCTAAGGAAGCTCAAACCCAAGATTCCAGACCACAATGATGCTCATCCCTGTGGTGAGAACATGAAGATCAGGAGAGATCAAGGGTTGAGGCTATGGAGAGAGTCAGATCCATATGCCACCAGAAGAAGGACTGCTGTAGATTACAGGTTCCACACCAAGGAGCAGCAGGATTTCTATGAGACCATCTTATTGGATAAGAAGCCCATAGTTTGTGATATGAGGTGGGTCCACTGGACCAACATTCAGGAGAATGCAGAACACTATCCTGGAGTGTATGATAGCTTCGGTGCGTGTGGAGTTGCAGATTTTGTTGGGCAAAAGCTCACAAACTGGAATGACGAGCTCATTATGCAATTCTACTCCACAACACATTTCTATCCAGATGGCAGGGTAGTTTGGATGTCTGAAGGAACGAGATACCAGTCAACCATAGAGGAATGGGCAAGTCTGATCAATGCCCCCAAGGAAAGTGAAGATGACTTGGACATTTATGCTAAGAAGAAGATGGGTCACAACTCAATGCACAGATGTACAAGGAGATCCCATATGATGCACTTGAGACTTTCAAGTTTGGATCAGTTCATTTTCTTCTATCAGGGCTGCCTACGATCAACTGGATCCTAAGGCACACTCTGTTGCCCAAATCGGTGACCACAACATGATCAGAGGGCATGCAATCAATTTGCTTCACATTTTTTATGTGCCTCAGAAATTCAAGGTCATGAGCCTCATAGTTGAAACTATCAAGAGGACAGCAGCAGACCAGAAGAGGAGCTGTGGATATGCCCCACAGATTCAGGAGTTGATTAACTCAAAGATGGGCACAGGGAAGTATCTGTTGGATAAGGAACACATGGTTCTCTATCCTGAATTTGAGGATAATCAAGTTGTCATGACTGAGAATGAACCATCATCAGTTCAAGCGCAAGAGAAGAAGGAGAAAGCAAGGAAAGAGAAGGTTGCCAAGATGCCAACCCAAGCAGAGGCATCTGATTACTTTTTGAAGAACAAGCAGGAGCAGCTTGGTTACTTGATAGCATCAACTCTGCGGATTGAGAAGGGGTTGGCCACCCTAACTCAAAACTAGGAGAGCCTGGAAAGAATCATGGAACAAAAATTCTATGATCTTGATGTCAAAGTAATCAGAGATTCAACCACTGTGGAGCAGCTACATGATGACATGCGTGAGAGGAAGGGCGTAACAACGACCGATGCATTTGCCAGAGTGCCACGAGCTCGAGAGATCACCGCAGAGCCAAGACAAGACACCAGAGTCACTTCATCAGCTCGGCCACAGCTCCAAAGACAACCAGCTCCAAAGACCAACTCCTTCAGCTCCTTCTACATCGATGAAGCCTTCGTTCTTGGAGTTCTCCGGACACCACCGCCAGAAGACCAAGCTTGAGAGACGATATAGTCCTATGCATTTTCTAGGAACTTTTTGGTAACTTGTTGCCAAAGGGGGAGAAAAATGTATAGATCATAGGCTTCGAGAGAGAGAGAGATTTGCTTTTGTTCTCTCTTGTCTTCTTGGTTGAACTTCGTTTGTTTTCGATTGCTTGAGATACTATGCCTTTACCTGTGAGACATTGATGATCATGTGTTTGATCATAAGCTACACTTATGCTTGTTATATGTGATTATCTTACTTATCCTTATATGATCATTCACTGTGCTTGGTGATGAGTGCATGTATTCAATCTTTATTATTTTGAGCGCTCCACCAAGATGTATGTGACATGGAAGAGTAACCCATGAGCCTAATTCATTGTGCATTTGCAGTCCAAAGCAAATCTTAATATGCACAAATTTAGGGGGAGCTCTTGCTTATCACATACTTCTCAAAGCGACGATGTTTTTTTCCAATCTTATTATCATTTGTCGAAGCTTTGATCTATATGTTGTCATCAATTACCAAAAAGGGGGAGATTGAAAGTGCAACTATCCCTAGGTGGTTTTGGTAATTCATAACAACATATAGCTCATTGAGCTAATGCTATTCCAAGACAAATATTTCGTGAAAGCTCAATGAATGGCATGGCATGGATGATGAAAGTGGATCCCTCAAAATATCAAGGACAAAGGATTAGCTCAAGCTCAAAAGCTCAAGACTCTACATTTTACATTTTAGTGATCCAAGATCACATTGAGTCTATAGGAAAAGCCAATACTATCAAGGAGGGATGAGGTGTTGCTTAATGAGCCTCTTGCTTCATGTGCTTAGTGATATGCTCCAAAACCCTCCATTACTTTCTCACATCCACATATGACCTAAACCTAAAGTCAAACTCGGCCCTACCGATTCTTTCTATCCTACGCCACCGAAGTTCGGGATGTCATAGCCACTACCACAAACCCTAGGCAAATCGGACTCACCGATAGGGATCTCGGTCTCACCGAGATGGGATTGTAATCTCTTTGTTTCCCTTCGTAACGTTTCGGTCTAACCGAAGTGAGCGGTCGGTCCCACCGAGATTGCAATGTAAACTCTGCTTCCCTTCGTAACTTTTCGGTCTCACCGAAAGAGCGAATCGGTCCCACCGAAGTTTACTCCGACCAACTCTCTGGTTAGCTAATTACCAAATTCGGTCTCACCGAGTTTGTATGTCAGTCTCACCGAGATTACATTATGCCCTAACCCTAACCATATCGGTCCTACCGAGTTGCATGTCAGTCCACGAAATCCCTAACGGTCACTAGGTTTACTAAATCGATTAAATTTAGTTTGATGATTCGGTCCCACCGAGTTTGGTAAATTGTGTGTAGCAGTTAGATTTTGTGTGGAGGCTATATACCCCTCCACCTCCTCTTCATTCGTGGAGAGAGCCATCGTAACAAACCTACACTTCCAACTTACCAGTTAGAGAGAGAACCACCTACTCATGTGTTGAGGCCTAGATATTCCATTCCAACCATATGAATCTTGATCTCTAGCCTTCCCCAAGTTGCTTTCCACTCAAATCTTCTTTCCACCAAATCCAAATCCTATGAGAGAGAGTTGAGTGTTGGGGAGACTATCATTTGAAGCACAAGAGCAAGGAGTTCATCATCAACACACCATTTGTTACTTCTTGGAGAGTGGTGTCTCCTAGATTGGCTAGGTGTCACTTGGGAGCCTCCACAAGATTGTGGAGTTGAACCAAGGAGTTTGTAAGGGCAAGGAGATCGCTTACTTCATGAAGATCTACCGCTAGTGAGGCAAGTCCTTCGTGGGCGACGGCCATGGTGGGATAGACAAGGTTGATTGTTTGTGGACCCTTCGTGGGTGGAGCCCTCCGTGGACTCACAAGAATCGCTACCCTTCGTGGGTTGAAGTCTCCATCAACGTGGATGTACGATAGCACCACCTATCGGAACCACGACAAAAACATCCGTGTCTCCAATTGCGTTTGAATTCTCCAAACCCTTCCATTTACATTCTTGCAAGTTGCATGCTTTATTTTCCGCTGCCTATATACTCTTTGCATGCTTGCTTGAATTGCGTGAAGATTGTTTGACTTGCTTAAAGATAGCTAAAATCTGCCAAAGTCTAAAATTGGGAAAAGGTTAAGTTTTTAATTGGTCAAGTAGTCTAATCACCCCCCCCCCTCTAGACATACTTCAAGGTCCTACAACTTCATCACCAGGAGCTCTCCAATGGATATCCTCCTTTTTGGCTAAGCCGCCAGTGGCGACATGATTGTTCAAATTTGCCTCAGTAATCTGGGATTTAACCCAATTGCAGGAAGTATATGTCTTAGCCATTTCTGGAAAAAGATTACGCCGATTTAAGATCACATGGTTAAGCCGACTTATGATTCAAGGACAAACAATAATGAAGCACAATTAGATATTAAGCCAGAGCAAGATATTACAAGATTACTGAACATATATTGGCAGCTTAAAAGGGGACTAATGATACCTGGCGGGTTATTATTTTTAAATTAAGCCATCCATACCACTGTTGAAGAAACAGATCTATGGATGGAAATTGCTAAGTGATGAAAAACAGGTTTCACAGATCGATGTTACAATTTTGGATCTAATGCGCGTCAGGAAATAAAAATATATTCAAACTTAAATATGGGAGCTTGAGCAGTTCACAAGATCCAGATTGAATCTTCTATGCAAAAGGAGATGTTCTGATGATGAAAAAGGAACTATGGCTATTGCCGCACAAGAAAGGTATCAAGTTTGAGTTGAATATCCGTGCTATAGTGAAGAATAGTGAAGAACGGCGATGAGCTTCCATGGACTCGTGTAAACCCTAATGAGATCTACGGAGGGGGAAGAGGAAGAACTTACCAAGGCTGTTGAGCGACGGAGGCGCACGAGTGGAATCTGGTCCGAACAGGTTGATGCAGCGGCCATTCACGAAGCAGAGGCGAGGGTCGACGGCGGCGGCGGAGCACGAGTGCTAGGGCGTCACGAGGAAGAAGACAAGACGAAGAGGCTGAGGGGGGAAAGTGAAAGGGACCCCCTGCCCTATTTATAAGGCGAATGGATAAGTGGCAAGCACGGGAATCGAGGAGGTCAAAAAACGGATCTTTAACAGTGCAGACGCCTCGATTTTCGGAGATTCATTAAAAATAAGGAGATACATTAAAGATTTTGGCTCCGTGTAAAAATAAAAACAGGTGACGTCACGGCGGGTTATCATGATCCCAGAGGATGACGTCATGGCGAGTAACAAAGTTTCGCGAAGGTAATGATGGAGGGATTTTTCTAAGTGTTGAAGATTGATGTGAACAGGTTCAAATCAACCTGGGGCCTAATGTTGGGGATATAGTTATTGAGTTAACCCGCCCAAGAGGGGCCGGGTTATATTCATGGCGACTCATAAGGACAAAGCCTGGGAAGGAATTGAAGATGGCGGTTCATCAGGATAACTTATGAAGGACCCAAGGCCCAAGGGCAGCTTAAGGCCCGTAGGTGTAAACCGCCATATCTGTATAACTTGTATGATAAGGCAATTGTGAAGGAAATATGCCCTAGAGGCAATAATAAAGTTATTATTTATTTCCTTATTTCATGATAAATGTTTATTATTCATGCTAGAATTGTATTAACCGGAAACATAATACATGTGTGAATACATAGACAAACATAGTGTCATTAGTATGCCTCTACTTGACTAGCTCATTAATCGAAGATGGTTGAGTTTCCTAGCCATGGACATGAGTTGTCATTTGATTAATGGGATCACATCATTAGGAGAATGATGTGATTGACATGACCCATTCCGTTAGCTTAGCACTTGATCGTTTAGTATGTTATTATTGCTTTCTTCATGACTTATACATGTTCCTATGACTATGAGATTATGCAACTCCCGTTTACCGGAGGAACACTTTGTGTGCTACCAAACGTAACAACGTAACTGGGTGATTATAAAGGTGCTCTACAGGTGTCTCCGAAGGTACTTGTTGAGTTGGCGTATTTCGAGATTAGGGTTTGTCACTCCGATTGTCAGAGAGGTATCTCTAGGCCCTCTCAGTAATGCACACCACTATAAGCCTTGCAAGCAATGTGACTAATGAGTTAGTTGTGGAATGATGCATTATGAAACGAGTAAATAGACTTGCCGGTAACGAGATTGAACTAGGTATAGAGATACCGACGATCGAATCTCGGGCAAGTAACATACCGATGACAAAGGGAACAACGTATGTTGTTATGCGGTTTGACCGATAAATATCTTCGTAGAATATATAGGAGCCAATATGAGCATCCAGGTTCCGCTATTGGTTATTGACCGGAGACGTGTCTCGGTCATGTCTACATAGTTCTCGAACCCGTACGGTCCGCACGCTTAACGTTTGGTGACAATTTGTATTATGAGTTTATGTGTTTTGATGTACCGAAGGTAGTTCTGAGTCCCAGATGAGATCGGGGACATGACGAGGAGTCTCGAAATGGTCGAGACGTAAAGATCGATATATTGGACGACTATATTCAGACATCGGAAAGGTTACGAGTGATTCAGGTATTTTTCGGAGTACTGGGGAGTTACGGAAATTCGCCGGGGAGTATATGGGCCTTATTGGGCTTTAGGGGAAAGAGAGAGGGGAGGCTGCGCGCCCCCCAATAGTCCGAATTGGACTAGGGGGAGGGGCGACGCCCCCTCCTTCCTTCTCTTCTCTTTTCCCTTTCCTCCTCTCCCACTCCTACTACTTGGAAGGGCTCCTAGTTCTACTAGGAAAGGGGGAATCCTACTCCCGGTGGGAGTAGGACTCCCCTAGGGCGTGCCATAGAGAGGGCCGGCCCTCCCCCTCCTCCACTCCTTTATATACGGGGAAGGGGGCACCCTAGGACACACAAGTTGATCTATTGATCTATTCCAGCCGTGTGCGGTGCCCCCCTCCATCATATTCCACCTCGGTCATATCGTAGCGGTGCTTAGGCGAAGCCCTGCGTCGGTAGCAACATCGTCACCGTCATCACGCCGTCGTGCTGACAGAACTCTCCCGTGAAGCTCTGCTGGATCAGAGTTCGCGGGACGTCATCGAGCTGAACGTGTGCTGAACTCGGAGGTGCCATACGTTCGGTACTTGGATCGGTCGGATCGTGAAGACATACGACTACATCAATCACAAGGCGCTTAACGCCTTCGCTTTTCGGTCTCACGAGGGTACGTGGACAACACTCTCCCCTCTCGTTGCTATGCATCACCATGATCCCGTAATGCGTAGGATTTTTTGAAATTACTCGTTCCCCAACAAAGTGGCGTCCGAGCCTGGTTTTATGCATAGATGTTATATGCATGAGTAGAACACAAGTGAGTTGTGGGCGATACAAGTCATCTTGCTTACCAGCATGTCATACTTTGGTTCGGCGGTATTGTTGGATGAAGCGGCCCGGACCGACATTATGCGTACGCTTACGCAAGACTGGTTCTACCGACGTGCTTTGCACATAGGTGGCTGGCGGGTGTCAGTTTCTCCAACTTTAGTTGAACCGAGTGTGGCTAGGCCCAGTCCTTGGGAAGGTTAAAACAACACTAACTTGACAAACTATCGTTGTGGTTTTGATGCGTAGGTAAGAACAATTCTTGCTCAGCCCGTAGCAGCCACGTAAAACTTGCAACAACAAAGTAGAGGACGTCTAACTTGTTTTTGCAGGGCATGTTGTGATGTGATACGGTCAAGACGTGATGAAATATAAATTGTTGTATGAGATGATCATGTTCTGTTAAAATTATCGGCTACTGGCACGAGCCTTATGGTTGTCTCTTTATTTGCATAAGATGCAGGTGCTATGTAATTGCTTTACTTTATCGCTATGCGATAGCAATAGTTGCAAAAGAAATAGCTGGTGAGACGACCATGTGACGACACGTTGATAAAAGATCAAGATGATGGAGATCATAGTGTCATGCCGGTAACAATGGAGATCATGACAGTACTTTGGAGATGGAGATCAAAAGCACAAGATGATGATGGCCATACCATGTCACATATTATATTGATTGCATGTGATGTTTATCCTTTATGCATCTTATTTTGCTTTGATTGACGGTAGCATTATAAGATGATCTCTCACTAAATTTCAAGATAAAAGTGTTCTCCCTGAGTATGCACCGTTGCTAAAGTTAAATGCGTCTTAGAAACCACGTGATGATCGGGTGTGATAAGCTCTCGTTCATCTACAACGGGTGCAAGCCAGTTTTGCACACGCAGAATACTCGGGTTAAACTTGACGAGCCTAGCATATGCAGATATGGCCTCGGTGAGACCGAAAGGTCGAGCGTGAATCATATAGTAGATATGATCAACATAGTGATGTTCACCATTGAAAACTACTCCATCTCACGTGATGATCGGACATGGTTTAGTTGATTTGGATCACGTGATCACTTAGATGATTAGAGGGATGTCTATCTAAGTGGGAGTTCTTAAATGTCTGATTAATTGAACTTCAATTTATCATGAACTTAGTCCTCGTAGTATTAGCATATCTATGTTGTAGATCAATAGCTCGCATTTAGCTCCCTGTTTTATTTTTGATATGTTCCTAGAAAACTAAGTTGAAAGATGTTAGTAGCAATGATGCAGATTGGATCCGTGATCCGAGGATTATCCTCATTCTGCACGGAAGAATTATGTCCTTGATGCACCGCTAGGTGATGACCTATTGCAGGAGCAAATGCAGACGTTATGAACATTTGACAAAGCTCGGTATGATAACTACTTGATAGTTTAGTGCACCATGCTTTACGGCTTAGAACCGGGACTTCAAAAATGTTTTGAACGCCACGGAGCATATAAGATGTTTCAAGAGTTGAAATTGGTATTTCATACTCATGCCCGTGTCGAGAGGTATGAGACATCTGATAGTACTTTGCCTACAAGATGGAGGAGAATTGCTCAGCTAGTGAGCATGTGCTCAGAATGTCTGAGTACTACAATCACTTGAATCAAGTGGGAGTTAATCTTCCAGATAAGATAGTGATTGACAGAGTTCTCTAGTCACTATCACCAAGTTGCTAGAACTTCGTGATGAACTACAATATGCAAGGGATAGCGAATTGATTCCCAAGCTCTTTGTGATGCTGAAATCGACGAAGGTAGAAATCAAGAAAAGCATCAAGTGTTGATGGTTAACAAGACCACTAGTTTCAAGAAAAGGGCAAAGGGAAGAAAGGGAACTTCAAGAAGAACGACAAGCAAGTTGCTGCACAAGTGAAGAAGCCCAAGTCTGGACCTAAGCCTGATACTAAGTGCTTCTACTACAAAGGGACTAGTCACAGGAAGTGGAACTGCCCCAAGTATTTGGCGGATAAGAAGGATGGCAAAGTGAACAAAGGTATATTTGATATACATGTTATTGATGTGTACTTTACTGGTGTTTATAGCAACCCCGCGGTATTTGATACTAGTTCAGTTGCTAAGAGTAGTAACTCGAAACAGGAGTTGCAGAATGAACAGAAACTAGTTAAGAGTAGTAACTTCAAAAATGTTTTGAACGCCACGGAGCATATAAGATGTTTCAAGAGTTGAAATTGGTATTTCATACTCATGCCCGTGTCGAGAGGTATGAGACATCTGATAGTACTTTGCCTACAAGATGGAGGAGAATTGCTCACTAGTGAGCATGTGCTCGAGAATGTCTGAGTACTACAATCACTTGAATCAAGTGGGAGTTAATCTTCCAGATAAGATAGTGATTGACAGAGTTCTCTAGTCACTATCACCAAGTTGCTAGAACTTCGTGATGAACTATAATATGCAAGGGATAACGGAGTCGATTCCCAAGCTCTTTGTGATGCTGAAATCGACGAAGGTAGAAATCAAGAAAAGCATCAAGTGTTGATGGTTAACAAGACCACTAGTTTCAAGAAAAGGGCAAAGGGAAGAAAGGGAACTTCAAGAAGAACGACAAGCATGTTGCTGCACAAGTGAAGAAGCCCAAGTCTGGACCTAAGCCTGATACTAAGTGCTTCTACTACAAAGGGACTAGTCACAGGAAGTGGAACTGCCCCAAGTATTTGGCGGATAAGAAGGATGGCAAAGTGAACAAAGGTATATTTGATATACATGTTATTGATGTGTACTTTACTGGTGTTTATAGCAACCCCGCGGTATTTGATACTAGTTCGGTTGCTAAGAGTAGTAACTCGAAGCAGGAGTTGCAGAATGAATGTAAACTAGTTAAGGGTGAAGTGACGATGTGTGTTGGAAGCAGTTCCAAGATTGATATGATCATCATCGCACACTCCCTATACTTTCGGGATTAGTGTTGAACCTAAATAAATGTTATTTGGTGTTTGCATTGAGCATGAATATGATTTGATCATGTTTATTGCAATATGTTTATTCATTTAAATTAGAGAATAATTGTTGTTCTGTTTACATGAATAAAACCTTATATGGTCATACACCCAATGAAAATGGTTTGTTGGATCTCGATTGTAGTGATACACATATTCAAACTATTGAAGTCAAAAGACGCAAAGTTAATAATGATAGTGCAACTTATTTGTGGCACTGCCGTTTAGGTCATATTGGTGTAAAGCGCATGAAGAAACTCCATGCTGATGGGCTTTTGGAATCACTTGATGCTTGCGAACCATGCCTCATGGGCAAGATGACTAAGACTCCGTTCTCCTGAATAATGGAGCGAGCAATAGATTTGTTGGAGATCATACATACTGATGTATGTGGTCCGATGAATGTTGAGGCTCGCGGCGGGTATCGTTATTTTCTCACCTTCACAGATGATTTAAGCATATATGGGTATATCTACTTGATGAAACATAAGTCTGAAACATTTGAAAAGTTCAAAGAATTTCAAAGTGAAGTAGAGAATCATCGTAACAAGAAAATAAAGTTTCTACAATCTGATCGTAGAGACAAATATTTGAGTTACGAGTTTGGCCTTCAATTAAAACAATGTGGAATAGTTTCACAAACTCATGCCACCTAGAACACCACAACATAATGGTGCGTCTGAACGTCATAACCGTACTTTATTGGATATAGTGCAATCTGTGATGTTTCTTACCGATTTACCACTATCGTTTTGGGGTTATGCATTAGAGACAGCTGCATTCATGTTAAAAAGGGCACCATCTAAATCTGTTGAGACGACACCGTATGAACTGTGGTTTGGCAAGAAACCAAAGTTGTCGTTTCTTAAAATTTGTGGTTGCGATGCTTATGTGAAAAAGCTTCAACCTGATAAGCTCGAACCCAAATCGGAGAAATGTGTCTTCATAGGATACCCAAAGGAAGTTGTTGGGTACACCTTCTATCACAGATCCGAAGGCAAGACTTTTTTTGCTAAGAATGGATCCTTTATAGAGAAGGAGTTTCTCTCAAAAGAAGGAGTTTCAACCAGAGCGAGATCTGCACCAGAGTGGTACGGTAATCCTGTTCTGTAGGTCATGTTACTTGACCATGACGAACCTACGAACTGTGAGGAAGCGATGATGAGCCCAGATTCCGCAAAATGGCTTGAGGCCATGAAATCTGAGATGGGATCCATGTATGAGAACAAAGTATGGACTTTGGTTGACTTGCCCAATTATCACCAAGCCATAGACAATAAATGGATCTTCAAGAGGAAGACGGACGCTGATAGTAGTGTTACTATCTACAAAGCTAGACTTGTCGAAAATGGTTTTGACAAAGTTCAAGGTGTTGACTACGATGAGATTTTTCTCATTAAATGGCGATGCTTAAGTCTGCCGAATCATGTTAGCAAATTGCCACATTTTATGAAATCCGGATGGATGTCAAAACTACATTCCTTAATGGATTTCTTAAAGAAGAGTTGTATATGATGCAACCAGAAGGTTTTGTCGATCCTAAAGGTGCTAACAAAATGTGCAAGCTCCGACATCCATCTATGGTGGTGCAAGCATCTCGGAAGTTGGAATATACACTTTGATGAGTTGATCAAAGCATATAGTTTTATACAGACTTGCGGTGAAGCCTGTATTTACAAGAAAGTGAGTGGGAGCACTACAACATTTCTGATAAGTATATGTGAATGACATATTGTTGATCGAAAATAGTGTAGAATTTTTCTAGAAAGCATAAAGGAGTATTTGAAAGGAGTTTTTCAAAGGAAGACCTCAGTGAAGCTGCTTACATATTAAGCATCAAGATCTATAGAGATAGATCAAGACGCTTGATAAGTTTTTTCGATGAGTACATACCTTGAGAAGATTTTGAAGTAGTTCAAAATGGAACAGTCAAAGAAAGAGTTATTTCCTGTGTTACAAGGTGTGAAATTGAGTAAGACTCAAAGCCCGACCACGACAGAAGATAGAAAGAGAATGAAAGTCATTCCCTATGCCTCAGCCATAGGTTCTATAAAGTATGCCATGTTGTGTACCAAATCTATTGTATACCCTACACTGAGTTTGGCAAGGGAGTACAATAGTGATCTAGGAGTAGATCACTGGACATCGGTCAAAATTATTCTTAGTGGAATAAGGATATGTTTCTCGATTATGGAGGTGACAAAAGGTTAAATGCGTAAAGAGTTACGTCGATGCAAACTTTGACACAGATCTGGATGACTCTAAGTCTCGATCTAGATACATATTGAAAGTGGGAGCAATTAGCTAGAGTAGCTCGTGCGAGCATTGTTGACATATAAATTTGCAAAATACATACGGATCACGAATGTGGCGGACCCGTTGACTAAACTTCTCTCACGAGCAAAACATGATCACACCTTAGTACTCTTTGGGTGTTAATCACATAGCAATGTGAACTAGATTATTAACTCTAGTAAACCCTTTGGGTGTTGGTCACATGACGATGTGAACTATTGGTGTTAATCACATGGTGATGTGAACTATTGGTGTTAAATCACATGGCGATGTGAACTAGATTATTGACTCTAGTGCAAGTGGGAGATCAAGGATATATGCCCTAGAGGCAATAATAAAGTTATTATTTATTTCCTTATTTCATGATAAATGTTTATTATTCATGCTAGAATTGTATTAACCTGAAACATAATACATGTGTGAATACATAGACAAACATAGTGTCACTAGTATGCCTCTACTTGACTAGCTCGTTAATCGAAGATGGTTGAGTTTCCTAGCCATGGACATGAGTTGTCATTTGATTAATGGGATCACATCATTAGGAGAATGATGTTATTGACATGACCCATTCCATTAGCTTAGCACTTGATCGTTTACTATGTTGTTATTGCTTTCTTCATGACTTATACATGTTCCTATGACTATGAGATTATGCAACTCCCGTTTAGCGGAGGAACACTTTGTGTGCTACCAAACGTCACAATGTAACTGGTTGATTATAAAGGTGCTCTATAGGTGTCTCCGAAGGTACTTGTTGAGTTGGCGTATTTCGAGATTAGGATTTGTCACTCCGATTGTCGGAGAGGTATCTCTGGGCCCTCTCGGTAATGCACATCACTATAAGCCTTGCAAACAAAGTGACTAATGGGTTAATTGCGGGATGATGCATTACGGAACGAGTAAAGAGACTTGCCGGTAACGAGATTGAACTAGGTATAGAGATACCGACGATCGAATCTCGGGCAAGTAACATACCGATGACAAAGGGAACAACGTATGTTGTTATGCGGTTTGACCGATAAAGATCTTCGTAGAATATGTAGGAGCCAATATGAGCATCCAGGTTCCGCTATTGGTTATTGACCGGAGACGTGTCTCGGTCATGTCTACATAGTTCTCGAACCTGTAGGATCCGCACGCTTAACGTTAGGTGACGATTTGTATTATGAGTTTATGTGTTTTGATGTACCGAAGGTAGTTCCGAGTCCCGGATGAGATCGGGGACATAACGAGGAGTCTCGAAATGGTTGAGACGTAAAGATCGATATATTGGACGACTATATTCGGACATCGGAAAGGTTCCGAATGATTAGGATATTTTTCGGAGTACCGGGGAGTTATGGGAATTCGTCGGGGAGTATATGGGCCTTATTGGGCTTTAGGAGAAAGAGAGAGGGGAGGTTGCGCCCCCCCCCCCCAAGGCTTAGTCCGAATTGGACTAGGGGGAGGGGCGGCGCCCCTCCTTCCTTCTCTTCTCTTTTCCCTTTCCTTCTCTCCTACTCCTACTACTTGGAAGGGCTCCTAGTTCTACTAGGAAAGGGGGAATCCTACTCCCGGTGGGAGTAGGGCTCCCCTAGGGCGCACCATAGAGAGGGCCAGCCCCCTCCTCCACTCCTTTATATACGGGGGCAGGGGGCACCCTAGGACACACAAGTTGAACTATTGATCTATTCCAACCGTGTGCGGTGCCCCCCTCCACCATATTCCACCTCGGTCATATCGTAGCGGTGCTTAGGCGAAGCCCTGCGTCGGTAGCAACATCATCACCGTCATCACGCCGTCATCTTGTGGAACTCTCCCATGAAGCTCTGTTGGATCGAGTTCACGGACGTCATTGAGTGAGCGTGTCTTTGAACTCGGAGGTGCCGTACGTTCGGTACTTGGATCGGTCGGATCGTGAAGACGTACGACTACATCAACCGCGTTGTACTAACGCTTCCGCTTTCGGTCTACGAGGGTACGTGGACAACACTCTCCCCTCTCGTTGCTATGCATCACCATGATCTTGTGTGTGCGTAGGATTTTTTTTTTTTTTGAAATTACTAAATTCCCCAACAAATTGTAGTTAAGTCACCGGGCCGGACACGTTTATGAGCCGGCCGGCACCAAGCGTCAACCTGAGTATATAAAGGGAAGACCCGACGGCGAGTTAAGGGCAAGAAAGAAGAGATCAAGAGCTAGGTCAAGCGTATTCGCTCCCTAGTAATCGAGACATAAGTAATACCACCTCAACTGGATTAGGCCTTTACCTTCACCGCAAGGGGCCGAACCAGTATAAACTCCCTGTGTCCTTTGTCCCGTTTTAACCCCTTTAAGTTAACCTTGTTGTGATGGCTCCACGACTAAGTCCTCGCACTAGGACATCTGCCGTGACAATCCCACAACAGGGCTTGATAGGTGGGGCCCACTGGTTGGTACATTGGGGGTCTTCGGCCCAGCCCATGCTCGGGGGGCGACGTAGTTAGCACCCTCCCCATGCAGGACACCATCAACCATTTTTTAAATTCATGCATATTTTTTTTATTCACGGACATTTTTTAAGTTTATGAACATTGTTTAAAATTCATCTAGGGCCCACGACCTGACCAGACCCTTGTAGGAAGGATCCACTTTGAGCACAAAATTGAAGTTCCCCTAGGACTCTATTCCTAGGGAGCATAGTAATTTTAAAGATCTGTACCCGTGACGATCATCCAGTGTTGCATGACACTACTAAATATTTTAGGATTACGGGAAAAATACATGATACACAACCGAAAGAAATTCATACGATGATACACAGTGGCGTAATACAATTCATATATAGACGCGTGATACAAACAATAATCCTGTCATATAAGTATAATTTGCTGAAAAGACTACGTAGGGCATGTGTGACTCAAAACTCTTTTATGTAACAAAATTAGTGCAAACTTATCTGCCACGACACATCCTGAAAAGAAAACCATGGCATAACATATGAGAGAGCCCACATAGTTGTCATTTTCATGACAGATCAACGTTTGTTCATGTGAGCCGTAATTACCATGGCCCACACTTCCGTGCTAAAAATAACAAGAGTACAGTGCTATACTACTAGAAAATATAGCTAACATTAATTGGCGTCACTATCTCCTTCCATATTCATGCAAATCTTTGTAATCACTAGTGAATTATTTGTTTCCCAACCATATCCGTGAGTTTATTTGCTTCCTGAATTGTGTGGTGTAAAATGCCCTTACGTGTATAGATTTCACTGAACTCTCTATGTGTATTAGTTCTATCCACCACCCAAAAAAAGTGTAATAGTTATATGAAGCACTGGATCCCGGCAAACAAACAACCCATGATATAAGTGGCGCACTTAGAATTCCAAGAAGTGCCCAACTAAAAGAAAAAGTTAACATTATACCCGTACAAGTGCGATCACATTACTTATAGTGTTCTTGGTACTGACATGACAGTTGATGAATAGATCAAAAGATTTTCCTGTGAAACAAATATATGCCACAAGAAAAAAACAATGTAAATTTTCTTGAGAGCTCAGATCAACAAAAGAGCACTGTCGTACTTCATCTACCCACCCACATATTACTCATGTTTGGCAGCAATGACTGATATATCTTAGTGTGGGATTTGATATGCTAAATATCACAACTTAGAGAGGATAGTACCACTACATAGTGGAACAACGTTTGTACTAGCTAGACATGTAAAACCATATGGAGAAATCACCTCAAAAGTGTGAATTCAGAATATATGTCCTTCATGAATTTATTTCGAACTTAAATAAACACACCACACTTACACATTGGATTTAAAAAAAGCAACCTTTTCCTCCAACATAGAAAAATAAGAGATGAGCTCATAAGCACGACATCATGTATAGCTCGTTCCATAGGGCATGGTCCTTTAGTCCATACAATGCATACACAAAACAAGCACAAAAACACCACAAAATCAGGGAGGAGACGACATATAGGTGGACTCCCTCCCTGCGATCCCGCAACATAGGGTGATGCCACCACATGATTGATGGTGATTTTGCCACTGCTCTCTACATCCATCACACTAGGCACATAATGCAACCCTAGATAGCGGTGACCGTCGTGCCACTTTGCATCTTAGTGAATAAGCAATGGGGTGTGGGAGGAGGAAAGAGATGGGAACATCAATGGGAATGAGAAGGGGGGGGGGGGGGGGGGAGGGATAAAGGGGGCAAAGAGGGGGTGGGGGTGGGGGGCGAAGGGCGATGTGAATATTAGGGGGAGGCGTGTCGGTGATTTGACAAGAATAAAACATGAAACTGTAAGATCCAAATGTTGTATTCAAACTAAATTTTGTGAAGTTCAAATGAAATCAAGACGTAGGATTGTACATGGATGCATTATCTGTACTAGTATACATATACATAAACTACCAATCTTTTGACATAAGACCAAAAAGTAGGCTTTCATACGGAATGAATTTTTTTGCTAACAAAATAAAAATAACACACAACGTTTGTCTAGTTTCATTATCAGATCAACCTCCACTAATGAGCACCAATAAATAAAACCATTGAAAAATACACATCATATGATGTGGTTAGTAAAATTTGAACTAAGTTGAAATGATACACCGTAAACTTTGCCTCCTGGTTTGAATGGCTGAGTAATCAAGAATGGAGTCACCGGCGGAGGACCCCATAGGGCAAGGAGGGCAGCCACCCTACCTTGAATTTTGTCTAAAAATGTATACAGGTAATGCACCGAACTACATTCGCGGCTGGTTGTGTACGTCAATGCGTACTTGCATAGTTTTTTCTTGAGATGTGTACTTGCATAGCTGGGAAAAGGTAAAAGGATATTAGCACATCATTGGCCGTTGAATAGCATTTCAGCTACGTTATTTAGACCTTTACCCATACGCTGGGTGGTGGCCATGACTTCTAGCAAATGCACGCGAAATGAAACGAAGGATCAAGTCAACCAGCTAGGCATCGCACATCTGCACAAAACCTAAAATGTGTCAGCGGTACCGGTGGAGGGCGGCAATTGAAGCGCGAAGGTGGCACACACCACACACGATATGGGCCACACGGCAGGGACGCTGACGCAGGGCGGCACAACGACGTTTTCCAAGGGGATGGTGCGGCGATGTTACGTTGTCGGCGAATCAAAAAGGTAGGGGCTGGACTGGAAGGAGAAGTGGTTAGCAAATACAAAAAGAAAAGGTATAAGTTTCTAAAATTTCTACATGTGTGCATGTTGTGAATTTGTGATGTGGATTGAGTTCAGACAATATTGTAAAATGGCTTGGCAATCTAGTGATTCTAGTGGTATTTTCATGTTTGAATTGCATATCTGATAACATATTTTGAGTTATTCGGCATTTTCATGTTGTGGATCGTATCTGGTGATTCTATTTAGTGTCATTTGAAAACACATGTATGAACTACTTTGGCTTTGTAGCATACTTCTTTTTTTCTTTAGAGTTCGTCTGACCTTATTTTCTTCGTCCTCTGCCATGTCCCTGAATGGAGCTCATCGATATAACGGTTGAAAAATAGTATTAAAATATCATGGTTGAAAAGGACACATGTGGACAACAACTAGTAAATTTGGTAGCTCGACAGAGATAGATTAGGCGTGCCTAAAGTATCATGATAAATAACTTCCGCCACTTTTGTCTACACAATCTCAAAAGTAACTCACCGCTATGGGAAACATTAAATTAAAAAACAGTATAACTCACCCACCCCACCCAGGAGCTCTCACAATGACTTGAGCTCATCAGCCATCGGATCTCGCTCACATGTGGCCTCAAGCCTCGATAGTTCAACTGTCTTACAACACGCACCAGGGAAATTTTCACCTGCCGACCCCACACATCACACAGTCGGCCCAGTGTCTTCGGGCGGCTGCTCTAGAGACCAACCTAGGTGGCCTCTCATTACCGACTAATAAAAATTGTTATGTAGGCCCTTGTTCTCGACCTGAGAGGACGACACGTCGTTCTGCGATTACTCTCCCTACGGCAGAGGCGGCGACAACGTGTGGTGCTATTTAGCCCTCTTTCCTCGATGTGCATATATGACCAGGAACCTCTTCTTGTTTGTTGGAATATGCCCGCGCTACCAGCGGTAATCGCTACTACTTATCTCCACCTATAGGGTTCTCCCCCTCTCGTCCGGTGTCCACCGCCACTCCGATCCGCGGCCGCCTCATGACCACAGGAAGAAGATGACCTGGTGGTGACCCGCGCGCGACCCATACAGTACGGTAGAGCTAGATCCATTGGTGAAGAACATCAGTCGTAGCTAAAGAAGCAATATCTGGTTTCTTATTTAAAGATGCACAAGATCCTTTTCCTCCACGGTCAAACACCGGCCTCATCCTCACAACAATCTTCTCTATCTCACGACCTAACACCACACATACGCAAAGCAAGTAACAAAACACCAAAAGCTCATGTATGAACCACAACATATAGGATGACAACCACCCCACTACATCACAAGCTTGTCTACCACATGTCCGGTGGCGATTTTTGCCACTCCTGACCATCGTCCACCACATTGTGGCACATACATGAAACACTAGGCATCGGTGACAATCAATCCCCCTTAGCACCCTCAGTGAATAAGCAATAAAGTGTGGGAGGAGGAAAGAGAGGGGACCGACGACAAGAAAGGGGGAGACAAAGAGAGAAGGGACAAAGGGAGAAGATAAAGAGGTGGAGGGGGCGAAGGGCGACACGGAGACCAAGGGGGAAGGGAGAGTATAGTCGATTTCATAAAAAATAAAAGATTGAAGTGGATGATCCAAATATTGTATTTAAATTGAATTTAGACAAGTACACATGAAATTAATTCGTAAAATTATAAATGGATGCATTTTTCTATAATGGTGTGTGTGTGTCTCTCTCTCTATATATCATCAATACTAGTTTTTGCATACAAGATTAAAAAGGGCATGCCTCCGGAATGAAAATTTTGCTAATAAAAATAGACATATTGCGTGTTATTTGTGCAGTTTCATTGTCACATCAACCTCTAGTGATGAACCGACAAATAAAATGATTAAAAATTCAAACATGATGTGATTAATAGTAGTTAAACTCCTTTAAAATAAGCTAGAAGCTTTACCATCTGACTTCAACGGTCGAATAATCAATAACAAAGTTGGCCTTGAGAAGTGTAAAAAGTAAATTTTAAACTTATGTTTGGTCATCTCAACGGCAGACAAAAAGTAATATTAAAATATTATGTTTGAAAGGAACGTGCGCGCACGATAACTAGTACATTTGACCTGGTAGCTCGAGGGGGACATCAGATTGGATGTGGATAAAGCAACATGAAAAATAACTTCCACCATGTTTCTGTGCAATATCTCAAAATTAACTAACATCTATGGGGAAATACAAACTTGCTAAAGAAGCACATATATCTTCCTTATTTAAAGACGCACGAGATCCTCTTCCCTCATGGTCAATCATCGGCGTCATTCTCACAACAATCTTCTATTTCTCACAACCAAACACCATGCATACACAAATTAAGCACAACAAAACACCAAAAACTCGGCTAAGCACCGGAACATATGGGTGGACAGCAACCCCCACTACATCACACGTCGATGTAGCCACTTGATTGATGGTGATTTTGCCACTGCTTAGCACCACTGACCACATTTGGGCTCATAAATGCAACTATACACATGTAGTGATCGATGCCCCTTGGCGCACAAGTGAAGAAGCGACGAAGTGTAGAAGGGTGAATGAGAGGGGAACACCAACGAGACATGGAAGGCAAGAAAGGAGGGACAAAAGGACAAGACAAAGAGATGGAGAGAGAGCGAAGGGCGATGTGGAGACACGGAAGGAGGGGTATCGGCAACTTGTTAAGAATAGAAGATTAAAGTGGACGATCCAATGATGTATTTAAATTGAATTTAGAGAAGTACTCCCTTCGTAAAGAAATATAAGAGTGTTTAGATCACTAACGCTCTTCTTTACAAAGGGAATACAAAAGAAAATCAAGATCAAGTCGTAAGATTGTATATACAACGACGACCAATCTTCACACGTAAGATAACAAAGAAGACGAAAATTTGTTAACAACGGAGCCCATCTCACCGTTGGTCTAGCTTCATCGTCGCATCAACCTCTACTAATGAGAATCGACAAAAATAAAATTAATATAAACAACATATCATATGACATTCTTAATAAAACCCGAACTCGTTTGAAATGATAAAGCCAAAAGCTTTATCCACTAGTTTCAACGGTCGAATAATCAGCAATGGAGTCGACCGTTGAGACGCGCGGAAAATAATATTAAAACTTTATATTTGAAAAGTACGCGCGTCTGCGGCAACTAGTACACCCGCCCTGATGATCCGATAGGGACACCTGATCATGTGTGGCTAAAGTAGGACGATAAATAACTTTCACCATTTCCGGGTACGAAATCTCAAAAGTAACTCACTGCTACGGAAACAGTCTTGCTGAGGAAGCACATGCCAGGTTCCTTATTTAAAAGCCGCAGGGGATCCGCCCCCCTCGTGGTCAATCACGCGGTGTCATCCTCACAACAATCTTCCCCCCTTCACTGCTCTTCTCTCTCTCACAACCTAACACCATTTGTCCCCTCTCCCCCATTTCCCCAAAAACGAACAATCCAACACTCGACCGAGTCAGTGCTGCCTTCCCCCACTCGATTCGCTCGATTCTTCGCCCCCAAGACCCTCCCCTCACTCGATCCTACTCACCCCCTCTCCCCGCGCGAGCTCCCGATCCGCCTCGCCGGCGGGCCGGCCGTCCTCGCCGCCGCCGCCCTTGACCTCGCTCGCTCGCGCCGCCCGTTCTCTCTGCCGAGGTCGTGGTCGCGCGGACGCAGCTAGGGTTGCAGGGGTCGTCTCCCGGCCTGGCACCGGCGCCTCCCTCCCCCCTCCCCCCCGGAGCTGCAAGCGGGAGGTATCGTCTCGGGCTTCCCAGATCTGACTTTTGAGCGTTTCCTCCCAGGGTTCTAGTACAAATCTGTGATTAATCAAGTGGAGAGTCTGTTTGTTCGTTAGGTGTTGAAATATCGATTTTGTTGGATCCAAAATTGTGCTTGAGGGAATCAGAACTTGGATGTGATAAAATTTGGTATTGCTCGAGCTGAAAATTTAACGTTGCTCAACCTGATTTGTAGTTCAGCATGTCAAAGTTTGTTTTTGATTGATCGGATGTTATAGTTCAGGGAGTCGAAATGTTGAATTTTCGGAGAGGACCATGGCCACAAAGTACGCCGACAGAGTTCCACAGGGGGCGGTTGGGTGTGATGAGCGGTCACGCAATTACTTATTTGGCTTGTTTAGATGGATTTGGAAAATGTTGCTTACATGGGTGTAAAGTGACGAGTGATTTAGCCATCCACGGGCAGTGGTGGGGGCACGTGAGTCCCCATGTTTTTTCTTGCACCAGGATAGTTTAAGTATGCCAATGCTTTGGCAGAAAAGGACAAATGCGGATATTTGAGATAGTATGTGTAAAGGAGCTTCGCAGAAGTACTTATGGTTACTCCAGTGCATACTTTATTTTGTTCCTTTTCATTTTGCTGTTTTGATCTAAGTGTCTAAGGAGTTTCATGCTGGCCCCTGATAAGGTGATAATTGGCTCCTTGCCTTTAGTAATAGTGATATATTTTAGCTAAATACAATGTCTTGGTTGTGTATATATGACAGTTGCTTCATTGGCTGTTTGTACCGGAGGTTGATGCATCGTGCCTTGATATTTTGCAGCTGGAGACTGGGAGATCAGATGGAGGGCCCTTCCTGATCAAATCCTGCTGTTCCCGACGAGTGACAAGAAATTACACAGCAACACATGGCACACGGGCTATTTGTGTATGCCAGGGAGATTAAGTAGACTGAGGAAATATGCAGGGCTTTGGACAATGGCTTCCTCAATCGCAGAGTGCAGCCGATCTTTATTTCTCAAGTATTATGTCATCTCAGTTGGACACTTCCATAGAGATGCAGACTAGAAATACTGCAGTTGCAGTGTTGGAGGACGAGTCTGCTCATTCGTTTGGCGTTACAAGTGCTGCTGGGCCAATTGAAGTCACTAGAAATGATGCTGGGACCATTATAGACAATGAAAATGTTGCTGAACCGACTGGAGGTATTGACTTAAACAAGACCCCACCACCGAAGGCTAAGAGGAAAAAGCACAGGCCAAAGGTCCTGAAACCATCAAAGCCTCCTAAGTCTGCAACTCCAAAGCCTTCCAAGGCGAAGGAGGAAAAACCATCTGGTAAAAGGAAGTATGTCCGTAAGAATATGCCAGCAGGCCAACCTCCCTCAGAACAGACTGCTGAGTTACATTGCAAAGCTACCCTAAAACCTGCTAAGCGGTCTTTGAACTTTGAGGGGGAAGTTCCACAAGAGAACACACATCCTGGATCCCAAGCTCAAGTGGTATCTTGTGATCCCAAGGACTATCAACCATCCATGCCTTCTACCGGTCAAAGAAATGTCCAAAGCCAGTTGACATGCCAGTTGGATTTTACCAGCAGTTCAATGTACAGTTCAGCCAATCAGATGGCTGATACACAGCGATTACCTGCAGATAATATGAAAACATCAATTTACAGTTCAGCCAATCAGATGGCTAATGCACAGTTTTTGCCTGCACATAATATGCCAAAAGGAGTATTATTTGACCTCAATAGTTCTACGAATCAGATACAGAATGAGTATGCTATTTTTTTGGATGGGCCTGCGCAATTTTTTCAGTCTGGAATAACAGAAACATTACAAACAAATCCTTTGCTAGAGCTCTGTGCTGGCATGCCAGATAAAAATTTACCTGATCTCAACAGTTCAATCACTCTAATGCAGGGCATGCCAACTAATTTTACCGAATACTTGCTTTCATCGTCACAAGCTTCTGTAAGAGAAACACATATGGGCAAACAGATGCCTAATTGTCAAAGAATGCCAGAAAATCCAGTTACACCTGCTCAGTGTTTTGAAGGGGTTGCAGCGAGGGAAAACTTCAATCTTAATTCTTGTTTAAGAGAAGGAGGGGTAACCAATCAAATATGTCATGGCTACAGATCGTCACAAAGCCCAATCCCACCTCCCAAGCAAATTGAAGGGCATTTTGCAATGGAAAATTTGAATGGAGTTGGAACAATAAGTGACTACTTAAAGTTTACCACCAATCCTAGTCCTTACAGGCAAACAGGTGGTGCACTTGGACTTCATGGTTCACACAGCTCATCACATGTGCATGCACTGGACACCAGAGAACACAATGCTTCCAATGGTGCCCATATTCCATTAGGTATGAATCTTGACCAGCAGAGGAATGGATGGGCATCTGTAGATGCGTGCCATGCTGCACCCTCTCAGGGGTCATATTTTCCTGAAACCTACAAAAGAATGAGAACAGATAATTATAGTAAATGCCTGAATGGAGCTGTGGGCAACACATCCACCCCAACTATGTATTTGTCAAACAATCGGAATATAAATGTGGTTTCAGCTATCAACTCTAATGTGTTTACCCTAGCTGATGCTCAAAGACTGATAGCCCGTGAGAAATCACGAGCTTCCCGAGGAATGATTAGTTTTGGAGGATCAGGATACAATATGGTTAAAAGACCGGAAATGATCGAAGAACATTATAGACCTGCTATCCATGGCACTGCATGCAGTGATTCTGTTGAAGCACCTGATAAACATTTCAGACACATAACAGAAAAAATTACACAGGTGCCTAGTAATCCAAACACCCTGCAAAGTCAAAACTGTAGTCCGAGAATTGGAAGTCATCAACCACAGTTTTGGCAAGGCAACACGATTGAAGTGTCAGATTTGCCTGTTGAACAGCATAATCAGAGCACTGCCCCTCAGGATGATACTCGGAATAGTTTCTGCATGGGTCCTTCCGACGAGCTTGGCAGAAGCATCAATGGTGAAATTTCTAGGTTCTCTGTCACTCCAACAGGCCAATCAACAGGTAACAACACTATGGAAAAGTTTGGTTTCCAACTGGAGACTTCTGGAGAAGTTATTATGCCCCTTACCAGTCCAAGAAATTCATCACCAGGTACTGATGTTCTGAGAAATGAGAATCATCAAGTGGAGGTTTGTGGAGAAACTACTGTAGCTAAACCCAGTGAGAAGCGAAAAGCAGGACGACCCAGAAAAGAGATAAAACCTGGTGAGAATCCAAAGCCTAGAGGTCGTCCAAGGAAGCAAAAGGTGGTTGGTGCAGAACTTGCATCCAAAGGTAGCCATACTGATCCATGGCCAAATGAGGATATTTCTGTTATCTCTGGACCTCATGCGGGAGTGTCTCCTGGTTCTAAAGGGATTAATACGGAACGAAGTGGAGAAAGTTTTCCTGGAGCTATAGCACCTCCACTGGATCCTTTGGATCTCATAATTCAAAAGATACAAGTCTTAGACATAAACAAATCAGATGACACTGGGTCAGCTGAGCATATGGTGCTCTTGTCCCTTACAAAGGAGAATCTGGTGCAATTATTCCATATGAGGGGAAAGGGAAAAGAAAATATGCTCGGGCCAAAGTGAACCTTGATCCAGTAACTGCTCTAATGTGGAAGTTATTAATGGAACCAGATATGGTTGATGGTTCCGAAGGGATGGATAAGGACAAAGAGAAATGGCTTGAAGAAGAAAGGAAAATATTCCGAGGGCGTATTGATTCGTTCATTGCTCGCATGCATCTAGTTCAAGGTAATGCTACTATTTTAAATCTTTATTCCTGACATGTCCTTCTATATGCTACTCCACATATTGGATTCCAGAACCTTATAGGGTCTCATGTTCGAACTCCTGACTTCACGCTAATGGGATGATCACAGATCATTAATGGTTTGGGTTGCACTGTATTAGACGCGATGATGGCTTATAGGTTTTGCAGAAAGGTACCTAACTCTTGAATGACCTCTCTCTGTTTGCAGGAGATCGCCGTTTCTCTCCCTGGAAAGGATCAGTTGTGGATTCAGTAGTGGGTGTTTTTCTCACCCAGAATGTTTCAGACCATCTTTCCAGGTGAAATAAAGCTTGCAGCCTATTTGAACTGGAAGCTGTTTGTGACTAGCATTCTGAGATTATGTTGTTTGTCTGACTGTTGTCTTCTACTGTTTTGTAGCTCATGCGTTTATGGCTCTCGCTGCAAAATTTCCTGCAAAGCCAGAAGTCTCTAAAATATCTGCTGATAGGATGTTTCACACAGCATCAGAGAACGTTGGTTGTTCTGGATTGTTTGGTGATTCTGTCAAATTGCCGGGTGGTATTCTTGTTGAAGAGGCAAGTAACACAACAGGCTCCTTAGTTACAACAGAAGAAAAGGAAGGAAGCAACAGTTCTGGGTTGTTTGGAAATTCTCCTGGAGATGGAGTAGACTGTACAGCAGGGGTTTATTATAATTCTTATGGGACACTGCCGGTTAGGCTGCGTGAGGGCAAGACACCAGCTGTGGGGACTGAAAGCGTTGTTGAAGTCGAAGATGGGGCACTGGAGGACGTTGTTTCATCACAGAACTCTGCTATTTCATCTCAAAGTTCCCCTGACTATCTGTTTCACATGACTGATCATATGTTCCCAAGCACATTGCTAAATTTTACAGCAGAAGACTTTGTTGGCAGAAATATGGCCAATGGTACAAGCAATTCAACCACATACACAGAACTTCTGAAGATGCAAGAGCTAAAGAGCAAGCCTAATGAAAAGGAATATGATGGAGTTTCAATACAATGTACAAACAGGGGGTCAATCCCCAGTGAAGTACATAACCTTAACAGCAAGACTCAACCTCTTCATGCTTCTGGCTCTTATCACCAGAATGGCCGAGCTCATCTCCCAGATATAACATTTTCCAGTGACTTAGAGCACTCAGTATACACTGGCCTTAATAGAACAGATGATTCCAGGGTCACACCAGCTGAGATCAGATATGATTGTTCTTTATCTTCTCCTGGAATTGACAGTGAAAATAGATCTCAAACGACTGATTCTTTAACTGCCCTTCTATACGGTATAGATGGATCCTTAAGTCAGGACAAAATCCCTTTCCCTTCCATGGCGACGCAAGGAGCTGACTCGATTTCAACATTAATGGATAAATATTTTCATCCATCAAGTTCAGAGACAGCGTCATTTGCTAGGGAGCAATTGTCCTGTGAAAATAATCTTCAAAGAAATGACGTTATAGCTGCATTTGTGAAACAGCATGGAACTTTGAATCTGCAAGAGGAATGTACTGCCAGAGCAAAGCAAATTGGAGGTGAAAATTGTCAGTCAGGATGTAGCCAACAGTATGGCAATGTTGGACTTTCATCAAACATGGATGGGAGTCATTGTTCCTCAAACTTATATCAAAATGAAAAAGCAAATTCTGAACTCCTAGAGAGGGTTGCTTCAGAGTCGATAGAGAAACCCAAAGATACTAATAAGGCTTTACCTGAAGTTCCTGCTGACAGATCAAAAGCAAAGAAGGCAAGGGCTGGTAAAAAGAGAACATATGATTGGGATATTTTAAGAAAAGAAGTTCTTGCCAGTCGAGGAAATGAAGAAAGAGGTGAGAATGCAAAGGATGCACTTGATTGGGAAACAATAAGGCAAATAGATGTGAAGGAAATATCTAACGCAATTAGAGAGCGAGGAATGAACAACATGCTCTCAGAGCGGATACAAGTAAGTATGCCAAAAAGTAGTTTATTAAATGAAGTACAGTATAGCCCTAGTCATATGGACAATTCAATCTAGACTTGTCTATTTGTTGAAATGGTCATGGTTCGGTCATGTATACTCATCTTTAGCAATTTCCATTGTAGGATTTTCTAAACCGGGTGGTGAGGGACCATGGGAGCATTGACCTTGAATGGTTGCGATATGTCGATCCAGACAAAGCAAAGTAAGCTACTCCTTCCGATCCATATTACTTGTTGCAGCTTTAGTACAAAGGGAGGAGATTAATATATATTGAGCTGAAATTTATAATTGTACTTGTTTGTTCTATACATTGTCTTCCGTCATTGTTATTTGAGGCAAAATTATACAGGGTTCTCTGTTGATTTTGTAACCAGGTTTCATTGCTAAGATTTGTACCTGTACTGGTTTGTGTTATTGTTATGAACCATCATCCACAATGGGATAACGACTGTTTTGAAGATAACCAGACAACATGGTTGCTTGGGATTGAGTAGACATAGGTTGAGATGAGAGAATAACTTTGAGACAATAGATCGAGTCTTCTAGCTTGATTTCCTCAAAAGTTACTCATCCAACACTTACATGCTGCTAAGGATTGGGTTAACATAGGTTGAAAGAGAGAACAACTTGGAGAGAATAGATTGATTTTTCTTGCTTGATTCCCTCAAAAGTTACACAAGCCAATACTAAGTAGTAGTCCTACCTCTTAAGTCTTAATTTGACCTGTTGTATTCTAACTAGGAAACCTCCTAGTAGATACAATCCATGTTTTCTTAATCCTCCTGAACTCTTCCTAAGCATTCTATCCTAATTCTGTTTCTTACTCACTTTCTGAATTCAAGTTGTCTAACACCAAAACATCCTTGTCTTCTGTGTCTTGTTGGCCACTCAATGCATCTAATGCTGCTTTGATGCAACATGCTAATGTCCACATCAGTTATTTATTTCACTGCCATTTTGCAACATGCTAATTTGACCTGTTTTTGTTGAGGATCCTGATTGTACAAAAACAATTTTAAAAAACATAGACAGCCTTTGTTGAGGAGCTGATTTAATAAAATCCCACCTACATGGGCCTGATTAAATTGTAGTTAAACCTGTCAACTCAGCTGTGACTCTTAAAAGGGCCTCCTTGACAATTATGTATAAATGGCTTTAACTGCACATAATCTGGACTGAGGTGCTTGATCATATCAGAATAATGTAGGGTCTCGTGTAGATCTGTAATTCTGCCCCCCACTCAAAATTTTATTATACTTAGCTACATATACTATTACAAATATGTAGACCTATCACAAGAAAACTAATGGTCATATTCTTATGAAAAGTAGCTTTATAGACTTTAATTAACATACCCTGTTACACATTATTGACTGAAGTCGCATTTTGGAACTGCAAAGTAAAGACTAGTCACTTTTGTTTTGGGCTGGAAGTAGTATCTGGTGCTCCTTTTCTTCTTTGAACAAATACAAGATGCTGAACAAAAACTCAATTAGAGGTGGAACGAATAGTTCACTGACTGCTTTCTTGTGTAGTGTTTCATTCTTGATACATATGGATGCATATCAAAAGACCAATTCAACACTGCCATAAGTCATAACTTAACATGCAGACGTGTTGGTTATTTGAAAAGTTATCATTGATGGACTCATAGGGTCTTGAGATGATGGGAGCCCTCAAAATGTTTTTTCAACATGTACAAGGGTTATTCTAAAAGTTATGGACCATGTGACCTCAACCTTAGATGAATGTTTTTGTCCAACTCTCTTGTATGACTGTTCACTCGGGAAGTTTGCATGGTGGGCCGAAATAAATATTTGCAGCATATTATATTATGCGGCATCGTGCAATGGGCTATAAATGCATATAAATTTCTTCTGTTGAACAGTTTTGACATTTAAATTTTTTAACCTTCTTGCTGTGTCTCTTTCAGGGAGTACCTCTTAAGCATTAGAGGTCTTGGACTGAAAAGTGTTGAGTGTGTGCGTCTTTTGACACTCCATCATATGGCTTTCCCTGTATGTCCTCCCATTCCAAATTTTGTTAAATAGTATTTATTTAATTTTGGAGGTTCATCAGTATCAGTTGATTATGTAGGTGGACACAAACGTTGGTAGGATTTGTGTGAGGCTGGGATGGGTGCCACTTCAACCCCTACCCGAGTCTCTTCAGTTGCATCTGTTGGAGCTGTAAGTGCCCTCAATCCTTGTGGTTGGTTTGACTAGTATATACACAAATTACTGAGTTTGATCATGCCAATTTGAAGGTATCCGATGCTGGAGAACATACAGAAATACCTCTGGCCTCGATTATGCAAGCTTGATCAACGGACATTGTAAGTCCTAGAAACCCAGTTAATTACTTATTTTGGAAAAGGTCTTTATCTGCAGGTATGTAGTTAAAATTTACTATGTGCAGGTACGAGCTTCACTATCAAATGATAACGTTTGGAAAGGTAAACATGAGATATATTAAAGCAACATGTAACTGACTTACTGTGTGTTACTGAATTATTTTACTTTTTTTCCCTGTTAGGTATTTTGTACAAAAAGTAAGCCAAATTGCAATGCATGCCCAATGAGAGCTGAATGCAAGCACTTCGCGAGTGCATTTGCAAGGTAATTTAACAAGATATATGTACATTTTGATATACACTGTACCGGGCTAATCAATTATGCATCTTGCACTCTGGTATTTAAACTTCTATCATGTTTGTGGGACCTATTTTCCTGTGGAACTGTGTATTGCAGTGTGTTAATTTGTAGCTAAAATACCTCCCTCGTGGATAAAAATCTAACCATCTACTTTTTTGTGGCAGCGACTGATAATATTTCCCTGCAAAAAAATTGTTAGTTGGTTTCCTTGGAAAAAAATGGGTTGTTAGAAAAGATTTTATTCCGGTCCAATAGATTTCACAAACTTAGCAAAACTATGAATTCTTTCAATAGAACAAATAAAGTGCCAATGGATGGCTTGCTAAAAGGTTTGTTTCTATTCCAATTTCAATAGGAAAAGTTCATTGCTAATAAGTTTGTTTTTGATACAGTGCTAGACTTGCTCTTCCTGGACCTGAAGAGAAGAGTTTGGTTACGTCAGGAAACCCAATTGCTTCAGGGAGCTGCCAGCAGCCATACATAAGTTCTATGCGTTTAAATCAACTTGACTGGAATGCAAATGCCCATGACCATATTCTGGACAATCGCCAGCCAATCATTGAGGAGCCAGCAAGTCCTGAACCAGAACCAGAGACTGCAGAGATGAGAGAGAGTGCCATAGAGGATATTTTTCTTGATGATCCTGAAGAAATTCCTACAATCAAGCTTAATTTCGAGGAGTTTGCACAGAATCTCAAGAATTATATGCAAGTCAATAACATTGAAATGGAAGATGCTGATATGTCAAGTGCCTTGGTTGCCATAACTCCGGAAGCTGCATCTATCCCAACTCCTAGGCTCAAGAATGTTAGTCGCCTAAGAACAGAGCATCAAGTGTATGTCCCTGTCTTCCACAAAACCAGTATCATTGATGATAACTGTAGTACCCTCGTATCTTTTGTTATTTGCTAGTACAGCAAAGAAATTTACACAGGATCTGTATTGGAATGTTCTCATTATTTGGCTTCTCTGTTTTCTACATGGCTGCAGCTATGAACTGCCGGACTCGCATCCACTTCTGGAAGGAGTGAGTTCATCGGTCATCATTGAAATTTATACTGTGCTAAATGTGAAATAAGATTATAATGAAAAATATTTCCTTATTGTGTGCAGTACGACCAAAGAGAGCCTGATGATCCTTGCCCGTATCTACTCTCTATATGGACCCCAGGTAAGAAGCACATTATAAGCTGAAGTATTATGGCTGTCATACTCCTGTACAGTTGAGGGCTGCTAATGTTCATTCAAATATAAAACAGGTGAAACAGCTCAGTCAATTGATGCACCCAAGACAGCATGCAACTCCAATGAGAGCGGTAAACTATGTGACAGCAGTGCATGCTTCAGTTGCAACAGTATGCGAGAGGCGAGGCTCAAACAGTCAGAGGAACAATTTTGGTACGTTACTCATTTATGTAATATACTTGCTAGAACAGTAGTAAGTGGCTGGCCAGCAAGATGCTCTGTAGGAAACCGTGTCCAACTCCACCATTGATTAGGAAGACTCCATTATTACAATATATCGAGTTAAAGAACCTAATTTGTAAGCTAGTAAGGAATTATTAGAGTTGGAGTCCAAAAGAGCTAAGCGCATCCTCCTATTAAAACGGATTTTCAGAACATGGGGGCAATGGAGCACTTTATTTTGAACCCCCAAAACAAGTCCTTAAAAGATTTGTAAAGATTTGAATTTTTTACATGAATACACATGCATGTGGTCTAAGTACTTGTGAAAGTTCGTCCAAAATACGTTGTATTGTACGCTGCACAAGAGACAAAATTCTGGCCCAAAAACGAAAAAAAACTGGTCCCAGGTTTGCATGTATTTTGTTTTTTTGTGTATCTCTCACATGCAAGCACGTATATTGGTGAATTTTTGGCATGTTATACTACGCTGCTATATGTGCATGTACACAAAATTTTGAAATTTTTCAAGCCGTACAAATTCGTTTTTTTTTAACTTCAAAATAAAGTGTTCCATTGTCCCCGTGCTCAGAACTAATTTTCGATCCCCCTATATGCATCCTAATGGATGAATACTATTCTCTCCCAAAAGTTCTCTCATCTCAATGCATCCATCGCCCCCCTTCTAAACACCAATCCCCTTCAAGCCTGATGTCTGGCCTTCCTCTACATGATGGTTATCTTTAATGGGAACCCCAAGGTTCATATCAGCTATAGATTTTGGGAAATGATTCCTAAGTTGTCTTTAAAATCCTGAACTCCTAATAGATGATGCGTGTTCTAATGGAGACAAAATGATTTGTGTTAAAAGCATAATCCTTCCCGTCTACTAATTGTGCGATGTATTAGCGGGTATACATTTTTGGTGTTTGTGCATGGCATGGTGAGATCGATTGGTCTGATCCTTTTGAGTATGTGAGAAGCAAACCGACGACTTCCCCTCATTGTTAATTTTCATTCACGCATTATGCAATTTGGAAGTCAAGAAACAGTGGCATTACTTATATTGTGTTTGGTTGAGAACCGCTATGGCCCATGTTGTACATACCATCCACATTGTATGATGAAAGTGAACATCAAAATTTTAGATTTATGTATGTGTCGAATATGTTGTAGTAGTAAGCTACCTGGCCGTGAATTAATCCATGGAGTAGATTATCTACTGTACAGAAGTTCAGTATATCAAATATCAATGATCCAATGAGCTTACATATTACTATCTTCAAAATGGTAGTGCCTAACTATCTTTTTGTTGAATTAACTCAAATAGGTACCATGTCGAACAGCTATGAGAGGAAGCTTTCCACTTAATGGGACATATTTCCAAGTAAATGAGGTAATGACTGAGTTACATCTGTTCATAGTTGGAATGGTATAATAACATCAACAGAAATACAAATGTTCCTGATATTATAGTTACTAGCTGTTCAAATGTTATACTGCAGGTATTTGCTGATCACGACTCAAGCCGAAACCCAGTTGATGTGCCGAGGAGATGGATATGGGACCTCCCTAGGAGAACAGTTTACTTCGGAACTTCAGTTCCTTCAATCTTTAAAGGTATATCCCTAACGAGAACCAAGGATTCAGCATTTGGTTGCACTGTGGTGGGTTTCTTATCTTTCAAAACAAACCATATAGATTGACTGAGAAGTTTGAGATAGGCAAAATAAAGTACTGACAGTAGAACTCCAGTTGATGTTACCTGCTGTTCCCACTAGTTTTGTTGGACTTCCTTTAGTCATGGTAATATGGCAAGAGATTAGTTTTTGGCATATATGAACATCTAGCTGTCCCATGCAATACTAGTACCAACTGCCAAAGGAACATGAAGAACACAAGATGGAAGAGCATTTACACTAATTGCATTATCAAGATTAAAAAACAGAAGAAATAGGGGCGGTGGTATTGAATGGGGTTCAGGCTATCAAATCACTGGACCAAGATCCTTGATGGTGTATGTCTTGAAGTCTTTGCTCTGGCCGTGGTGGTACTGCAGGGTGTGCAGTCATGTAGAAACTAGAAAACTCATTGGGAAAATCCCACTGTGCATATTCGATGAGGCATTTTCCCAAGCAAAGCTCATTAGTTCATTTCCACCGTCTAGATAAACACATAGAAATACGTTCGCATGCATGATTAGCACATGTATGGAGACATTAGGTGGCGATGTAACGTTGGGGCTTGCATTGATGTTGGAGTTTCAACTACAAAATGGAATGATGGATTGAAATATTATTATACAAATGAAGAAATCACTTTGTAATAAAATTTGGTAAACCTTAACTTATGCTAGAAATTGGCTAACTGCGCAAAAAAGTTTAACTGGGAAGTACTAGATGTTATGGAAAATGATATATTCAGCAAAATTCCTTGCTTCCAATTTTTACCTGGTTTTACGTTCACGCATGGGAGATTGCATCTGTTTTAAGCACCAGAATGTACTCCCACATCCATTTGTCCTGTGTCAACGCTTGAGTTTTATACTAACATTATTAACCTTGTATAAACAAACAATATTTTTTTGGCGGATTATCTTCTACTAGACGAATATAAAAAAATGGCAAGGGCTAATAATTAGATTACCACATTGAGAATGTGTAGATGATTATACTTTGCATGTTTCTTTTGCAGGTTTAACAACTGAAGACATACAACAGTGCTTCTGGAGAGGTAATCATCTAAATGTTTTTGTCATTTATAATTAGGGATGCTGCGATCAAAACTATTTCCTGGAGTCAAGTATTTCTTGTCTTATTTTATGTTCCAGGATGTACCTCAGATGACTAATATTTGCCAAAAAACTTGTGAAGCCCATAAATGCATAACATTATGGAAGTATTTTTTAATACAAAATGAACTTATGTAATTTTACACAAAAAATATGATTACTTTAAAATATATTGGTCAAATACGAACTTTGTTGCATCAGACAGAAACAAAAATTTATGTGATTTAACAGTAACAGCTCCCAAGAGGATAAATATGTCTAAGATGTCGGTTTTATCTGTCAAACAAAGAAAAACTGTGGGAATTGGAGGATTATCATATTTGGAATAAACAAAAGTAAAAAAAATTTATCAATGCGGATAGCGTATTTGACCATGAGGGTTGTTGGAGGGAGCTATAATGGGGTAGAATGCTATTGATGAGATTTCATTTAAGTTCATTTGGGAGATTTCCAGTAACACTTTTACTTGGGAAAGTAGATGTTTATACGTCTGAGCGAACATCTGCAGGATTTGTTTGTGTGAGGGGCTTTGATAGGACATCAAGAGCACCAAGACCACTTTACGCAAGGCTTCACTTTCCAGCAAGCAAAATTACCAGGAATAAAAAGGGCGCAGCTTCTGCAGGCACAGATGATGCATAGCCCGTCGAGGAAATAAAAAAAACCGAGTTACATAGAAGACCCTGCCAGAAGATCACTGACATGAAAATGGATCACTGACCAATAAGTTGTCACCAATTCAACCATCTTTTAGCCTTTCTTATCTGCGAACGTTATGAATGCCAGCCACTCGCGAATTTGTGAAGCTGGCGTTGTTCAGCAACATGATCCATTACTACACAGATTTATGCTCATCTGGTTTCCTCCAAGGAGTTCGATCCAGCAAATGGGGAGGGGAGAAAGTCAGCTGTCTGGGCCATTCTGTTTGTTGTTTCATGGGATTTGAACCAACTGTTGTACATTGGAGACGTCATCCATTCAAAGTTGCTCATGTTGTTCGGTAGTTCATGTGAACGTTGTCAGATTATTCGTCAATTATTTGATTGTTTCATCGAGGAGGCCATTTCGCTCTCTTAACTCCTGTTTCATTGACGAGACATTTATATTCATTCGTATTTACTCCCTCCCATGTCAAAATATAGCGCAGATTAGTTGTCTCAAGTCAAACTTTGTAAATTTTGACCAAGTCTTTAGAAAAGGTCATCAACATCTGCAATACCAAATCAACATTATGAGATTCATAAAGAAATATATTTTTATATCGCCTTACTTGGTATTGCAAATGTTCATACGTTTCTATAAACTTGGTCAGGCCTAACCTAATTTGATTTGGAGCAAATCTAATATATACACTATATTTTTTGTAATCTGACATGGAGGGAGTATTATGCCAAAATTTGTCTATCTAGTGCTCCCTCATCCTTTAATACCTTCAAGTGCGGGATACAAGTGCTCCCGTGCTACAACGGATACGAAATGAAGTGATACATGTTCACAAACTTCAAAACAAATCACCATGTTTTTTTTTTACTTTTTAGTATATATCACTAAAATATTTTTGGTTCCACCCATATTTTATTCATTTTATTTATTTGCATGATGTGAGGGAAATTTGGAGCGGAGTGGTGAGGATTGTTAGGGTTAATTAAACTTGGCAATTAAGGTATTAATCCCTACTTGTAATAACTTTATCAATCGCCCCGTCGGTTCCATCCGAACCAACGCCCCCCTTGTAAAACGTCAGTTCTAGTGCTATACTAGCTATTTTTGGTTCATGTGATGAAAAATAAGGGCTTCATGTGTGTAAGCTTGTCGTTATAACTCAACAACCACAACAAATCAAGCTATGCACAAGAACAATTTCGAAAGGATACATGTATCGTCATAAGTGCTACATCTTGCAAGATGAAAAATATACATTGCCATTTCTTTCTAGCAAGACTAAACACTAAACATGTGCAAGCCTATACAGATTGTTAAGCAAACCATCCAGATCATATCCCTCGCTTGCCATGCCCTAATAAGTCGAATTCATCTACAGGTTTAGATGAAGCATTGTTCACAAAATATCGTGTGTGATTGGAGGAGATCATGTGCGATGTGAGTATGTGACCAGCTCCACCTGCATGTATCAGATGTCTCTAGATTTTTCTCGAGGGATCGGTTATGGGGCCATCTGATGGAAAGTTCCACCCAACGATAAATTTGTCGAATCTTCATGATAAATTTACTTACTCACATCAAACAAAACCCTTCGATTAATTGCCTAGATCGGTGTTAGTGCTTGCCATTTGATGTAAGCAGTTGTATCTTTTCCCATTTGGATTGATTCTAGACGCCACTTAATCCGTGTGGATACGGCCATGGTACGCGGCTGCACCAGTAATAGCAAGCACATGCGTTCGTAGAAAGGAAAAAGAAAAAGCACATCCGCCTACTGAATGGAACATGGAGAGAACACTAACACACTGAAATGGATGACATGCACGCAGTCGCATCACATGCACATGCAACGCCCACGGACCCCACAACATGCCATCGCACCACGTAGTCAAATCACATATGGGACCCACCTGCAACAGTGCATGCATGCACACCCAATCACACATAAGTTTAACCCACGACACAAGTATAAAATATTGGGTATTCTCAACGCCGCTTAATGTGTTGTTGGCGGTTTGTTCCTTCACCGCTTTATTCAAATATTTCTAGGGGTTGCTGGCTCTATAAATAGCAAATTTAAGCAGGATTATATGGATTGCCCACAGAACCCACGGAACCCAGCGGCGCAACCTGCATAGCGCTCACACATCAACTCTAGCATGTAGCCCTTTTGCCATCCAGCAAAGCTCTTGCTTATGTGTGTCAGACCTGGCTAAGTTGATCAGTGTAACAGTGTTTAGCTTTGTATACGTGCGTGTTTGTTTCCAATGAAAGGACCAGTCACCCAAAAAATCTCTGTAATTTAGTTAAAACACAGATGCAAAAATAAAAATCTCCAATTCAGTTAACATAGAAATGCAAAAACTCTAAAATTCAGAAAAAGTTCCGACCTTTTTGATGTCCCCTTTCTGCCCACTTAGCTAGCCGCTAGCACCTAGCTTTAGGCAGTGCGGCGGCCGGCGATGGACTGCGCAAACGGTTGACGGGCGCACTGGGCACAGGCCAGAGGCAGATTGAACACGCAAGCACTAATCCCCCTTTGAACGCCACCACTTGGTGGAGACGCACCACGTTAGTCTATTCGCCCCACGAACAAAACTCCCTAGCACCCCATCCCACTACCACTCCTCTTTTTCCTGTCTTCTTCGGTTCTTCTTCCTAACGAGGAACGCCCACAGCCAGGATTGCATTAGACGGCATCGCCGACAAATTTTCTTGGCAAATCTCAACTTAGGGTGGCCGCCCCAACTTGCCGTATGGGGGTTCTCCGCCGGTGCGTCCCACGTGATTACCTGTCCGGCTGCCATAACGATCGAGACACGACAAGATTCACTGCGACACCGCAGCGAGGAGCTCCGGGTAGGTGAGCGACTGCACCCAGCGAGGCTACTCCCCGTGGACGTCCTCTCAGTGTCCTCCTTCTCCCTCCTGATGTCAGCATCGTCGCCATCATCTGCCGCAGCAATAACAAATTAAAAATAGCTGATCAATCTATCAGTCAATCAGTGGCACACGAATCGGCCGACTTGTAACCGGGCGTACATAGGGCTTACCTGATGTCGGGTGGAGGAGCTGCGCCAGGTGGTGGTGCTGCACCGCCTTCTTGGAAATGCCGTTGGTGGGCTTGCTTGCCCACGCGCCGGTGTGGGTCTTCTGCTGCTGGAAGGACTTGACGTCGCCGCTCATCATGGCTCCCTCTCCGAAGCAGAGGACGCAACCGTTGTAAACCTCGCCATCCTACAGTTCAAGCAGGGGCAGAGCACCTCCTCACGTCGCTACCGGCGGTAGCCAGGGCCAGTCTTGAGATTTTGGGGGCCGGGGCGAAACTATAACTCGGGGCCCCTTATATGATAACAATAATATTTTTAGAAAATGATATGATAACAATACTAATGGGTATGAGATTTATAATGAGCCCATTTTCGCTTATATAGCTGCCGCCACAATGTGATGCGTGTCGTTGTGAGGGTGATTCTTTTGTGAGATCCACAAGCGGTGGGCCTAGGATGAGTCCTCATAATTCCGGCACCGTATGCTTTGTATGATGCTTCCTCCGTCTGGATCTATTTGTCCTTTTGGGGTTTTAAGTCTATCAAATACATATAGTACTTTATCAGCATATAACTCATACTTGATGATTTAAATTTTCTAATCAATTTGAGGCTCAATATTTGAGAGGGCCTAATAAATCAAGGAGAAAGTATGCGGTAGCATGTAGCACGGTCGTCGTGCTGTATTTTGGGGTTCTAATGAATATATGCAATATCAAATGGCATGAATAAACACTTAGAACACCCCAAAAAGAATATTCTATAAGATATGCATCATATATGCGAAAGTAAATTAGTTCGTTAGTAAGTAATATAAGGGAGTAATCCTTAATATATATCGCATACCTGGGATCGGATGGATCGGCGTCGATGCTCGAACGATGGGCTATTGGCGATGATGCAGTATGGACTGGTGTCTCCCCAGTCCCCCTGGTGGGCAGGGATTGTATTGGGCTCGACCAACCATGGATTTGGCGGTCGCTTCCGACGAGAGAAACACTAAAAGGGAAATCAGGGATTGGGAATATGGGATAGCGATCTTAATTGGGAAACCCTTTTTCGGGGATAGCAATCTAAATTTTTTGAAGGCAAAAAAGAGTAGATGCCGACGTACACGGAACAATAGACCTACTCTTTGGGAAAGAGTGGCGATAGGAGGAAGGTGCGTGCGTGACTTTCGTGATTGAAAGAAGCGTTGCATCTTTTTTTTTTTGCGAGATAATTCTTGTATTACTCAAAAATCAAGTGTTACAATCACAACAAACATATCAATGACTTCCTCTGGATCTGATCCAAGCCACACCGCGATTCATGCTTGAGATCTCCCAAAGTTCGCCATTACATGACTAGCTAAATTTTGACAATGTCATATGTGAGTAATACAAGAATCACGTTCACTCAGGTTCTTCTTGATCTCCTCCATGAGAAAAGCATATTTTGATCCGTTACTTCCTTCACTCTGCACCATCTTAACTGCTTCAAGACAATTAGATTCAATGTCTATGGGGAGGCTGCTCCATTGCGAGGCCAACATAAGACCTTCTTTGATAGCAAGGATCTCGGTTTCCAGTACATCATCGCAAGAGGACAAATGGCGACATGAGCAGAATATGATACTTCCCACATGGTCTCTCAGAACCATTCCAGCTCCATCTTGTCCGTTGAGTACAGACCCATCAGTATTCAGCTTCACACGACCAATCACCGGCGGGAACCACGGGATATTAGAAATGGCCCTTTTGTTGCAAGTGTTCACCAACAGCGGGTAGCAGGATGTAACTAGGGCCTTTCCTTTAGATGCTTTAGCTTCTGGATCCATAGCAATGGAATCAAGTGATGCAAGGTAGCTCGCTAAAAATCTGCAGGAAACGTCAAGGGGCGGTGCAGGCTTCGCATGAACAAGTTCATTGCGTATGTACCATATTCGCCATAGAAGCATCATAAGTCCGACTCTCATCGGCTCATCCAGGCAGCACACAAGTTGGATGAACCATTCCTCGCCCGAGGGGAGGATGTTTGTTACATCCAGTAGATCCCATTCGTTTGACATTGCTTGCCAAAGGCACCGGGCATCTATGCATGTACAGAAAGTGTGAAAAGTGTCCTCATCAGCAGTACCACAGACCGGGCAGGTTCCCACAACCTCCAAATTTCGTTTCTGCTTATTACACCAAGTAGGAAGGTGTTGGAAATATGCCCTAGAGGCAATAATAAAAGTATTATTATTATATTTCCTTGTTCATGATAATTGTCTTTTATTCATGCTATAATTGTATTATCCGGAAATCGTAATACACGTGTGAATACATAGACCACAATATGTCCCTAGTGAGCCTCTAGTTGACTAGCTCGTTGATCAACTGATAGTCATGGTTTCCTGACTATGGACATTGGATGTCGTTGATAACGGGATCACATCATTAGGAGAATGATGTGATGGACAAGACCCAATCCTAAGCATAGCACAAGATCAAAGCGTTTGGGTTTATGCAGACTTATGGAGAAGCCTGCGTTTACAAGAAAGTGAGTGGGAGCTCTGTAGCATTTCTCATATTATATGTAGATGACATACTTTTGATGGGAAATGATATAGAACTCTTGGACAACATTAAGGCCTACTTGAATAAGAGTTTTTCAATGAAGGACCTTGGAGAAGCTGCTTACATATGAGGCATCAAAATCTATAGGGATAGATCGAGACGCCTCATAGGTCTTTCACAAAGCACATACCTTGATAAGATTTTGAAGAAGTTCAAAATGGATCAGTCCAAGAAAGGGTTCTTGCCTATTTTGCAAGGTGTGAAATTGAGCTCGGCTCAATGCCCGACCACGGCAAAAAGATAAAGAAGAGATGAGTGTCATCCCCTATGCCTCGACCATAGGATCTATTATGTATGCCATGCTGTGTACCAGGACTGATGTAAACCTTGCCGTAAGTTTGGTAGGAAGGTACCAAAGTAATCCCGGCAAGGAACACTGGACAGCGGTCAAGAATATCCTGAAGTACCTGAAAAGGACAAAGGACATGTTTCTCGTTTATGGAGGTGACGAAGAGCTCGTCAGAAGGGTTACGTCGGCGCTTAGCTTCGACACGCATCTGAATGACTCTAAGTCACAAACCGGATACGTGTATATGTTGAATGGTGGAGCGATGGTGGTGCAGGTACAAGCGAAGAGTCGTGGCGGGATCTACATGTGAAGCGGAGTACATGGCAGCCTCGGAGGCAGCACATGAAGCAATATGGGTGAAGGAGTTCATCAACGACCTAGGAGTCATACCCAATGCGTCGGGGCCGATCAAACTCTTCTGTGACAACACCGGAGCTATTGCACTTGCCAAGGAGCCCAGGTTTCATAAGAAGACCGAGCACATCAAGCGTCGCTTCAACTCCATCCGTGAAAATGTTCAAGATGGAGACATAGAAATTTGCAAAGTGCATACGGATCTGAATGTCGCAGATCCGTTGACTAAACCTCTTCCATGGGCAAAACATGATCAACACCGTAACTCTATGGGTGTTCGATTCATCACAATGTAACTAGATTACCGACTCTAGTGCAAGTGGGAGACTGTTGGAAATATGCCCTAGAGGCAATAATAAAAGTATTATTATTATATTTCCTTGTTCATGATAATTGTCTTTTATTCATGCTATAATTGTATTATCCGAAAATCGTAATACACGTGTGAATACATAGACCACAATATGTCCCTAGTGAGCCTCTAGTTGACTAGCTCGTTGATCAACCGATAGTCATGGTTTCACGACTATGGACATTGGATGTCGTTGATAACGGGATCACATCATTAGGAGAATGATGTGATGGACAAGACCCAATCCTAAGCATAGCACAAGATCGTGTAGTTCGCTTTGCTAGAGCTTTTCCAATGTCAAGTATCTTTTCCTTTGACCATGAGATCGTGTAACTCCCGGATACCGTAAGAGTGCTTTGGGTGTACCAAACGTCACAACGTAATCGGGTGACTATAAAGGTGCACTACGGTATCTCCGAAAGTATCTCATTGGGTTGACCGATCGAGACTCGATTTGTCATTCCGTATGACGGAGAGGTATCTCTGGGCCCACTCGGTAATGCATCATCATAATGAGCTCAAAGTGACCAAGTGTCCGTCACGGGATCATGCATTACGGATGCGAGTAAAGTGACTTGCGATACGAGATTGAACGAGGTATTGGGATACCGACGATCGAATCTCGGGCAAGTAAAATACCGATTGATAAAGGGAATAGTATACGGGTTGATTGAATCCTCGACATCGTGGTTCATCCGATGATATCATCGAGGAGCATGTAGGAGCCAACATGGGTATCCATATCCCGCTGTTGGTTATTGCCGAGAGCCGTCTCGGTCATGTCTGCATGTCTCCCGAACCCTAGGGTCTACACACTTAAGGTTCGGTGGCGCTTAGGGTTGTATGAATATGAGTATGCAGCAAACCGAATGTTGTTCGAGTCCGGATGAGATCCCGGACGTCACGAGGAGTTCGGAATGGTCCGGAGGTAAAGATTTATATATGGGAAGTCTTATTTTGGTCGCCGGAAAAGTTTCACACTTTATCGGTATTGTACCGGAGTGCCGAAGGGGTCCGGGGTCCACCGGGGTCCACCTGCCCTGGGGCACATGGGCTGTAGGGGGTGCGCCTTGGCCTATATGGGCCAAGGGCACCAGCCCCAAGAGGCCCATGCGCCAAGGAGACTTGGGGAGGGAGAGTCCTAAAGGGGAAGGCACCTGAGGTGCCTTGGGGAGGATGGACTCCTCCCCTTGGCCGCACCCTTCCTTGGAGGAAGGGGCAAGGCTGCACCCTCCCCTCTCTCTTGCACCTATATAAAGGGAGGGAGGGAGGAGGGTGGCCGCACCCTAAAGCCTGGCGCCTCCTCCTCCTCGCAACACCTCCTCCTCCTCCCGTAGTTGCTTAGCGAAGCCTCGCCGAGTTCTGCTGCATCCACCACCACGCCGTCGTCTTGCTGGATCATCATCAACCTCTCCTTTCCCTTGCTGGATCAAGAAGGAGGAGACGTCATCCGCCTCCGTCGTGTGTTGAACGGAGGTGCTGTCCGTTCGGCACTAGGTCATCGGTGATCTGAATCACGGCGAGTACGCCTCCATCATCCCGTTCCATTGAACGCTTCCGCCTGTGATCTACAAGTGGTATGTAGATGCAATCACTCTCCCATGACTCGTTGCTTAGATGAACTCATAGATGGATCTTGGTGAAACCGTAGGAAATTTTTAATTTTCTGCAACGCGTTCCCCAACAAATGGCATCATGAGCTAGGTCTATGCGTAGTTCTCTATTGCACGAGTAGAACACAATTTTGTTGTGGGCGTAGATCTTGTCAACTTGCTTGCCGCTACTAGTCTTATCTTGCTTCAGCGGTGGGATGAAGCGGCCCGGACCAACCTTACACGTACGCTTACATGAGACCGGTTCCACCGACTAACATGCACTAGTTGCATAAGGTGGCTGGCGGGTGTCTGTCTCTCCCACTTTAGTTGGAGCGGATTCGATGAAAAGGGTCCTTATGAAGGGTAAATAGAAGTTGACAAAATCACGTTGTGGTTATTCGTAGGTAAGAAAACGTTCTTGCTAGAACCCAATTGCAGCCACGTAAAAGATTCAACAACAATTAGAGGACGTCTGTAACGCCCTCGATGCGGCTATATCTCCCACGTGTCGAGGCACGACTTAGAGGCATAACCGCATTGAAAGCAATGTCGCAAGTGAGGTAATCTTCACACAACCCATGTAATACATAAGGGAAATAGGTACATAGTTGGCTTACAATGCCACTTCACACAATACATAAATAAACATCCATCATTCAGAGTACACTCAAGGTCCGACTACGGAACCAAAATAAAGAAGATACCCCAAATGCTACACAGACCCCCGATCGTCCCAACTGGGCACCACTACTGATCATCTGGAAAAAACACATAGTAACGACCACGTTCCTCGTCGAACTCCCACTTGAGCTCGGTTGAGTCACCCGTGACCGCATCGTCGGCACTGCAACTGTTTTGGGAAGTATCTGTGAGTCACGGGGACTCAGCAATCTCACACCCGCGAGATCAAGACTATTTAAGCTTATAGGAAGGACAGAGTAGTATAGCGGAGCTGCAGCAAGCGACTAGCATATATGGTGGCTACTTCGCAAAAGAGGGCGAGAAGAGGAGCAAAGCACGGACGTGAAGCTAGTAGCGATCAAGAAGTGATCCTGAACTACTTACGTCAGACATAACTCCAACACCGTGTTCACTTCCCGGACTCCGAGAAGAGACCATCACGGTTACACACGCGTGGATGTGTATTTTAATTGAGGTCAACTTCGGGTTTTCTACAACCGGACATTAACAAATTCCCATCTGCCTCATAAACCGCGGGCACGGCTTTGAAAGATATTACCTGCAGGGTGTCCCAACTTAGCCCATAATAAGCTCTCACGGTCAACGAAGGATATTCCTTCTATCGGGAAGACCCGATCAATCTCGGAATCCCGGACTACAAGACATTTCGACAAAGAATAAAACAAGACCAGCAAAGCCGCCCGATTGTGCCGACAAATCCCGATAGGAGCTGCACATATCTCGTTCTCGTGGCACACCGGATAAGCTAAGCGTCAGGAACCGGCGTAATCCAAGTTGCCCAGGAATGGTCCCGCCACGGTGCTCTAGTTTGGACCAACACTCGGAGGAGCATTGGCGGGGTTTAAAATAAGATGACCCTCGGGCTCGCGAAAACCTGGGAAAAGGCTTAGGTGGCAAATGGTAAAACCAAAGTTGGGCCTTCTTTGGGCGAGTCTTATTCAAAGCGAACTGTCAAGGGGGTCCCATAAATCACCCAACCGTGTAAGGAACGCGAAATCAAGGAACATAACACCGGTATGACGGAAACTAGGGTGGCAAGAGTGGAACAAAACACCAGGCATAAGGCCGAGCCTTCCACCCTATACCAAGTATATAGATGTATTAATTTTAGCAGATATTTATATTGTGATATCCCCAACAAGTAAACATGTTCCAACAAGGAACAACATCTCCATGTTCCAACAAGGAACAAACTTCATCTTCACCTGCAACTAGCAACGCTATAAGAGGGGCTGAGCAAAGCGGTAACATAGCCAATCAACGGTTTGCTAGGAAATGATGGTTAGGGGCTGACATGGCAATATGGGTGGCATGATATAGCAAGTGGTAGGCATGGCAGCATAGGCATAGCAAAAGAGCGAGCATCTAGCATAGCAAAGATAGAAGTGATTTCGAGGGTATGGTCATCTTGCGTGCAATGTTCTCAGAGTTGTCGAAAGCTTGATCCTCGTAGGCGTTCTCAACAGGTTCCTCGTTCACGTACTCGTCTCCCGGCTCTACCCAAAGCAAGAACACAAACAAAGGAACCACAATAAATCACGGTGCAATGCACAAACAACATGATGCAGAACATGACATGATATGCGAGATGTGATATGCAATGCGTATCTCAGCGCTCGGAAGGAAAATGATGAACCCGGCATCAACTTGGCAAACCAAGTATGCCACTGGAAAGATGAGATGATTTGGTTGAAATCGATATAAAGATCACCGGAATCGGATGCACGGTTTGGAAATGACAAGCAAAACAAGAATGGCACAAATCTGCCATTAACAGCATGATGCCACTTAGCAAGCAACAATAAATTAAGCTACTGCACCCAAACGTATCAACAAAGTATATGGCAGTGATCTACACAAGATGCTTGACAAAAGATGAGCACTGAGCTTCGGCTAAATCACATCATAACAGGTTCAAACAAGCATGGCAAAAGTGCACAAAATATCAGGCTGGACATGGCAAAAACAGCATCAGGTTGCAATGTTCAGAGCAAGAAAACTACATGCTACAGGAACTTAAAATAGCAAAACAAGGCATGGCATGAATCTACTCAAAGCATAGAACAAAAGTCCCTTACTAACCATAAGCCAAAAAGGATCCGAAAATATAGTAACACCCATGTCAATATTGAAAGTTTCGTTAACAGATTCAGCAACATGGCATGTCAAAACTGATAACAAGTAGGCATGTTTACAAGCTCAATGCACTCGCTACAGAGCCTTAAATGATAAACTAAGCATACATTCATCAAGAAGACATGTCATAGACGACATAAATGGCAAGAACAATAACATAGCATACATGGATCAACCACAACAACCTTGGAAAAATTGAATAACATGTAAACAATCTGCCAGGAAACATTTTATAGCAAAAGTAGAGCTCGATTGACTCAAGCTATGGTACTCCATAATTGCACACAAGGACATGGTTGGATAGAGAATGACATTTTTAACAAAACATTCTTACTGAAGTATCTCAAAATATGCATGGATCTCTCGTTAGCATCAAGTTAACATGGCATCAAAATATCAGCTAAACAGGGCTGAAAACAGCAATATCAGGACACCTACTTTGCATGCTTGTGCTAGTCACCACATAGATCAAACAAATACATGGCATACACCCCTGGAAAGATGGCATGGCATATTACAAAACACATGTAGGACTCCAATTCATAGGGTGCACACATCAATCATGGCAAAAATAACAAAAGTGCAAGTTCTGTTACGAAACAGAAACTAACATCACATAGCATCCTTCTAACAGCATTTCGGGCATCAAGATGAGCTCAAATGAAAATGATGCAATGAGATGAAATGATCTACTCTTCGAGGCTAACATTTTGACATATTATACGCGCAAAATGGATCTACAGATGCAAAGATATACTCGGTTGAAAATGCAACAAAATAACAAATATACCAAGACTTAGGAAAAAAAAGGGAGGGGAGAGAGGTCAGCCAAGCGTCCGAGGCCGGATCTGGCCGGCCGGATCGGATCGGGCGAGGCGGCGCCGGTGGGCGCGGGTTTCCGGCGAGGCCGGGCGAGGAGGAGGAGGCGGCGCCGGTGGGGCCAGTGGCCGGCGGCCGAGCCGTGGCGACGGCGGAGGCGTCTTGGCCGGATCCGTGGTGTGGCGCTTCGGGAAGGAGCGGCCGGCGTGGCGGCGCCTGGCCGGGCGGCGGCCTCGGGAGGCGGGAGCCGGGCGGCGGCGGCGGGCTCGCGCCCCTGGCCCAAGGGCCGGGGCGGCGGGCGGGGCGCCGGGTGGCGACGTGGCGCCCTGCGATTGGCCGGCGACGGGCGGACGTCCGGCTCGCCGGGACGTGTCCGGCGCGAGGAAAGAGCTAGGGTTTGAGGGAATGATCCGGATTTGGAGGGGGTTTGCTTAAATAGGCATAGAGGGAGCTAGGAGAGTCCAAATGAGGTGTAGTTTTACCACACGATCGTGATCGAACGACGGAGAGCATGGAAGTGACTTAGATGGGTTATAGGGCTGTTTTGGAGGGTGTTGGGCTGCAACTTAAGGCCTTTCATGAGAGTCACGGTTAACTGCTGAGTACCAAACGAGCTCCAAATGACCGAAACTTGACCGGTGGTCTACGGGTGGTATACCAAGGCCACTAGACAAACCTCGGTCCATTTCGAGAAGGTTTAGTACCCTTTGCGGAAAAAGCGTAAAAGGGACCGCGGGGAGATAGGAGTGTCGGATTACAAAACGGACAACGGGAAAAATGCTCGAATCATGAGACGAACACGTATGCAAATGCGATGCACATGATGACATGATGTAAAATGCAAGACATGGACAAAATGCAAAATGAAGAAAACCCAACCACGGAGGGAATATCATATCACAATGCCGAAAATGGCAAGAGTTGGAGTTACAAATGGAAAGTTACATCCGGGGTGTTACAACACTCCACCACTACAAGAGGATCTCGTCCGAGATCTAGGACCAAAGAACTCCGGATATTCGAACGGAGGTGATCCTCGCGCTCCCGTGTAGCTTCTCGGTCGGAATGGTGTGACCACTTCACTTTCGTGAATTTGATTGACTTGTTGCGAGTCTTGCGCTCGGTTTCTTCAAGAATAGCAACGGGTGCTCATGATAAGAGAGATCTTCTTGAAGGTCAATCGCTTCAAGTTGATAGTGCGTTCAGGAGTCTTGAAGCACTTGCGAAGTTGTGACACGTGAAACACATGGTGCACGTTTGCAAAGTTGGATGGAAGCTCAAGTGGATAGGCGAGATCGCCTCTTTTCCCAATTATCTTGAAAGGACCAACGTATCTAGGGGCAAGCTTCCCTTTGATGCCGGGCGAAAGTGCCTTTCATTGAGAGACGCCGGAGGTAGACATGGTCTCCGATTTCAAAAGCCACATCACGGTGCTTATCATCATAATAGCTCTTTTGGCGCGATTATGCGCGGCTTTGAGATTCTCACGAATGACTTGGCACATTTCTTACATACGTGATCAAGTCATTGCCAAGAAGTTGGCGTTCACCGCCTCGCACCAATTGAGAGGAGTACGGCACTTTCGCCATAGAGAATTTCGAATGGGGCCTTGCCCGAACTCGCTTGGAAGCTGTTGTTGTAGGAGAACTTCGGCATATGGAAGACAATCTTCCCACTTCATACCGAAGGAAATGACACAAGCCCCGAGCATATCTTCAAGGATTTGATTAACTCGCTCGACTTGGCCACTTGTTTGAGGATGGAAAGCTGTCTTTGAAACGAATGTTGGTGCCCATGGCCTTCAAAAGAATCCCGAACTTGGAGGTAAAGATGCTGCCACGGTCTCAAGAGATCAATTGTGGAATGCCGCAAGGAGACAATCCACGAGGTGTATAGCTCTCGCCAACCGAGCTGCTGTGATAGATTCTTTGATAGGAAGAAAATGAGCCACTTTAGTAAGCTTGTCAATGACAACGAAGATAGCATCATTTCCACGCTTGGACTTTGGAAAGCCGATCCACGAAGTCCATTTCGATATGATCAAACTTCCATTCAGGAATAGCAAGAGGTTGGAGGAGACCAGCTGGTCTTTGGTGTTCGCTTTCACTCTTCTGCAGACATCACACTCATTCACGAATTGAGCAATTTCTCGCTTCATTCGAGTCCACCAATATGACTGCTTGAGGTCATGGTACATCTTCGTACTTCCAGGATGAATGGATAGAAGCGAATTGTGAGCCTCGTTCATAATGACTTTTCGTAGATCACCCTTAAGAACCACAATCCGGTCCTCGAAGAAAAGAGTATCTTTGTCATCAACGTGGAAGCACTTGTACTTGGAAATGCCCTTGTCGATACCACGTTTCACCTTTTTCACCATGGTATCCAGAAGTTGAGCCTCACGAATCTGATCTTCCAAAGTAGGAGATACTATGAGGTTGGCAAGAAAGCCTTGAGGAACAACTTGAAGATTCAGCTTGGAAAGCTTCACAAAGATCCGGTGAAAGGGCTTGAGGATTAGGCATTGCGATAAGCCTTCCCGCTCAAGGCATCTGCAATGACATTGGCCTTGCCGGAGTATATTCAATACTTGGGTTGTACTCTTGAATCATTTCGACCCATCGAGTCTGCTCGAGGTTGAGGTTGGGCTGAGTGAAGATGTACTTGGACTCTTGTGATCGGTGAAAATGTCCACTTTCCTTCCCAACAAGAGATGTCTCCACGTTATCAATGCATGGACAACTGCCGCCAACTCAAGATCGTGAGTGGGGTAGTTCTTCTCGTTGGGCTTCAAGCTGGCGAGAGGTATAAGCCACAACTCTCTTCTCTTGCATTAACACAGCACCGAGACCTTGAAGAGAAGCATCACAGAAAACTTGAATGGCTTGGATTCATCAGAGGAGTCAAGACAGAGCTGTGACGAGTTTCTCTTTGAGGGTATTGAAAGCAACATCACACTCAGAGACCGGACATACTTCACATGCTTCCGGAGGAGGTTGGAAAGAGGCTTTGCAATCTTGGAGAAATTCTCAACGAATCTTGACAATAGCTTGCAAGACCAAGAAAATCATGGAGCTGCTTGACATTCTGAGGAGGTTCCCAATTCACAACTGCGGACACCTTCTCGGGATTAACAGTGATGCCCTTGGCGGAGATGATGTGACCAAGATAAAGCACTTCATCAAGCCAAAATTCACATTTGGAGAACTTCGCATAGAATTGATACTCTCGAGCTTGTCTAGCACCAATCGCAAATGTTTGGCATGATCCTTCTTATTCTTGGAGAAGACCAAAATATCATCAAGATAGACCAAGACGAATTCATTGGTGTAGGGTTGAAGATGAAGTTCATCATCCGAGAGAATGTTGGAGGAGCATTGACGAGGCGAAAGACATGACAAGATATTCATAAGAGCCAAAGCTTGTTCTGAATGCTGTCTTGGGAATATCTTGTTCACGAATGCGAATCTGATGATAACCCATACGAAGGTCAAGCTTGGAGAACAACTGTAGCACCTTTGAGTTGCTCGAAAGCTCATTGATGTTGGGAAGTGGATACTTGTTCTTGATTGTCTTCTTATTCAATGGACGGTAATCGACGCAAAGTCGGTCCGTGCCATCCTTCTTCCGGACAAAAAGAACACCACAACCCCAAGGAGATGAACTCGGTCCGATCAAACCCAGACGCTCTTGTTCATCGAGCTGCTTCTTCAATTCCTTCAGCTCATTAGGTCCAAGCTTGTATGGACGCTTGCAAACTGGTTCGATGCCGTGCTCAAGATCAATAACGAACTCAATCGGCCGATGAGGAGGCATTCCGGAAGCTCTTCCGAAAGACATCTTGGTACTCACAAACGATCGAATCGAGAGATGGCATTCAGTTCGCCCTTCTCATTGAGAGAAAACAACCGAATGGTTTCATCACGAGCGCATAGATGATCACATCATTAGAAGAGTGAGTCAATTAAATTTCCACAGCAGCACAATCAAGCTGAGCTTTGTGCCGAGAAAGCCGATCCATTCCGAGAATAAGATCAATATCCGAGTCACCAAGGACAAATGGTTTAGCCAAAATCTATAATCGCCCATCTTGATAGAAACATCCGGAATCCTTGTGGTAGCCCTCAAAGAAGAGGCTGGAGAAACAACTCCCAAGGGTTTTTCCAGCATTTCCGAAATGAAATCATGCTTTGCAACAAATGATCTAGACATGAAACAATGCGATGCACCAGTATCAAATAGAACTTTTGCAGAATATCATTAATCGGAAGATTACCCATAATCACATCGTAAGATTCCTCCGCTTGAGCTGCATTCATCATGTTCACCTTTGCGGACTTGGGATTATGCTTGACCACCGCATTGCCGGAAGATTTCACAGAGGAGGAGGCGGAAGACGCCTCTGGTTGAAGCATTTGTTCGCATAGTGACCTTTCTGGCGACATTTGTTGCAAGTCACCTCGTAGAGCGGACGGTGGTAAGGAGCACTTGACCTTGGAGCTTGAGAATTAGACTTGTTCGATAGTTTGGGTTGGGTGGGTGGGAAGATCCACGGCCACCTGAGTTCTTCTCACGATAAGGCTGACGGAACGGAGGAGGAGGAAGGTAAAACTTCTGCCGCTTAGCTGCCACTTGAGAGGAAGAAGACGATCGAATCGCATCCCCGATTCTCTTCTTAGAGGCCTCACATTTGAGCTGGGCAGCTTCTTGCTTTAGTGCCATGTTGTAGAAATCATCATACTTAATCGCTCAAAAAGCACAAGAGCTAATTGCAGATCTTCTCTCGCACCACCTCTGAATTGATAGATCATACTCTTTTCATCGTGCACGTCTTGCTTAGCAAAAGCAGGCGAGCCACAGGCTGGATATTGTATTGATAGACAGACATGTTGCCTTGCTTGAGATTGCGGAACTCCTCACGCTTGCTCTCAACAACACTTTTCGGAATGTGATGAGCTCACGAAATCACGGCGGAACTCATCCCGAGTAATGACACGACCTCCTCTGGAATCTTTGTATTCTTTGGTACCATTCAGCTTCTTGGTCCTTGAGTTGAAACGATGCAAAATTGACAAAGTCCTCATGTATGACATTGCTACAATCTTAATGCTTGCAGATGTCCACTAAACAATCGTCAGCGTCTGTGGCCTCGACTACGTAAACCGAAAGACTTCGGTGATTAGCGAGGCCCGGCGAGAGTAGCAAAATGCGGCCGATTGTTGCCTTGACCTTGATTTCCTTGATTGCCTTGCCCCTGAGTACGTTCTTGCAAGAGCTGCAAAATCATCTCGAGCATTGGCATTGGTGGCTGCCATGATAGCTTGCCGTGCCTCCGGAGGCGGAGGTGGAGGTGGAGGATTCGGTGATCCCCATCATTGCGATCCGGATTCGTAGCGTTGGCGGAGCCATCCTGAAGAGGGTGACATCCGTTAGTCCTTTGATAGACAAAAGATAAGTAGAATCAACGGATAGAAATTGCAACATATAGTCTTCACAATAAACATTCAACAAGAATGAACGAATGAATTCCAAAGTTAATCATCACGCGTCCATTAAGGTGAGAAGCCACTTAGATAAAGATATGGAAACAACATCTGTCTTAGAAACAAATCGAGTATCACAACTGAAAACAAAAGATTGGCTTCTAGAATGAGCCGGAACAAACACATGATAGAGATTTCGCCCAAAGTGTTCGTGGTGGGGCCCACACGGACACGACGTATAGCGGCCGTCATGAATGACAAACAAGACGTCCCCGAATCAGCATAGCCAAGGATTCTTTAAGACGTCTCGTGACCCTTGTCATCGACCGTGAATGGGCGGACCACTAGACGTTGGACCCCAATCTCAAATCATACATCCGCCGGAAAGAAATCACATAAGCTACTAGAATTCCCACCTATAAACTCCGAAACTTTCTGGTTATGCAATCTGGTGTTGGGGATACAGGGACACAAAATATATCACCCAAACTAACAATACCTAGATCCAAATTGTATCCATCCGTCAACACATAACCAAGAAATCCTCGGAAATCGTGTACCTCGACCTTGAAAAACATCCGTTATACAAGTCATGGCAATACTCCCTTTTCGCCTCGATATTGGGCTATCGAGTTATCTCACCAACAACTGCACAACAGAGATTTCGATGTCGGCAAAACTCGTGTATTCCAGAATCGCAACGATAAAATTGTGACGACAACACCTCGGAGCTCAACTCCCGGGACACCGCCACAACCCCTAAATGTCAGGAGGCACCAAGAACAATGTTCTCGTCACAAAACCATCGGAACGATTCCAAGATACCCACGTGATCCTAAAATTTTTTTTAGTGAAATTTGAGAAGAGAAGAGTCAAAACTCTACGTCAGGAGACCTCACAGAGCGACGAAGGGACTGGGGAGTAAAAAGAATCCTACTCTCCGATATATATAATCCTAAGACTCAAAACATTTTCCATTCTAGACTCAACAACGTCGACAAACAATCAAGTAGGGGCTCCTAAGTCGGGAAGGCTCGATTACCAACTTGTAGCGCCCTCGATGCGGCTATATCTCCCACGTGTCGAGGCACGACTTAGAGGCATAACCGCATTGAAAGCAATGTCGCAAGTGAGGTAATCTTCACACAACCCATGTAATACATAAGGAAATAGGTACATAGTTGGCTTACAAATGCCACTTCACACAATACATAAATAAACATCCATCATTCAGAGTACACTCAAGGTCCGACTACGGAACCAAAATAAAGAAGATACCCCAAATGCTACACGGATCCCCGATCGTCCCAACTGGGCACCACTACTGATCATCTGGAAAAGACACATAGTAACGACCACGTTCCTCGTCGAACTCCCACTTGAGCTCGGTTGAGTCACCCTGACCGGCATCGCCGGCACCTGCAACTGTTTTGGGAAGTATCTGTGAGTCACGGGACTCGAGAATCTCACACCATGAGATCAAGACTATTTAAGCTTATAGGAAGGACAGAGTAGTATAGCGGAGCTGCAGCAAGCGACTAGCATATATGGTGGCTACTTACAAAAAGAGGCGAGAAGAGGAGCAAAGCACGGACGTGAAGCTAGTAGCGATCAAGAAGTGATCCTGAACTACTTACGTCGGACATAACTCCAACACCGTGTTCACTTCCGGACTCACGAGAAGAGACCATCACGGTTACACACGGTGGATGTGTATTTTAATTGAGGTCAACTTCGGGTTTTCTACAACCGGACATTAACAAATTCCCATCTCGCCTCATAACCGCGGCACGGCTTTGAAAGATATTACCCTGCAGGGTGTCCCAACTTAGCCCATAATAAGCTCTCACGGTCAACGAAGGATATTCCTTCTATCGGGAAGACCCGATCAATCTCGAATCCCGGACTACAAGACATTTCGACAAAGAATAAAACAAGACCAGCAAAGCCGCCCGATTGTGCCGACAAATCCCGATAGGAGCTGCACATATCTCGTTCTCGTGGCACACCGGATAAGCTAAGCGTCTGAGGAACCGACGTAATCCAAGTTGCCCAGAATGGTCCCGCACGGTGCTCTAGTTTGGACCAACACTCGAGGAGCATTGGCCCGGGTTTAAAATAAGATGACCCTCGGGCTCGCGAAAACCTGTGGAAAAGGCTTAGGTGGCAAATGGTAAAACCAAAGTTGGGCCTTCTTTGGGACGAGTCTTATTCAAAGCGAACTGTCAAGGGGTCCCATAAATCACCCAACCGTGTAAGGAACGCGAAATCAAGGAACATAACACCGGTATGACGGAAACTAGGGTGGCAAGAGTGGAACAAAACACTGTGCATAAGGCCGAGCCTTCCACCCTATACCAAGTATATAGATGTATTAATTTTAGCAGATATTTATATTGTGATATCCCCAACAAGTAAACATGTTCCAACAAGGAACAACATCTCCATGTTCCAACAAGGAACAAACTTCATCTTCACACCGCAACTAGCAACGCTATAAGAGGGCCGAGCAAAGCGGTAACATAGTCAATCAACGGTTTGCTAGGAAAGGATGGTTAGGGCTGACATGGCAATATGGGTGGCATGATATAGCAAGTGGTAGGCATGGCAGCATAGGCATAGCAAAAGAGCGAGCATCTAGCATAGCAAAGATAGAAGTGATTTCGAGGGTATGGTCATCTTGCACGCAATGTTCTCGAGTTGTCGAAAGCTTGATCCTCGTAAGCGTTCTCAACAGGTTCCTCGTTCACGCACTCGCCTCCGGCTCTACCCAAAGCAACAACACAAACAAAGGAACCACAATAAATCACGGTGCAATGCACAATCAACATGATGCAAAACATGACATGATATGCGAGATGTGATATGCAATGCGTATCTGCGCTCGGAAGGAAAATGATGAACCCGGCATCAACTTGGCAAACCAAGTATGCCACTGGAAAGATGAGATGATTTCGGTTGAAATCGATATAAAGATCACCTCGGATGCACGGTTTGGAAATGACAAGCAAAACAAGAATGGCACAAATCTGCCATTAACAGCATGATGCCACTTAGCAAGCAACAATAAATTAAGCTACTGCACCCAAACGTATCAACAAAGTATATGGCAGTGATCTACACAAGATGCTTGACAAAAGATGAGCACTGAGCTTCGGCTAAATCACATCATAACAGGTTCAAACAAGCATGGCAAAAGTGCACAAAATATCAGGCTGGACATGGCAAAAACAGCATCAGGTTGCAATGTTCAGAGCAAGAAAACTACATGCTACAGGAACTTAAAATAGCAAAACAAGGCATGGAATGAATCTACTCAAAGCATAGAACAAAAGTCCCTTACTAACCATAAGCCAAAAGGATCCGAAAATATAGTAACACCCATGTCAATATTGAAAGTTTCGTTAACAGATTCAGCAACATGGCATGTCAAAAACTGATAACAAGTAGGCATGTTTACAAGCTCAATGCACTCGCTACAGAGCCTTAAATGATAAACTAAGCATACATTCATCAAGAAGACATGTCATAGAAGACATACATGGTAAGAACAATAACATAGCATACATGGATCAAGCACAACAACCTTGGCAAAATTGAATAACATGTAAACAATCTGCCAGGAAACATTTTATAGCAAAAGTAGAGCTCGATTGACTCAAGCTATGGTACTCCATAATTGCACACAAGGACATGGTTGGATAGAGAATGATATGTTTAACAAAACATCCTTACTGAAGTATCTCAAAATATGCATGGATCTCTCGTTAGCATCAAGTTAACATGACATCAAAATATCAGCTAAACAGGGCTGAAAACAGCAATATCAGGACACCTACTTTGCATTCTTGTGCTAGTCACCAAATAGATCAAAAAAATACATGGCATACACCCCTATAAAGATGGCATGGCATATTACAAAACACATGTAGGACTCCAATTCATAGGGTGCACACATCAATCATGGCAAAAATAACAAAAGTGCAAGTTCTGTTACGAAACAGAAACTAACATCACATAGCATCCTTCTAACAGCATTTCGGGCATCAAGATGAGCTCAAATGAAAATGATGCAATGAGATGAAATGATCTACTTTTCGAGGCTAACATTTTGACGTATTATACGCGCAAAATGGATCTACAGATGCAAAGATATACTCGGTTGAAAATGCAACAAAATAACAAATATACCAAGACTTAGGAAAAAAAAGGGAGGGGAGAGAGGTCAATCTGGCCAAGGCCCCGAGGCCGGATCTGCCGGCCGGATCGGATCAGGCGAGGCGGGCGCCGGTGGGCGCGAGCTCGGCGAGGCCGGGCGAGGAGGAGGAGGCGGCGTCGGTGGGCGCTGCTTGGCCGGCCGAGCCGGTGGCGACGGCGGGAGGCGGCCGTCAGCCGGGATCCGGTGGTGTGTGGCCTTTCGGGAGGAGCGGCCGGCGGCGTGGCGGCGCGCCTCGGCGGGCGGCGGCCTCGGAGGCGGGAGGCCGGGCGGCGGCGGCCTTGGGCTCGCCTGGCCCCTGGGCCCAAGGGCGGCGGCGGGGGCGCCGGGTGGCGACGTGGCGCCCGCGATTGGCCGGGCGGCGGCGGACGCGTCGGCTCGCCCGGACGTGTCCGCGCGGAGGAAAGAGCTAGGGTTTGGGAATGATCCGGATTTGGAGGGAGTTTGCTTAAATAGGCATAGAGGGAGCTAGGAGAGTCCAAATGAGGTGTAGTTTTACCACACGATCGTGATCGAACGACGGAGAGCATGGAAGTGACTTAGATGGGTTATAGGGCTGTTTTGGAGGGGTGTTGGGCTGCAACTTAAAAGAGGCCTTTGCGAGAGTGCGGTTAACCGTTGGAGTACCAAACGAGCTCCAAATGACCCGAAACTTGACCGGTGGTCTACGGGTGGTATACCAAGGCCACTAGACAAACCTCGGTCCATTTCGAGAAGGTTTAGTACCCTTTACGGAAAAACGTAAAAGGACCGGGGGAGATAGGAGTGTCGGATTGCAAAAGCGGACAACGGGAAAAATGCTCGGAATCATGAGACGAACACGTATGCAAATGCGATGCACATGATGACATGATGTAAAATGCAAGACATGGACAAAATGCAAAATGAAGAAAACCCAACCACAGAGGGAATATCATATCACAATGCCGAAAATGGCAAGAGTTGGAGTTACAAATGGAAAGTTACATCCGGGGTGTTACAACGTCTAACTTGTTTTTGCAGTAATTGTTTTGTGATATGATATGGACAAAGTTGTGATGAATGATGAATGATATATGTGATGTATGAGATCATGTTCTTGTAATAGGAATCACGACTTGCATGTCGATGAGTATGACAACCGACAGGAGCCATAGGAGTTGTCTTTATTTTTGTATGACCTGCGTGTCATTGAAGAACGCCATGTAAATTACTTTACTTTATTGCTAACGTGTTAGCCATAGAAGTAGAAGTAGTCGTTGGCGTGACAACTTCATGAAGACACGATGATGGAGATCATGGTGTCATGCCGGTGACAGGATGATCATGGAGCCCCGAAGATGGAGATCAAAGGAGCTATATGATATTGGCCATATCATGTCACTACTATATATAATTGCATGTGATGTTTATTATGTTTATGCATCTTGTTTACTTAGAACGACGGTAGTAAATAAGATGATCCCTCATAACAATTTCAAGAAAGTGTTCTCCCTAATCGTGCACCGTTGCTAAAGTTAAATGCTTCAAGCACCACGTGATGATCGGGTGTGATAGATCCTTACGTTCACATACAACGGGTGTAAGACAGTTTTACACATGCAATACACTTAGGTTAACTTGACGATCCTAGCATGTACAGACATGGCCTCGGAACACAAGAGACCGAAAGGTCGAACATGAGTCGTATGGAAGATACGATCAACATGGAGATGTTCACCAACGATGACTAGTCCGTCTCATGTGATGATCGGACACGCCTAGTCGACTCGGATCATGTATCACTTAGATGACTAGAGGGATGTCAAATCTGAGTGGGAGTTCATTAAATAATTTGATTAGATGAACTTTATTATCATGAACAATAGTCTAAAATCTTTGCAAAATGTCTTGTAGATCAAATGGCCAATGCTCATGTCACCATGAACTTCAACGCTTCCTAGAGAAAACCAAGCTGAAAGATGATGGCAGCAACTATTCGGACTGGGTCCTAACCCGAGGATTATCCTCATAGCTGCCAGGAAACAATATGTCCTAGAAGCACCGCTAGGTGAAGCACCCATCCTGCAGAACCAAGACGTTATGAACGCTTGGCGGTCTCGTCTTGATGATTACTCCCTCGTTCAAGGCGGCATGCTTTACAACTTAGAACCGGGCTCCAAAAGCGTTTTGAGCGACACGGAGCATATGAGATGTTCGAGGAGCTGAAACTAGTTTTCCAAGCTCATGCCCGGTCGAGAGATATGAAGTCTCCGACAAGTTCTCTACAGCTTGTAAGATGGAGAAAAATAGTTACATCGGTGAGCACACACTCAAAATGTTTGGGTTGCACAACCGCTTTGTCCCAATGGACATTAACCTCCCGAGCGAGGCGGTCATTGACAGAATCCTTGATCGCTCCCACCAAGCTACAAGAGCTTTGTGATGAACTACAATATGCGGGGATGGTGAAAACTATTCCTGAAGTATTTTCAATCTTTGAAGTCAGCAGAGGTAGAAATCAAGAAGGAGCATCAAGTGTTGATGGTCAATAAAACCACTAAGTTCAAGAAGGGCAAGGGAAAGAAGAACTTCAAGAAGGACGGCAAGGATGTTGCCGCGCCCGTAAGCCGATTGGGGAAGAAGTCAAAGAATGGACCCAAGCCCGAGATCGAGAGCTTTTATTGCAAAGGGAAGGGTCACCGAAGCGGAACTGCCCCAAATACTTAGCGCATAAGAAGGCCGGCGACACTAAAGGTATATTTGATATACATGTAATTGATGTGTACCTTACCAATACTCGTAGTAACTCCTGGGTATTTGATACCGGTGCCGTTGCTCATATATGTAACTCACAACAGGAGCTGCGGAATAAACGGAGACTGGCGAAGGACGAGGTGACGATGCGCGTCGGGAATGGTTCCAAGGTCGATGTGATCGCCGTCGGCATGCTACCTCTACATTTACCTACGGGATTAGTTTTAAACCTCAATAATTGTTATTTAGTACCAAGTTTGAGCATGAACATTGTATCAGGATCTCGTTTAATACGAGATGGCTACTCATTTAAATCCGAGAATAATGGTTGTTCTATTTATATGAGAGAAATGTTTTATGGTCATGCTCGATGGTCAATGGTTTATTCTTAATGAATCTCGAACGTAATGTTACACATGTTCATAGTGTGAATACCAAAAGATGTAAAGTTGATAACGATAGTCCCACATACTTGTGGCACTTGCCGCCTTGGTCACATTGGTGTCAAGCGCATGAAGAAGCTCCATGCTGATGGACTTTTAGAGTCTCTCGATTATGAATTATTTGACACATGCGAACCATGCCTCATGGGCAAGATGACCAAGACTCCGTTCTCCGGAACAATGAAGCGAGCAACCAACTTATTGGAAATCATACATACCGATGTGTGCGGTCCAATGAGTGTTGAGGCTCGCGGAGGATATCGTTATGTTCTCACTCTCACCGATGACTTGAGTAGATATGGGTATGTCTACTTGATGAAACACAAGTCCGAGACCTTTGAAAAGTTCAAGGAATTTCAGAATGAAGTAGAGAATCAACGTGACCGAAAGATAAAATTCTTGCGATCGGATCGTGGAGGAGAATATTTAAGTCACGAATTTGGTACACACTTAAGGAAATGTGGAATCGTTTCACAACTCACGCCGCCTAGAACACCTCAACAGAACGGTGTGTCCGAACGTCATAATCGCACTCTATTGGATATGGTGCGATCTATGATGTCTCTTACTGATTTACCGCTATCATTTTGGGGATACGCTCTAGAGACAGCTACATTCACTTTAAATAGGGCACCGTCTAAATCCATTGAGACGACACCGTATGAATTATGGTTTGGGAAGAAACCTAAGCTGTCGTTTCTAAAAGTTTGGGGATGCGATGCTTATGTCAAGAAACTTCAACCTGAAAAGCTCGAACCCAAGTCGGAAAAATGCGTCTTCATAGGATACCATAAGGAAACCATTGGGTATACCTTCTACCTTAGATCCGAAGGCAAGATCTTTGTTGCCAAGAGCGGATCCTTTCTGGAAAAAGAGTTTCTCTCGAAAGGAGTAAGTAGGAGGAAAGTAGAACTCGATGAAGTACTACCTCTTGAACCGGAAAGTAGTGCAGCTCAGGAAAATGTTCCTGTGGTGCCTACACCGACTGGAGAGGAAATTAATGATGATGATCAAGGTACTTGGATCAAGTTGCTACCGAACTTCAGAGGGTCCACTAGGACACGCCCGCACTGCAGTGGTACGGCAACCCTGTCCCGGAAATCATGTTGTTAGACAACGGTGAACCTTCGAACTATGAAGAAGCGATGGCGGGCCCAGATTCCAACAAATGGCTTGAAGCCATGCAATCCGAGATAGGATCCATGTATGAAAACAAAGTATGGACTTTGTGAGACTTGCCCGATGATCGGCGACGATAGAAAACAAATGGATCTTTAAGAAGAAGACGGACGCGGATGGTAATGTTACCATCTATAAAGTTCGACTTGTCGCTAAGGGTTATCGACAAGTTCAAGGGATTGACTACGATGAGACTTTCTCTCCCGTAGCGAAGCTTAAGTCCGTTCGAATCATGTTAGCAATTGCCGCATACTATGATTATGAGATATGGCAGATGGACGTCAAAACGACATTCCTTAACGGTTATCTTGAGGAAGAGCTGTATATGATGCAGCCGGAAGGTTTTGTCGATCCTAAGAATGCTAACAAGGTATGCAAGCTCCAGCGATCCATTTATGGGCTGGTGCAAGCATCTCGGAGTTAGAACATTCGCTTTGATGAGATGATCAAAGCGTTTGGGTTTATGCAGACTTATGGAGAAGCCTGCGTTTACAAGAAAGTGAGTGGGAGCTCTGTAGCATTTCTCATATTATATGTAGATGACATACTTTTGATGGGAAATGATATAGAACTCTTGGACAACATTAAGGCCTACTTGAATAAGAGTTTTTCAATGAAGGACCTTGGAGAAACTGCTTACATATTAGGCATCAAAATCTATAGGGATAGATCGAGACGCCTCATAGGTCTTTCACAAAGCACATACCTTGATAAGATTTTGAAGAAGTTCAAAATGGATCAGTCCAAGAAAGGGTTCTTGCCTGTTTTGCAAGGTGTGAAATTGAGCTCGGCTCAATGCCCGACCACGGCAAAAGATAAAGAAGAGATGAGTGTCATCCCTATGCCTCAGCCATAGGATCTATTATGTATGCCATCTTTGTGTACCAGATCTGATGTAAACCTTGCCGTAAGTTTGGTAGGAAGGTACCAAAGTAATCCCGGCAAGGAACACTTGACAAATGATCAAGAATATCCTGAAGTACCGAAAAGGACAAAGGACATGTTTCTCGTTTATGGAGGTGACGAAGAGCTCGTCAGAAGGGTTACGCCGACGCTTAGCTTCGACATAGATCTGGATGACTCTAAGTCACAAACCGGATACGTGTATATGCTGAATGGTGGAAGCGATGTAATGCAGGTACCAAGCGAAGCGTCGTGGCGGGATCTACATGTGAAGCGGAGTACATGGCAGCCTCGGAGGCAGCATATGAAGCAATATGGGTGAAGGAGTTCATCACTGACCTAGGAGTCATACCCAATGCGTCGGGGCCGATCAAACTCTTCTGTGACAACACTGGAGCTATTGCACTTGCCAAGGAGCCCAGGTTTCATAAGAAGACCAGGCACATCAAGCGTCGCTTCAACTCCATCCGTGAAAATGTTCAAGATGGAGACATAGAAATTTGCAAAGTGCATACGGATCTGAATGTCGCAGATCCGCTGACTAAACCTCTTCCATGGGCAAAACATGATCAACACCGTAACTCTATGTGTGTTCGATTCATCACAATGTTACTTGACTATTGACTCTAGTGCAAGTGGGAGACTGTTGGAAATATACCCTCGAGGCAATAATAAAAGTATTATTATTATATTTCCTTGTTCATGATAATTGTATTTTATTCATGCTATAATTGTATTATCCGAAAATCGTAATACACGTGTGAATACATAGACCACAATATGTCCCTAGTGAGCCTCTAGTTGACTAGCTCGTTGATCAACCGATAGTCATGGTTTCATGACTATGGACATTGGATGTCGTTGATAACGGGATCACATCATTAGGAGAATGATGTGATGGACAAGACCCAATCCTAAGCATAGCACAAGATCGTGTAGTTCGTTTTGCTAGAGCTTTTCCAATGTCAAGTATCTTTTCCTTTGACCATGAGATCGTGTAACTCCCGGATACCGTAAGAGTGCTTTGGGTGTACCAAACGTCACAACGTAATTGGGTGACTATAAAGATGCACTACAGGTATCTCCGAAAGTATCTGTTGGGTTGACACGGATCGAGACTGGGATTTGTCACTCCGTATGACGGAGAGGTATCTCTGGGCCCACTCGGTAATGCATCATCATAATGAGATCAAAGTGACCAAGTGTCTGGTCACGGGATCATGCATTACGGTATGCAGTAAAGTGACTTACGATAGCGAGATTGAGCGAGGTATTGGGATACCGACGATCGAATCTCGGGCAAGTAAAATACCGATTGACAAAGGGAATAGCATACGGGTTGATTGAATCCTCGACATCGTGGTTCATCCGATGATATCATCGAGGAGCATGTGGGAGCAAACATGGGTATCCAGATCCAGCTGTTGGTTATTGCCCGAAAGCCGTCTCGGTCATGTCTGCATGTCTCCCGAACCCGTAGGGTCTACACACTTAAGGTTCGGTGACGCTAGGGTTGTATGAATATGAGTATGCAGCAAACCGAATGTTGTTCGAGTCCCGGATGAGATCCCGGACGTCACGAGGAGTTCGGAATGGTCCGGAGGTAAAGATTTATATATGAGAAGTCTTATTTTGGTCGCCGGAAAAGTTTCGCACTTTATCGGTATTGTACCGGAGTGCCGAAGGGGTCCGGGGTCCACCGGGGTCCACCTGCCTGGGGCCACATGGGCTGTAGGGGTGCGCCTTGGCCTATATGGGCCAAGGGCACCAGCCCCAAGAGGCCCATGCGCCAAGGAGACTTGGGGAGGGAGAGTCCTAAAGGGGAAGGCACCTCAGGGTGCCTTGGGAGGATGGACTCCTCCCCCCTGGCCGCACCCCTTCCTTGGAGGAAGGGGCAAGGCTCGCCTCCCTCTCTCTTGCACCTATATAAAGGGAGGGAGGGAGGGTGGCCGCACCCCAAAGCCTGGCGCCTCCTCCTCCTGCAACACCTCCTCCTCCTCCCGTAGTTGCTTAGCGAAGCCTGCCGAGTTCTGCTGCATCCACCACCACGCTGTCGTGCTCTTTGGATCATCATCAACTTCTCCTTTCCCCTTGCTGGATCAAGAAGGAGGAGACGTCATCCGCTCCGTACGTGTGTTGAACGCGGAGGTGCTGTCCGTTCAGCACTAGGTCATCGGTGATCTGAATCATGGCGAGTACGACTCCATCATCCCCGTTCCATTGAACGCTCTCGCACGCGATCTACAAGTGGTATGTAGATGCAATCACTCTCCCATGACTCGTTGCTTAGATGAACTCATAGATGGATCTTGGTGAAACCGTAGGAAAAATTTTATTTTTCTGCAACGTTCCCCAACAGAAGGCAGTTAGTGGCCATCGCCAAGCAAAAGAAAGAACCTTTGGAGGGGCAGGGCTTGACCAGATAGCATTTTATCCATCTCGAGCACCACCAGGATGATTACTAGATGAGGCGATTAAAGCATTTTGTTGTTCATCCGAAGCTAGCCGGTATGCACTTTTGAGTTTTGACAGAAAATACTTGCGACTTTTCAGGTGCCCAAGCAATGAAATCTTCTCCCATCCTTGGTGATGTCCTGATCTTAATAATCTCACATATATCCATGGGTAAGAAAAACTGTTGAAGCTTTGTGTGGTCTCATGCGCCATTATGATCGAGCAGTTCCGAGACCCACTTGAAAAGACACCCTCCTTTTTGTGTAATTAGGCCACCAGTAGGTTCACGCACCAACCAGCGGTCTCTCCAGATTCGAGTATTCTGACCATTTGCAATCCTCCATACTATGCCTTTCTTTTAACAGTTCCAGTCCATGACAAATACCTTGCTACGTAGGAGACGGGTTTCCAGAAAACACCGTGTCCTCCAATCTCCCATTTGGGTAGTACTTTGCTTTAAGTAGCCGAGCACACAAGCTACCAGGGAAGGTTAACAAGCGCCAAGCTTGCCTGGCCAGCAAAGCTTGGTTAAACAAGCGGAAGTCCCTAAACCCAAGGCCTCTGCGAAAGAAGCGTTGCGTCTGCCTGCACAATCTGTGCGTCCCTTCCTTGCCTCGCTGGGCAATGACCCATGGGCTATGTGCATGCCTTGGGAGGGGCCCCTTGACCTTGGGGGTCCCGGGGCAGCCGCCCCCTGCCCCCCATCAGGGTCGGCCCTGGTGGTAGCTTACCCGAGGCGATAGTTCCAATGGTGGCGAGGCGGTCCATAAAAGGTGGGTCACCGGGTGGGTGCAAGAAAGATACTGCAACCGCGATCGAGCTGAGGGGCCGAGAGCGTGGCCGCGCTCTCCGCCGCTCGCGCTGCGACACCACGCCGAGGCGGCCCGCCACCATGGCCTTCGCAGTCACCGTCCCGATTCATATACTATGGTTGCCCCAGACTACTACGGTGGATGACCTAGATCGAGAAAGAGGGCCTTTTATGTAGGTAAAAACAACGATGTAGGATTTCAGGCGAGCCTTCCTGCAACCATCGAGCGAGGTTGTTTCTCGAGGAAACGACTAAAGCGGCACTGATGAAAACGTCGAGGGAAACCACACGTGGGACGACAGGACGTGCGCACGCGAACAAACGCTGCATGCAACCGGCCGCACGAAGGCCATGCAAGGGAGAAACAGGAGTAGCCCACCTGATACGCAACCACTGAAGAAGCCTTAGGAAACCAGGTCAACGGTCCACACTGGCCCACACGCAACCAAAATCGCTCACCGTACCAAAAAAATCGCTACACACGTGAACAAAATTTTCATCGAGAGCCTACAGTCACAAGGTAATTCTACACGCCCGGATCCCAAATTAATGCACGCGTCGCCATCCAGTTAGTCAGTAAGTCACGGTCAATCAAGTGGGTTAACCTCAACGCAAAAACTTCCCCGGATATAGAGGCTTGGTATATAGCACTTCATCTAGTTTGATCATTTGTTCTTTTCGATCTCAAACACGTATCAGCACACAGTTCTACCAAAGAGCGAAAACAGACACCAGAGAAGGGAGGACCGGAGGAGCGAGCACTCGCCGGTGAGATGTCCGGCCTCTTCTCCTTCCTTGTCTGATCCGTGGCGATGGCCGCCGGTCGCTGCTTCGGCTGGTCACCGCGCCGCTGGAAGAGGCGCGCGTGGTGATCACCACGCCCCTGGACGCCGCCACTGCGCCACAGGACACGTCTCCGGTGGCGCTCACCGCGCCCTTGGTGACGGCCTTGGTGCCGCTGGAATTTTCTGAATTTTTTGTTCATAGAAGGTGTAGTGGTATCCGGGAGCTGAAAAACCACTCTCAATGTTTGAAAGGCATACGTACTCTTGGCTGATTCCGTGAGATCGATCATTGTCGCGTCCGACAAGAGACCCGATCCATCTCGAAACCTGAGTAGTACATCGAGTCGGTCTCTTGTTGCCTTGTCTGGCCCTTTACATACGGGAGCACCCAGGTGGCCTGAACCACATCGATCCAAGCTTACGATCAAGATCAAGAGTCGACGAGATCCAAGCAAGCAGGAACCATGGCTTCGACGGCGGCGGACGCAGGCAGCAGCGGTGAGGTGGTTGCCTTGGGCGACAAGAGCAACAAGATGTTCACGCTGATCAGCTCCGACGGCGAGAGCTTCGAGGTCACGGAGGAGGTGGGCAAGATGTCACAGACCATCAAACACATGATCGAGGACGGCTGCGCCGACAACGGGATCCCCCTCCCCAACGTCCCCGCCAAGACCCTCAGCAAGGTCATCGAGTACTGCAACAAGCACGTCGTCGCCGCCGCCGGCGACGACGAAAACAACGCCAGCGCCGGCGAGAAGGAGGACCTGAAGAGCTTCGACGCCAAGTTCATCGCCGTGGACCAGGCGACGCTGTTCGACATCATCCTCGCCGCCAACTACCTGGACGTCAAGGGGCTCCTGGACCTGAGCTGCCAGACGGCGGCCGACATGGTCAAGGGCCAGCCGGTCGAGGGCATACGCAAGATGTTCAACCTCGAGAACGACTTCACGCCGGAGGAGGAGGCGGAGATCAGAAGGGAGAACCCCTGGGCGTTTGATCTTTGAAGCTGTATACGATTTCGTAGGTTTTCTTGCTTATAAATTAGTAACGGATGATTAGGGCTGCTTTGTTTACTTGATCGTTTGGAGCGGTGAAAACGATTTTTCATTACGAATCTAATGATACAAATTGGATATAGTATCTATAAGATATTTCGAGGCGGAATTAATTCTTTGCCTTCCTTTATTTGTTTCAGTAACAAATATCCCATCGCTGTTTGAAGCAAATCGTGCCGTTAACAAATCATTTCACTCCGTACAATTGGCGACAAATAAATACCTAGCTCAATATGTGTGTGCCGCTCACACACCTTTATTAAACCATGCGCCCCACGAAGATATTGCATAAATGTTTATCCAAACCAATATGAGTGGGTGTGGTGGTGGTGTGTTGTTTGATTACTCTCCAGGTTGACGGTAGGGTCAGCGTTGGTGTAGGAAAATAACAAGCAAACTTAAGTTCAAAAAAGAAAAGCAAAACTTCTTTTTTTATTAAGTTGAAGCGAAACTTAAGATACAATACATAAGTTTTTTCTTAGGTTAGAAGTTCCTATTTTTATTTTTTCCATCCTCTACTTGATTTTTTTTCATAATTTGTTAAAACTTACTAAGATGATTTTCACTGTTTCAAAATTTGGATTGCATGAGTAGCGGTTTTGAAAATCCACTCTATGAGATATTGCCACCATCTCATGGCATGTATCCCCACTGCACGTTTGTGAGCCTTTTATGCGTATAATTTTCTGCAATGCAATGTAGAGTACTTCTTTTTTGAAAAATCACCAAGGGGAGAGGATCCCCACCTGAATGCATTACTCAAGGTGCCACCGTGGCAAGTTGTTATAGAGATGCGCTAGAGCGTGAGGCAAGGTAATGCCGCCAAGACACAATGGCAGCCTTCTGAGCATGCTTAGTAAATCTAACACCACCAAAGAGTAAAATCTGCTATAATGTTTCTGACAGTGAGGGAGGGGGATGGAGATCATTCCAGATAGTGGGGGCATTCGACTAGTCCCACATCTTCCAAAGAATGGTGACGGCGACATCCGATCAAATATTCACATCAAGACCAAAGGGGGTCCTGACATCCCAAATGTTGAAGATGGTGCAGGCAGCTAAAGGCCTCGCAGGAGCCAAACTTGGGCAGCGGCAGGACAGGTGAGGAAGATGTGGGAGGATGTTTTTGTTGTAGAGGTTGGCCTTGGAGTTCAACCGGTGCTGGCATAGGGGGCAGACGATCGAGTCGAGGATGTTTTTGTTGTAGAGGTTGGCCTTGGAGTTCAACCTGTCCTTTTTTCGAGAGTATGCCAATGGCGTACCGTATACGAGAGACTGTGACGGATGCGTACATCGTCACAGGTACACAAACTCCAACGGAGGAAGAAAAAACCTACTCTCTCACGAATCTAATTGAGCCCACCACTCCCACACCGATAAGTTTCCACAACTTAATCTCCTAAAAAATTTGATGCACTAGGTTAGCCGGCGTCCTAATTTGGTCGACCCGATTGAACACTTCCGCATTCCTTTGCTTCCATAGCTGCCATGCGGTCGCAATGACGAAAGACTCGAATACTCTCTTGTCCAACCCCTGCAATGTACCACGAGTCCTCCCCCACCACTCTATGAAGGAGTCACCTTGGCTCGGGATGTGTATGTTGACTCAAAAATACTCAAAACATCCATGCCACACTTGCCTCGCAAAAACACATTGTGCCAAGATATGATCAACGTTGTCCTCCTCCTGACAGCACGTATAACACGCCGAGGGAGCATCCTGCAACCCATGTCGTGCCCTTCGATCAGACGTCCAAAGCCGGTATTGCGATGCCAGCCAAGTGAAAATTTTGCACTTGAGGGGTGCCCAGCTGCGCCAAATGCGTTTGGCTATGGGGGACCACGTCAAGCCCTGACACAATCGGCTGTAGGTGGACTCCGTGGTATAAGTACCTGAAGCATCGCAAGGCCATGTAAACTGATCCTCCTCCGGTACATCCCTGTCCACGGTTGGAATAGCCTGCTGCAGGTGAATTAGCTGCATGTGCGCCATGAAAAAGTGAGCTCATCTCTGATGTCATGAACCCAAGCTCCCTCAACCAAAGCATGTTGCACGGTTCTCTTTCTTTTGATTCTAACACCCACCAAGTCAGCAATCAAGGGAGCTATATCGCCAATTGCAAACCCATGCAACCACCTGTCGGTCCAAAACAGGACCCTACTGGCGACTCCTACCTTGATTAGCATCATACTATCGAAAACTGCTCTTGCTTCCTGAACAACCCATGAGCTGTAAACCTTGCCAAGGACGAGTGGGATCCATCCTCCTCAACCATTCCGACCTCATGCGCATGGCCAGACCTTGCAACTTTAAGTTCTTGACTCTCAAACCTCCAAAACAAGTTGGTCTACAAATAGTTTGCCATGCTACCAAACATTGCCCACCATGCGCTGTTTCCTTCCTGGCCTAAAAAAAGGCACGCATCCATTTGTCAATCTCTTCGAACACCCATTGGGGTGCATCCATGACCAACAAGTGATGTACCATTCGTGCCGAAATCACACTCTTGACTAGCATAAGCCTGCCAGGTCTCGGGATCAACCCTCGCTGCCACGCCGGTATGAAACTCTTGACCTGATCAAGCATGGGCTGCCAATCCACACGAGAGAGATGAGGGATGCTCAGTTGCAGACCAAGGTATTTGCAAGTAAACTCTCCCAGCTGACAATTGAGAAACTGTTGCACCCTCGCTTCATCTGCTTGCTGCCCTTGGATCACGATGGTAGAGGTTTTCCTGTAGTTAACTCGAAGGCCAGAAGCTTGACCTAACACTTGCAGCATTGATCTCACACACGAGAGGTCCTGGGCTGTGGGGCGTATGAATAATGCCATGTCATCTGCATAGATGGAAAGCCTCCGTTGGCCTCGATGCCGTTGAAAGAGGACATCACTCCCTCATTTGGGACGCCTTGCAGATCAGAGCCGAGAGAGCTTCCATTGCTATGACAAAGAGAAGCGGGGAACTGGGATCTCCTTGACGCAGACCTCTCGCATGGCTTCTATTAACGATGACCCTAGTCGACGCCGATTGGAGCAGAATTGCTATCCATCTCATGAAGTTGTTGCCAAAGCCTTAGCTCTCAGGACTTCAAAAGGAATGGCCACGAGATGGTGTTAAATGTCCGCAAGATATCAAGTCTCAAAAACACTCCTGGAGCTCTCCGGGCGTGGATTTTCCTGGCTACTTGTCTCACCAAGAGAAAGTTATCATGGAGATTCCTCGCTTTAATGAAAGCTGATTGGTTGGCATTGATTAGCTCTTTCATTCTCCTTCGCACTCTTGATGCCATCATCTGGGAAAATAGCTTAGAGAAACTATGGGGTAAGCTGATCGGTCGATAGTCTCCGATCTCTTCCGCATCACTCTTCTTCGGGATGAGGACAATAAGGGCTCGGTTCAGCTTTGGGAAGCCCCTTCCATCGCACACATATAGCTTCATGATCGCAGCCATGATATCGTGCTTTATTATCGGCCATGCTTGTTGATAGAATGCACCACTAAAGCCATCAGGGCCCGGAGCTCTATCCGGGTGGAGCTCTTTAATAACCTGGCACACTTCTCCTTCCGTGAAGATCTCCTCGAGCTCATGTAGGTCAGTCGGCTGAACTCCAAGGAAATCAAGGTCCAAGGAGATGTCTCTGGCCTGATCAGACCCCAACAGTTCTTCGTAAGCAGAAGAAAAGGCCTCTTCTATAAGCACTTGGTCTGTCATCACCTCTTCTCCGATTTTGATATGAGGGATGAAGTTTTTTGCCCTCCTGCCATTGGCGAAAGCTTGTAATAGCTTCGTGTTAGCATCCCCCTCTTTGAGCCATTCCTTGAGAAGTAGCCATCCCAGGATCCTGAGCTTGATGGGGACGTTGGTGTTCCAGATGGTGATGGAGTGATAATCGAGGTCCTCCTCATGGTCATGGGTGAGGAGGGCATACGCATGTTTGGTGGAGAAGCCAACGCCCCTAGATTTGATAGATGACCCAGGCCAAACCCATAGATTTCAATGACAAACATAAGAATCTAGATCTGTCCTACAGAACATGACCAACGTCATAACTTTATGCCAACAAACTGTCAACTAAAACTTCATTCACCTATCATCAAATGCATGTTTCTTCCGAAAAAAATAAATCATCAAATGCATGTTCCAGTTTAGTGACCAAGCAAAAGAGAGAAAAACGACATGTTTAACAGGTATACAGGTCATGCACTCAAGTGGAACCCTGACAATATCAGGATAAGGATAAAAAGGAGCAATTCACAGCAAGCCAGCAAGTACGTGGTATAAGCATCTTTTTAACCCATAAGACGTAGCAAGTTTGGGAGGAAATCTGTAGTATTTGCCCCCTTTGTACAGAGCTGCAAATTTACAACGTTGTCAAGATGAGGGAGAAACACATGTTCGACGACCTGTCTTACAAACATGTAGAGGGAAATATCCTGGATGGTGCTACAAACATGCCAAGTAATCAGTATATTTTCCACACGAGTTCAACACGGCCTCTGGAATTCATGAGTTCTCCCTGAAAGAACTCAACACGAACTCACCGAGCCGTAACCATATTTCCTTCTGCAGTGGGATAGTGTCAACATCTACAAACTTCACAAACTATCACCAAAACTTCAGAGTTCGCCAACATGATTAGTCTTCGCGGAAGCTTTACCTGCACATCAGAAGTTCACGAATCAAGAATGGAAAATCTGATAATACAAGCTGGAAAATCACAGTATAGAGCAGTTTGTTTATCTTGTAGTACAATCTTGGGCTCCTGCATGTTATAATATAAAAAGCAGTAGCTCAATTTAGCACACTCTTTTCATTAGATAATGCTGCAAAGCAAGGCAAAGATCAAAGCACTAGCGTGTGCTTCAGCTACCGCTCTGCTGTAGTGAGGCGGTGTTGGTGCAAATTACAATTGATTTCTATCAGCAGGTAGCAGTTCTGGTGCCAAAACATATATGAGAAGCTGGATCTGTTGCTTCAGCCTCAGGGACACTTAGTCTCAGAAATCATCCACAATACTAACTGACAAGCTAAACATGCTGAAGTGCTGAGCTAATGCTAGCGTCATTCAAATTCAATAGACTACATGGACTAGTTGTTCGCATAATTTGGACTAGAACATAATTGAGCAGCAATTTCATAGATTAAACAGGATGCACAAAGTAGAAGTACATGGATCACATATGAAAGCCATTATATACCTGCAAAAAACTTCTTACCTAGTTTATATCGATTTTCAGCTCAAAGAGATCACTTGAAACTGTACTCTGATTGCACTCAGAAACTATCCCTCAAGATCCATAGGTGCATTTGAAACGAAAACAAGCAGCGGCTTCTTTTTCGGAACAGGCAGTGGCTCACTCTTGCCCTCCAGTATGCCTAGAACATTCCTCATGACAGGTCTCTCTTCCGAAAAGGGATTCACACAGCTCAAACCTAGAAGAAGCAGCCTCGTCATTTGCTCTGTGTCATACTCCCCATTCAGGCTCATATCAACAGCATCTAAAAGTCTGCCCTTAGAGTGCAAATTCCAAACCCAATCAACAACATTCAGCATGTTCATGCTGCCAGGAGCTTCTCGGTCTATTGGCCGCCTTCGTGTGCAGATCTCCAGCAGTACAACCCCATAGCTGTAGACATCGCTCTTTTCTGTGGCTCTTCCCATCTGGAGGTACTCAGGGGCAAGGTAACCAACAGTCCCTGCTGCTAAGGTTGACCGAGGGCTAGTACTAGGATCCTTCAACCTTGCAAGCCCAAAATCCCCCAACTTGGGATTGAAATGCGAATCCAGAAGTATGTTACTGCACTTGATATCCCTGTGGATCACCTGCTTGTCATGTTCTTCATGTAGGTATGCAACCGCAGAGGCAATGCCGACTGCCACATTGTACCGCCGAGCCCAGTTGAGAGTGGGATAACGGTGGACACCTGAGCAAGAGTGGAGAGCCATGTCCAGGCTGCCATTTGACATGAACTCGTACACAAGCAGCAGCTCGTCCTTCTCCGCGCACCACCCTCGCAGCTGAACCAGATTAGGGTGCTTCAGGTCAGCGATTATGGTAAGCTCAGCGGTGAACTCGTTGTGGCTCTCCGTGGATTGCTTGGAGCGCTTGACCGCATATGTGACCCCAGAGCGCGGGCACACCGCCTTGTATACAGTACCGAAACCACCACTGCCAACCACTAGGGAAGGATCAAATCCCTTGGTCGCCGAGAAGAGATCTTGGTACATGAACTGCCTTGGATGGCCCGCTGCTTTTGCTCTGACGCCGCCGTTAAACCCTCCAGGACGAGACCTCCACTTCTTCATAGACAATATCACAAACACCATGACTGCACCGAGAAACACGATGGGCAAAGGAATGCCGAGCCCCATTGCAAGCCTTCTGCGGTGCCCATCCTTACGGCTGGCGACAGCGACATCCCCCGACGCGGGGGCGCTGCGGACGCTGTCGGACACGCTGTGCGAGGGTCTGGACGCGAGGTCGACGGCGCGTAGCCCGTTCGTCTGGAAGCTCCAGCTGTGGATGACGAAGCCGCCATCGGTGCTCCCGTTGTCGGACGAGTACGAGACCTGGAAGCCGACGAACATGAACTCCGCGAAGCGGGCCGCAAGGGCCGTGGCGTTGGGTAACACCAGCGCGGGCGTCGGCGGCCGCAGACTCGCGTGGCTAAGGAACACCTCCAGGCGAGCCCGGAGCGCGTCGTAGATGACCCACGAACCGACCTCGCTGCCGTTCCGCAGGTCCACCGCCCCGGTGGAGTTCCCGCCGATGTGCTTGCCAGCCGAGGACATGTGCACGCGATTCTTCGACGCGTCGAACGCCAGCTCGAGCGGGAGAGACCTGTTCCCGCCCGTGCCCTCGGCGGCGGCGACCGGGTCGGGGAGGAGCACGAAGGAGAGGCGGGAGGCGGGGCGCGCGGAGGCCGGGGAGGCGAAGAGGAAGGAGGTGGAGAAGGAGGCGTTGGGGGGGAACGGGAGAGGGAGCGGGAAGAGGGCGTGGGAGGAGGGCGGCGGGAGGGACACGGAGGCGGAGCGGAGCGAGGCCCCGCCGAGGAGGGTGAGGTTTCGGAGGGAGAAGGACGGGAAGGAGAAGACGACGGTGGTCGCCGCGTCGACGGTGGGCGGTGGCTGTACGGGGAGGAGGAAGAAGACGACGGCGAGGAGGTAGAAGGGAGGAGGTCTTGGAGCCATGGCGTGGCGGTGGCCGGTGGCCGGTGATCAGGGGGGAGAATGTGTTGACGAGGTCAATGCGGGGTGGAAAAAGGGAAAGCGGGGCCTTATATAGGGGAGAGTGTGGGGTCGACCTGTCAGTGACAGTGAGAGCGCGCAACGCGAAAGAAGACGGAGAGAGAGAGAGGGGGGCTATCGATGGGTTTGCTTGCTTTTCCATTATTATTTTCCGTTTTTCACGATGAATGCCGTTCCTAAATTTTGATGTGTATACCTTCAAAATAAATAAATAACTGAACCTTCAAAATAAATATTGTTTTGAACCTTCAAAATAAAATTGATGTCTAGGAATGAATTCCAGAAAATAAGAAAAAGAAGCGAGTTACCGAAAATAAATGAAACACGGTCGATCCTTCCTTTGCTTATTTTTTGTCCCAATTGAACACTTTCATGTATTAAGGCTAACCAAAACAAAACAATTATAATAAATTTAAATGGTTACTTGCGTTCCAAGAAAATACGAACCAACAAATCGTTATTTTTGATTTTCTTCTAACCCTAAACTTGCACAAAATACATTTGTTTGTTCATGTATTAGTTCTAAAACCCAAGAGATTCACGGAAATTACACACAAAAATTGCAATCCCGCAAAAATTGCAATTACACAAAATAATTGTAATAGCATGATGTTAAAAAAAAGGTACTAGCATAAAAGTAATTTCAGTTGCACCAAAAAGGTGTAGCTGCAACAAAAACAAATGAGCAAAACACTTACAAACACAACGACTTTTCTATATACACACAAAGCACAATCATGTCCCCGAAAAAAACACACAATCGTGTTTCGATAATAGTGTGCTAAGCAAAGATGCCCAAGGACAGGAATTTAGACCCTTTCTTTAAGAAGCACACAAAATCCACACTCGTCTCTGCCTATATCCATTGGTTGAAAAGCTGGCTATGGTTTTGTTTTAGAGGGTGTTTGGATACTCTCTAGTCATATGACTAGTAGTAGTCGGACTAGAAGTTTTTAGTCAGGCCCTGTTTGGAAGGTGACTACTACTAGTCAAAGATTAAATGTCTCGATATTAAATGTCCCTCAGCAACATCAATTAGAGAAGAGAGAGGCGGACTTTAGTCAAGAAAAGTCATGGGTGTTTGGAGGTTTCTTGACTAAAGGTGACTACTACTAGTCTTTAGTCAGTAAAAGTTGAGGGTGAGGTGACTAGGGACTAAACTAGTTTTAGTCACCCACTAGTCAGGGGTGTTTGGAGGTTTACTGACTAAAGGTGACTACTACTAGTCTCTAGTCTCTAGTCTCTAGTGATCCAAACACCCTCTTAGTAATCAAAAACTAGTCCCATAAATATGGTAATGAATGCATGGAGGCTCTCCTACGGAGGGGTTTGAGCTTGCCAAAAAAAATTAGTCTGTAATTAGTAGTGTTGACTCACTTTTCTCTTCATGCCCACACGCAGCATGCTGCTTGTGCATGAGAGGTGCTTCGAAATAACTTGTAGACATAAAACCATAAGCACACTAGAAAGACATTTGTGTTCAACACTTTTAGACGACACAGAAAATTTTGACGATCATGTTGGAACTATAATAATAAAAAGGTGGCACAATGCATTTTTTTCATTTAAGATGCTTGTTCGAATGCAAAGGCGGGAGGTGAATTCTTGCAGTTGTATCACTTTTTTTTTGAAAGTCAACACAAATTTATTAATTAGAAATAGGGACAATTGCATTTCTACTCCTAGTTGGTTCCTACCCACGGGTTTTGCCCTTACTTTTCGAGCTTGCTCAGTTTTGCCCTTACCTTTTCCGTCGTGGTCCCTCGAATGCCCTTTGACCGTTTGACCAAAACTTTGGAAATTCATAACTAATTCACATGAACTCAGAAAAATGAAAACAAGATATCAAAATGTTCAGATAAACATTACCTTTATGTGCATATCATTTGCATTCAGGACAAAAGCACCCTTTAAACTACCTGAGGTAATTAATGTTATTAACATTATTAAAAATAAAAAGGTATAAACAATATTATTTTCAGGAATAAAAATTACATGCAAATGTAGGTGATGTTTTCTGAACATCCAAATAGAGGTTGACATCGGCTACAATTTCTTTGTTATCACATCCATGGAATTCCTAAAAAACAGGATCAAACAGAGGAGTGGGTGAGGGTGCCCTGTGACTCTCTCCCAGTTGTAGGAAGCTGTGGTGTTGATTGACGCTATTCTGTTGATTCTTCTCCAAACAGGAACCACCGATTTACAAATTTTATTAACCACTGAATTTAGGGAGTGGCGCCAAATCCTTCTATGGATTGCTTTTTTTCGCCTCTTTTGCTGCCAAAGTGCGAAGTCTACGAGCGTTTTATGAAGTTTGAGATGAGAAACCTCTGAAAGCTATACTTATAAAAAAATGATGGTGGACTGTCTAGATACTCCTGTTTATATTCAGTTTCACGTATGTTTGGTTTCCATTGAACATCTTTTTATTCCATCAAACACATTTTTGATACATGCATTCGCCAATTCTTTGCTACAAGAGCAAGACCAAAAAAAAAACCACAATTAGCCATTTTAGAAGATGTCCAACTTGCATAACTACTTCCACTAGTTGGACTAATGTCTTATCTATGTCTTTGTTGTTGATTTGCGGATTCTTGAACTTCACAACTTCTTTCTTCTTCGATTCTAAAGAAGTAGATGTTGCTTCCCCTTTGATATCTTCTTTAGTCTCATCTCTAACTTCAATTCTAGCTACAAGCTCACGGACATTTAGCAAATTCCTTTCGATCAACAGATCGATGTACTCTTCTCCCCAAAACCAAAACTTGCATCCCTCCACACAAATTTAAGCAAATATAAAGCTACCGAACTTGTGGCGGAACCAAGAACAAACCGAACCAACATAATCACGTACCCCATCATTTTTGCACTTGATGAACACCCATTGGGGATGTTCTAGCGTCAAAGAGCCTCGACGCATGACCTGCCGCGGGCAGTCATCGCACTTTATGAGCGGCAACGGTGAGCTGGCAAGCCTCTGGGCCAACACCGAGCCAGGGCGAAGGACGGCCGTGGCTTTGCAGACGAACCAACAACGGGGTAGATCCGAGCGGCTAAAGGAGGCCTCAACACCTGCATGTGGCGCGGAGGCACTGCCGAGGATGTGTGGTCGGGTACCCGGCCAATCCATGGCAAGGCGCACTCATCGGTGGCTGAAATCGGCAAATCCGGCCGGTAGGATGCGCCAAATTCCGTTGTCGCAGATCTACCGATTTGCGCCCCGCCCCGACCGTAGGGAGGCACAAAGACGGTGGACGTACTGGGAGGAGGAGGGGAGGGGGCTGGCGAGCAAGGTGGCCGGGGAAGATGGGCGGCGGCGGGGGTAGGGTTTGTGCACGGGCAGAGGGCGTGCAGGGGAAGGGGATAAAAAAGGGCAGGCTGTGTCGCCGACCGACGGGCCAGGGGGGGAGTTGGCGCACGAGCCACGTGTCTGCTTTGTGTCCGCGCCGACGCAAATGAGGCCCAAATTTGGGTCGGGAATGGGTCGACAGGCAGACGAAAAGCAGACGTGCGTCCGTTTAGGTCGGCACGTTGGGCTGACTTTTCTGCCTGCGGTAACCCAAACGGACGCGTGCAGACGAAATGGATCGGCGCGTTGGAGTTGCTCTAATAGGTGCTTTCAGACATTCTTCTAGAAAAATGTAGCATCAATATCAACACACATAGACACCAAATATTAACATGGAAAAGTCCCCAAATTAGGGGAAAACCCACTAGATGAAGCGACTCAAATCTTCTTCCATTTTTATCAAACATGGGATAGAATCGTTTCCTCTCTAAGAAGTTTTAGAAGCTCTGATGCATTAAGATATCACTACCTTAGATGAAGACAGTAAGATTTAGGATAGCAAGAGCCAAGGATTAAAACAGACTCACCAAAGATGATGAAACCAAAGCTTGAAAGAGACGGGGTGGTAGACCTCAACTTCACAACCTTGCGGACAAACCCCATTTGCTTGATGACAATCTTCTTCATTATTTCTCTATTCTCATTTTACATTATTTTTCCTCCAAAGGAGGCTAACCTAGAATTTTCGTCACTTCTCTCGGTGACTACTGTACGGGAGGCTAAACATCCCTTTTAGCACACATTTGGGCTGCTATAAGAATTCAGAGGTTCAAGTCATCTCCTGACAACCCACCCCTAGTGATAGCGTTTCATCGATGAGGCCATTTCTGGCTCATGCTTGGCAATACAGACATCATTCTTGCAAATAAATAAAAAATGTTGAAGCGATAACCGCCCTTTACGGTTTGAGAAGAGTGTTAGTTCGCAGAAATTGGATCAACTTCAAAAATTATTTCTCTATACCTCCAGAAAATGTAAGATACACAGCATGCATTTAACGAGAAAATAGAATTACATAGCATTTAAGAAGAATCCAGAGACATCTGTCTGCCACAGTTGCGCTTTTGGTTAAGTGACCGCTACCAGGCCTAGCATAGTAGCCCAACCTTGAACACACACGGGTGAAAGAAGAAACGGCGGCTTCTCATTTCAGAAGAGATCTTGCAAAGTGTTCCCTGGCTGTGGCCAGAGCTTGAGATATTGTCTGCAGAGAACAAACAGCCAAATATAAAAACTATGAGATACTATATGATAAATGACAGGAATGTGCAGGGACCGAGATTCAGATATTTACCTGCTCAGAGAAGGGAACAGAGCCGTCAGCAGCATTGGTTGCAACCTTCCCCGCAATGGTGTTCGCATCTGTTTCAAGAATTATGCTGCAGAAATACAAAAAAGGAGCACATAGTTTCAGTTTATTTTCAAATCTTTAGCATGCATATATAAACACTAAAAAATCACAAGAAGCAATTTTCGTGGTCTAATGAACTAAGGTCATTATTATCTGAAATCAGCATCCACCATGATATGTTCCTAAACACTGCTGGTGACTAGTTGGCTAGTTGTTTAAGATGCTCACTTATTTAAGGGCCCTCTTGTTTGGAACACTGGATTTTTTACAGATTCCATAGAAATTAAACCATGTCCTGTAAAACTCGTGCGTTTTAAATGGGGCCTACCTTTTCCTATCTATTACGGAAACTCCATGAGAGCTCCCAGAAAATGGACATAAAATAAAAAGTAGATAACACTACAACATAAACATGCTGCAGAATGTTGAAATGGCACAAAAGTATGATGCCCAACACCTTCATGTCAATAGAGGATTATGAAACATGAGACAATCCAAATTTAGCATAGATCACAAGAAAACTTTACCCGCCATCAATAATCTCATCAATGCAGAGAAGTATCAAGTCCAAGTTCTCAAGTGCAGTCCTCTTCTCGACATCACCCCTAAAGCACAATAAGTTGCACCTTAAACCAACTGCCTTACAAATACCAGCATCAAAATACCAGTTCATGCAGTAACATTACAACATGTATATTACCTGAGTAGAAGACCAACCGAATCAGCAAAACCCTGTAGCACATTTGCTATGATGAGCTCATTCTCATCATCTCCGGCAGTGACGAAAAAGTGTAGGTCTTGTACAAACTTGTAAACAACAATATAACCATCAAGCAATGTTATCTCAGCTGCAGAGAATAAAAATAGGTGTCAAAGGTAAATCCAAATTTAACCCGGACAACAAAATAGTTGATATTATTGAACATAATATGCTGATGAAATAAACCTGAAACTTTTCACCCATCCAATAACTAACATTTCACGGTGATTGGACATTCAGGGTTCCTCAATTAGGGTATACAATTGGCAGTAAACTAGCATGAACTGTTCATGAAATACTTTCTGTTCAACTAATGGCTCTTTGTTAACACGTCATGCCATTTACATACCACAGACAAGAGATGTGTTGAATAATTGTCAACAAAATCAAATAATGCGTTCCTACCAAATACTCTAAAACCAATAAAGCATCTTACGGAGTATTACCTGCATTATAAATCAGTAGCGGGCTTTAACTTAAGGCCGGGCCTAGATATGCATGTATTGCAATTATGGTCTCAAATATGAGTCACTAATGACAAATTCAAGTAATTTTGTGAATTACAATCGTTGACCAATGGTGAAAAATGGCAAAAGTAAATAAAATCAGTGCTATAGTGATGGTAAGACAAGAATTCACATGCTACACACTATGAATGAATTACCTTCGGAGCGTGCATTTGTCTTCAGAGTTTTAGTAAAAATGGACTTTTCAAAGGTCAACCTAGATGCGTTATTCGGCCAATCATCCGAGAAGTACTTCACAGCAACACGCTTCCCCTCAGAATCCAGTAGCAAAATGTTCTTCACAGAAGGGCAAGATTCCTGTGTAAAGGTAACCGGCAATCATTACAAGACTTCCTCCAGACAAATAAGCAAGCTGCTGCTGCACTTCATATTTATCAATTGAAAACACCATTTTCACATATATAAGAAAAACAAAGCTAACCACAGTGAAAGAGGGAACAAATAAGAATTTCAGAAAATCAGTGAAGAGAATAAATAGTTAAATACATAATGCATGATATGTATCACATTATTACAGACTAAGTATCCCTTGGTCTCCCTTTAGCATCAAGCAATCAACTGTAACTCTGCTTCTGAAAATCAAAATCTTAAATTATGGTACAAGAACTGTGGTTGATCAACTAGTTTCAGACAGACCACCGGTGCTCTATGTGGAGCGGATAAGCTTTACAGAAAGGAAGGTGCTAATCACAAACAATAATATAGTTTAGGTTTCAGTTTACACTTCATTGTACAGGATTGACAGCCCAGTTTACACGATCTTCCAGTGCCATATTGTAAGAATGCTAACAGCCAATTAACATAACTAGGTGATGAGATGACATATGTGAAGTCTTCATAGATTTCCAGAATGGCGGTAGTTTCAGCTCGTTGGCTCTCAGTTATCATAGAGCTTCGCCGCTGGTAGATGGGAAATCAAAAACCGTTTGGTTGCAGTTATGTTGTACATCTATGCATGGTGAGCATTTCTATCTGGCAAATCAACTGATCAGTTCTTGGGACCCAAATTTAGGTGAGCAAGATCAGAGCAATGAACGCCGAATTCGAATGTAAATACATGCAGTCAGAATCGGGGGGAGTAACAGGAACAGAGAAAGAATCTGCAGACCTTGGAGAATTCCCCCATGGCCTCCTCTCCGCCCTCTCGGCGCCTTCCTCCGGTGCAAGCTTCCTGCCGAAGAAAGAAACGCACCCAGATAGGTAAGATCAACAGAAGCAGCTCAAAACCAAATGGCGAAAACACAGCTCGGATCTGAACGGCCCGTTCTCGTCAGATCCGGGCTGAAAAAGCATGCAAAGAAAGCTGTCGAGATGATTGACGGGCGCGCGGCGCGGATCACACGTAGCGAAGGCGCGCATCGTATGAATCCGCGGAGACTTGTCGAGGATGGAGGTGGGAGAGATCTAGAGAGGAGGAGTTACCTGGAAGGGGGAGTGATCGGGACAGCGGGAGGGAGAGCTTTGGTTTGTTGGTGCCCGCGAGATCTGAGATGCAGCAGACGAGTGTAGAGAAAGACGGGAGGGATTCGGCAGGCGAGCGGAAGTGAACGAGGTGGTTAGTTTAGCTACTCCAACAGGCCCGCTGGCCCGGCCCAGTTGGCTTCGTTGGATGGGATCAAAAACTGAGAAGGGGCACGCCCCTATATCTCGCATCCAGCGAGTCTAGCTTCCGATTCGCTGAAGGGGCACAGCCTGTTTTTCTGTTTTTTTTGCTTTCTGTTTTTTTTACTTTTGTTTATACTTTAAAATACTCTAAATATACATATTACAAAAAACGCTCTACAAAAAATATTTGAAAAATGATGAAAATTATTTGAAAAAAATTACTCAAGCATTCGGAAAATGTTGAACGTGTAGAAAAATTGTCGAATGTGTATAAAAAAAATTGTTGATCATGTATTAAAAAATGATGCATGTTTTTGATCATGTATATAAAATCTCAAGAATTTAAACAAATGATGAACAAGTATTTGAAAAATATTAATCAAACATTTGAGAAAAGTTAAATGTGTGTAGAAAAAATGTTGACCATATATTAAAACAAGGATGAAATTTTTTGTTCACGTATGTAAAAATGTTAATCAAGCATTTGAGAAAAAAATCTTGAACAAGTGTTTGAATAATGTTAATCAAGCGTTTGGAAAATGTTAGATGTGTATAAAAGATGTTGACCATGTATTAAAAAATGTTAGTCTTTTTTATTTGAAAATTTTAATCCAGCATTTAAAAAATATATAGAAAAAATGTTGACCATGTATTGAAAAAATATTAATCTTGTATATGAAAAATGTTAATCAAGCATTTGAAAAATGTTTTAAATGTGTATAAAAAATGTTGGATGTATATTAAAAATATTAAATTTGTTTTGTAAAAATGTTAAACATGTATTAGAAAAATATTGTTGACATATACAAAAATGTAGAATGAAGAACAAAAGAAATAAATAAAACCGAAAAATAAAAACAGAAAAATAAACAAAAAAGCCAAAAAAATGAAAAAACTAAAGGAACAAATGCATAAAGAATGAAAAAAGAAGAAGAAACCAAAGAAGACAAAGAAACAAAAAAAGAAGAAAAACCCCTTGAGAAAACCAGCTCAAATCGCCTCAAGAAGGACGCCCGCCCTACTACTAGCCATGAACGCGAAGCGAGCGGAGTGGCTAGCAGTGCCAGACTTCTCCCTGATGAGGTACTGGGATCGTCCCGCACACGTGTTGCTTTTTCTCCTCCTTTTGTTTTAAAAGTGCGCTGATGGGTCGGCCCAGTTCTTTACGGGGGAGCAATTCTCTTCAGCGATAGCAACTTCTGTCTCGCTTAATGCTAGATATAGCTCCTGCGCATATACCATAGCTAAAAATTTACCTCAATCAATCAAAAAAGAAAAAAAAATACTAAGGCGTCACACCAATAATTGTTTGTTTGCCTTACTTTTTTTAAGATAGTTGTTTGATTAATTTGCGAAAACCTGAGCAGAAACTGTTAAAACACGCACACAAGGAAGGGCGCTCTGTCGACCTGGCAACCCACAAGACCCACATACCCCGTCGAGGAGAGGACAACGTCAAGATTGCCTACAATGTCACCGTTATCACTTCTCCCCGAGCAAGTGACTCCGACTTCAGCTTGGACAACTCATCAAGACTCTCCGAACAAACGACACATGAGTACCATGTCAGCCTATGACAAACAATCGGTCATGAGTCTCGCAGAGGAAAGGAGCTCGCCTTGCTACAACATAGCCGGACCTGTCTATCATGTTAGCTGAGAAATTAGGGAGAAGATTCACCACACTTTGATTATACACTAGGCATGGTCATGTATACAGTTTACAAGCCACAACCTAGGGTGATCATGGGGTGTTCCACTACCTGAAGACATGCGCCACTAACTCAATTACTGAGCGCATAGTCGACACTTACACTATACTGTATGACGGGACGTATACAAGAGCTTGTACCGTATAGGACTACAATATAGTCTAACACGCCCTCGTAGCCCATGATGGCGGCGGCGACACAAAGAATTGATTGGAACTCAGAGTAAATATCCGATGGTATCCCCTTGGTCCTGATTGTTGGGAAACGTAGTAGAAAACAACGATCACCCAGGAACAATATGAAGATGCATAACGGGTTGTGATCAACGATCTTTACCGACTCCGGGAGTGCAGCGAAAGTAGACGAGTCGGTGTAGATCATACTCGGAGTCCCTCGAACGTCGATGACGATCTCACGATCCGCCCTCGAACGATCCCTCGAACAGAAGACCGAAAGCACGACCTTTCTACTTGGTTGCAAGCGTACGACCTTCATGAACCGGCAACGCTTTACCGTCCAGAGCTAATCGTCGCCGGAGAATTAGAGGGAGGAGTTTAGAACCACACGGGGCTTATAATTATGAGGATTAGAGGTGTCTAGGGCTCGTTCTAATTAGTCAACTAGGACAAACTAGAACATGCACTAGATCAACTAGAGGAGGCTCCAAAACTTGTGTACTCTATTGGGCACCAAACCTCCACTATACATAGGTTAGAGGGGAGAGGGAGGGCTGCCACTAAGGAGGGGTGTCCAGCCAAGGGGGGGAGGAGTCTGACTCCTCCCCTTCCCCAATTCGGACCCCTTCCTTAGGGAAGGGGCGCCTCTTCCCACTTGGGCCCTTGTGGCCCAAGTTGCCTTCCACCTCTCGGCCTTTTAAGGCCTGTTGATATTTAAATTAAATATAAAATGTTTTAAATACTTCTAGACCATTATATATATATAATTTAACATCTTAGAAACATTTTCCACCTATATATAATTAATCGGTAAAACCAGGTATTACCCGAGATTCACCGAAACCCTTCCGATGACCCCGAAACGCTTCCGGGACCTCTCAGAATATTCCACAAATATATTCTCATAACTCCCATCCCACTAACACTCAGCAAAATAGTGATTACCTTAAGCTTGTGACCACGTAGGTTTGGTAAACCATAGACATGAACGAAACCCCTTCGTTCAATGACCAATAGCGGAACCGTGGACATCCATATCGGTCCCTATGATTACACGAATGATATTCAAGTGAACCTTTGGTTATCATCTGATGTTCCCTTTGCTTCCCATACTTTACAAAACCCGATGTGCATCGACATCCTCCTGAGTCATCACCATGCTCACTATATTGTTGCTCATGTTACCGGTTTTGTTCTTATTTCTCGTTGACGTGTTCCGGCATCCCCGTGATGTAGTCACCTATGTCTAGCCAGACAATGATGGATGTCATCATACCGAGAGGGCCCTAAGAATATCCCTCCATCGTCGGAGGAGCAAATCCCACTCTTGATTTATCCGGTCACTTGTCAAACTTTCCGGTGAACCTGCAAGTTGTCGTTATGATCACCTTGTTACAGATGACGTTTGAGCAACCCCAAAGCCAACCGTCTGGTAGTAAGTGACCGAGATACTCTCATGGTCCGAGGAACTAAAACACGTGCTAACACTCCGTGTTATAACAGATGATTTTAGACGATATAATCACAAAGTATAACAAACAAGTTTTGGGTCGATTCAATATGATCGTTCTTCTAACGACATACCCTCAATGTTGTTTTTGGACTATCGTTACACTTAACGATAAGAACCGGAAAATGTGATCACCAACAACACTTGAGCCAGTCTTAGAGGCGAGTCCGGGAACCTATTATTACCGTTTATCATTCCACACGTGCATACAAGTTTTCCATTGAATCACATATTCCAGAATCATAGCAGTTATAGCATGGAATATAAACTCTTAACTATGCAATGTGAAAGTGCTAGTTATCGACTAGAGGGGGGGGGGGTGAATAGGTGATTTTTATGAAAGTCTTCAAAACACGAGGTCTTTGAAGACAAACAGATGAAATGAACCTATTGATATGCAGCGACAGATAGACTACACTAGACAAGCCATAGTCAAGTAAGCAATGTAGTGAAAGTACGAAGACTATCAACAGCTAGGTAGTATGGATCAGGATGGAAGACAGTATGAAGCCAAACAGGTAATAGTCTTTACACAGTGAAGTCAAACAGATCAGACAGGTAAGCAATGACTTCACAAAGACAAACAGTAAAGTAAAGGGAAGTGGGGGATAGAACCAGTTGCTTGGTGAAGACAGGGATTTGGTAGACCAGTTCCAGTTGTTGTGACAACTGTACGTCTGGTTAGGGAGGCTGAGATTGAACTCAGAAGACCGCGTCTTGACCTTATTCCCCTTGAGCTAAGGACACCCAGTCCTCGCCCAATCACTCTGGTAAGTCTTTAAGGTAGACTTCCAAACCTTCACAAACTTTGTTCACCGGTGATCCACAAGGGCTCTTGGATGCTCAGAACGCGACGCCTAACCGTCTGAAGGATTCACAGTCCTCAAGTGTAACAAGTCTTCCAGTCGTGCGGACAGAAAGACTTCAGTGATGCCTAACACTCTTTGGCTCTGGGTGTTTTGGGCTTTGTCCTCGCAAGGATCTCTCTATCAAAGGCTTCGGAGGTGGGTTGCTCTCAAACGACAAAAGCCATGCACTAACTCTGAGCAGCCACCAATTTATGGTGTAGGGGGTTGGCTATTTATAGCCAGGAGGCAACCCGACCTGATATGTCCGAAATGACCCTGGGTCACTAAGGAACCAACACGTGTCCAATGGTCGGATTTCAAACACACACGGCAACTTTACTTGGGCTACAAGGAAAGCTGACTCATCCAGCTCTGGATAAGATTTGCTCTCATTGTCTTCGCTCGAAGACATAGGATTTTGGTTGAGCATCACATCAGTCACTCTGACTTTGTTCACTTGGACCCCACTTAACAATACGGTGGTTCCTAGACTCAATAAAGAAGAAAAGGAAACTACGAAACAACTATGTCTTGCACTCCATAGTCTTCAAGTGAATGTCTTCACATGTCATAATCTTCATCGTGAATGTCTTCATGAACCACCATTGTCTTCAATGTCTTCACACATTTTTATGGGTCATCTCTGGTAGGTAAGCCGAATCAATAAGGGACTACTACCTGTGTTATCTTGCAATTCTCACAAACACATTAGTCCATCAACCAAGTTTGTCGTCAATACTCCAAAACCAACTAGGGGTGGCACTAGATGCACTTACAATCTCCCCCTTTTGGGTGATTGATGACAAACTGGTTGAAGTTTTCAACAGGGATAAAAGTATGTGAAAGTTAAAGATCAAAGTCATTGTCTTCATAAGTTGCAAAAGGCTCCCCCTGAAGATGTGCATATAAGTAGTTTGCTTTTGAATGCAAATGCACATGGCAGGTTTTACTTTGTGGAGACCCTCTTCAACTTACGAAGACAATTCATCATGCATATATAAGAATAACGAAGATAATGACATGCATAATGAGAAATGGGCGTCTGCAGAATGACTTCATGCGGAATTTATCATCGCATCACAAAGTAGCAGCAAAAGTAGTAGACGACCATCAAGTTTAAGTGTTACAACTCAAGAGCCAAATTGTTTCAAAATGAGAGTTGTAAGAACTTAGCAAAAAAATAGTGCAACCACTCCATATGGACCCGCTTGAAGACTATCAACCTCATATGCTTCTCCCCTTTTTGTCGATGGGACCAAAAAGGTTTGAAGACATAGAGGATCTACTCGTTCAAGTTGGAGTAGATGTTGGAGCGAGGTCGGCGTTGGAGTTGGGCCAGTGCGAGCAGGCCTGAAGCAGAATCATGGTGCAGTGCAGCCAGAGTTGGTTAAGTGGCGTCATCTTCTTCATCGACGACTCTCGCAACAACAGTTGCAGCCGAAGACGAATGTTCAGAATCTTCAATTGAAGGTGTGCGACATCAGCTTGCAGATTACGGAGGCCTGGAGTCAAACTTGAAGCTCTCTATGAAGCCATCTTCACGAAGATCATCTTCAGAGCAGAGCAATGTGAGGCTCTTCTAGGACCTCCGACATGCTTCATGCGCAACGAATGAGTTCTTGGTGGCCAAGTTGCGAATGCGATTAACATCCACCAAGAGACTCTGCATTTGACGCTTCAGCCAGTCATGATGCCTATCCTGCTTTTGATGTAGAGAAACCAGAAGCTCACGGTCGTTGAGGACATGGGGACGCTTCTGAGGCCTTTGAGCAATGGTGCTGGCAGTGGCTTCAGTATTGGCATGATGCGGCAGACGCAAGTTTCTAGCCAGAGGATAAGCAGGAGTAGCAGAATTTGGCACATGAATGCCTTTCAATGGGTTGCGTGAAGTTTTGGAATTATGCATTTTGAAGGTGTAGTGGCTTCTTTGCTGGCTCAGGGTAGATGGCTTCAATGGACATATCAACATCAGGCAAAAATACAACGTGGTTGCGTGCTGAAGGTTGATAGTTGATGGTTGAATGAAGCTTGATCAAACTCATCACCCATGGAGCATAAAATTTCAGTCCAAAAAGATCAATTCAAGAGGCTGCAAGCTGTCGGATGAAGAAATCCTGAGTGTTGAATCTGATGCCATTGACGATATAGAACACCAATGTCTTTAGGGCGCCTTCGAGTTTAGCTTCAGAGGAATTGTGTCGGATCACGGGTTCCGGCAAAACCCTCAAGGTTCAAACACTGGGGTGCGCGTGAAGATTTCCTCTCTACCGATCCACGTCCTAACTCGCTAAGATCTCAAGAACGAACTCGGAGAACTCACAACACAAGGGACACAAGATTTATACTGGTTCGGGCCACCGTTGTGGTGTAATACCCTACTCCAGTGTGGTGGTGGTGGATTGCATCTTGGGCTGATGATGAACAATACAAGGGGAAGAACAACCTCCTGAGGTTGAGGTGTTCTTGTGCTTGGCGAACTTGTGTGGGTGAGGATTACTCAAGATGAGATGCCTCCTACTATGGTGGCTAGTCCTATTTATAGAGGCCCTGGTCCTCTCCCCAAATATTGAGCGGGAAGGAGCCAACAACGGCCAATTTGAAAGGGGACAGCTAGTACAACTTATCCTGACAAAAGCGGTCTTCGCCTGCAAAAGGCTCTGGTGGTGATGCCGCCTTGGGCTCCATGGTGACCTCCGTCTTGCCGTCCTGCTGGTCTTGGTCTCGTTGCACCCATGTGGAAACCTTTGCTTGATGCCTCGGTACTTAGCGCCTGCGCTTGCCTCCTTAGCACCAAAGAGGAAACAAGGACGCTGCATGCGCTGGCGCCCCCCTGGTGCCCGCCTGGTCTCGATCGTCATGGCTCACGTCACGAGAACCTCGCGAGGTTTGCCTTGCCTTGATCTCTCCGCCCCTCGCGAGCTTGCCTGGCAAGGCTGCTCCTGAGGAGGTCTTGCGTCATCCGCCTCACGAGGCTTGGCCCCTCGCGAGGGTCTTGAGTGCCTTGTTAATGAAGATGGGCCGTACAGACTGCCCATGAAACCACGCCGTGGGCATAGCGAGCAAGTCTGGGACCCCGTTCCCGGGACGCCGACAAGAGCCCCGGGCCCAAGGTGCGCTGGCTTGGCTTCGAGGCGAAGCCAAAGGTCAGCGCGAGCGCCATGAGCCTCAAAATCCTGCGGCCTTGGTCGACGCGTGGCGGTTGATTGGACGTGGGCGTCTCTGCTTCCCCACGCCGCCTCGGCAACTGCCCGACTTGACAAGTCCCTGCGACATGCAAGGAAAACCATCATTACCTGTGGTCGTGGGGGGCGCTGGTTGGCCTTCTCCTGCTATAAATGAGGAGGGGGGCAGAGCCCCCGTCACCACTTCTCCCCCATCCTATTTGCTTCTTCCTCCTTGATCCTCTGCCGACCCCAATGGCGTCGTTGAAGAGGTTCTCTGCCGCGGAGAAGGGAAAGGCCCCTTGCGAGGGGCCCGGCTCCCCGACACCCAAGCGTGGGCGCGGCCGTCCCCGTAAGCACACCGCGACCCCCGTAAGTGGCCCCCCCGCTCCCGGGGTGGCACCGCTGCGCGTGGCAGGGGTCGCTCCGGTCGCGGTAGCCCCGTCGACGAAGCACTACAAAAAAATACACTTCCGTGATGATACGTGTTTGTCACGGTAGGTTGATTTTTTTGTCATGCATGTACATCCATGACGATTTTATGACAGAATCAAGATAGTCATACTGTCTTTGTCAGAGAAGTGTTCCATGACATTACCAAAATTATCATCGAAGTGTCCACTTCCATGACGATAAATCGCGTCCACGTAAGTTCTTTCGTCGAGGGTGACCGACACGTGGCATCCACCGTAACGGAATGCCGTTAAGCTATCGGGTCGGATTTTGGATCCGATAACCGTTAATGTACGACCAATGGGAAATTTCCACGTGTAAAATTCTAATTGGTCAAGGGAACACTGTCACGGCTCGTCGATGGGCGGATGTCGCCCGTCCATTGGAGGAGACATGCCTATGATACGTCGACACGTGGCTGGGCCCAACAGAGGCCCATATAGGTTAAAAAGGCCGGCCCGGTCAAAGGCCCGTATAACTTAATCAGTACTAGTGGGCCAGCCCAATAACGGCTCGCTTAATAAAGGCCCATTTACGGCCCGAAGCCGATCTGGCCCGTTAATTGTTCGCCCAATATTTGGGCCCATTTACGGCAAGTCGATCTGGCCCGTTAATTGTTCGCCCAATATTTGGGCCCATTTGTGGCCCGGCCGATCTGCCCGTTAATTGTTCACCGAATATTTGGGGCCCAACTTCTGACCAGTGACTTTCGGTGCTGTTAGAGGCCTTTTGTAGACATGGGCCCATTTCACCGATGTGACTTTTCGGCACAGGAATGGCCCATGCTGCCCATGGGCCATATATGGTCCGACGGGACATCGGGCCCACTAACGGCCCGTGCTAAAGGTGGCAACAGTTAAGCCCAACGTGACTTTGGGCCTGTTAAAGGCTTGTCGCGTAACTCGGCCCGTTGATGCCTGTGCTAAGCTTTCGGCCTCTTAAAGGCCCATGATATCAGTGGGCCAACTAAGGCCCGAGATATGTTTCGGCCTGGTAACGGTCCGTGAGCTAACTGGGCCCAAAACGGCCCGGTCTACATTTCGGCCTGCTGAAGGCCCGTCGATGACTAGTGAAAATTGAGGCCCAACATGCATTTTGGCCTGCTAAAGGCCGTGGTTTCATCTCGGCCGTAATGTGAGCCAAGACAATTTTCACTGTTAATGGCCCAACACTACCTGGGCCAAACTAAGCACTGGGTCGACAAAAGGCCCAACTAAAATATAGGCCGGTGTAAGTTTGGGCCTGGCGCAATGTATGAAGGCCCCAATCATTCGGGCCCAAGAAAGACGCAGGCCGACCCAATTGTGGCCCGCTAAAAACCTGGCCCGTTAGAGTCGAATGTTTCGTCCCACGACTACATCTGATTTTTTCAGATAGCGAATGATGGCGATAACTAGTAGGAATTAAGAACAAACCTACTCTATACAATAAAGAAATTACGGCATAGTAACTAAGAATAAACCTACACTATACAATAAAGGATTTAAGGTATATTACATCTCTTGGGCATCGAAGTTCGCCACCGGTGATCATAAAGCGCAACGAAGAAGCAGATTACAAAAGCTGGGCACCATTGCAACAGAACAAAATAATACTAAACCGAGACCACTTCCAAGACAGTTCAAGAAAGGTTAGCCTTATGGGGGAACTGCATAAGTCTTGAGCAAGGCCGTGAGATCGCCTATCATGTCGGTCATAGCTTCCGTGTGTAGCTGTTTAGAGATGAGGTTCTCATTGGTGTTCTCCGCAATCTTTCTTAGAGATAGGACTTCAAGTCGAAGTTGAGTTGCGTAATGCCTTCTGCTAGAACTTGGGACCGAAGAAGTCGAACCGATTCGAACAACGAATTCGTGGAGCTTGTCTCGACTGTTAGTCTCAAGTAACTTGAACACCGCATCAAGACAAGACTTTGGGGTTGTCTCGCTATCTTCAAGATGTTTTGCCTTCTTTGCTACAATATATGTTGGGTTTGTCTCACGACCTTTCAAGAGACTTGTGAATGCCATCGGGCATATCACCCTGAAACAAAGCGTAGAGATGACAAGTTTTGCACGTGTATAAACAAAGATGATAACTGCTCATCAATTCTATCCAATTTCAAATTAGAAAATAAAGAGTAAGTTCAAAATATCAATAGCATAATTTGGCATTGTTCATAATGCGGGAGCTTCACCACACTCTTTGGATTACCATGTCAACATAACAAGCATAGATGAAGGGCAAAGAAAATCATTGTATCTATTTTGGATAATGTGCATGGCATGTTGTTCATATCATCAGCCACATCAGTAAGATAAACAGGAGATGACAAGGTGCAAACATGGGCTGCTTCACCACACACTGGATTATAGATCCATAAAAACAAGCATACATATAGGGAGTATTAAGTAATGTGCATGGTATGAATAAGGAATTTGGTTTTACAAGTAAAAATTAGAACTTACGGTTCTTACGAACATGAATTTTGGTAGAAACGACAAACTAAACAAAGAAACGATAGGGAGTATGAGCAAATTAAACAACAGTTGAGGATAAAGGCTTTAGAAGGACTGACTTACATTAACAGCTAACACCGGCTTTATAATGCCCTTCTCCATGTCAAGGGAAGGATAACTCAAGAATTTCAAGACGTAATCTTCTTCATAAGCATTGCCTGTACTCTACATTTTGTAGAGAGTAATTATAGATATGATAATACCGAAGGGATAGAGGATAATGAAGATAAGATGCAGATTGATGCTACATAATCAACTACCAATCCTGGAAGTACAAGCGTTACAGGACAAAATGTCTTGACAAGAGCAATGGGCTACACTTCTGACCCGCATTGTCTCGTGTATTCTACTTGTTGGTAAGATTAAATATAGATCTGATCTTTTTGAGTAAATGGTGGGCGAGGGAGATAAGATGCGTATGCTACAAAATGAACCAATCCCTCTTCCCATAATACAAGAGTGTTTTGAACACCGTGTCTTGTACAAAAGCGTTCTTATATTATAGGGACGGAGGGAGTAGCTGATAATGTAAGTACAGTGATAGACCACGTTCAGTCCTTACAAGAGGACTACAGAGCTAAACCTCTTCAAAAGCATTGGGTTGATTCTAAATTTATGTAAGAGTCCATACGGATCTTATAATGTCCACCAAATGGACGATTACGAGGCTAACATGTGCAGTGATGCTACATAATCAAACAACTATGAAAGTAAGTATGGTCATACAGGGCAAGAGGTACTCACAAGAGCAATGCAGTGTGTAGTATAGTTGCGAGATTCTATGGTCCCTTGAGAACGAATGTTCTTCTTCTAACAGTTTTCGTACAAGTGAGACATTAAGGCAAATGCAGAAATGTAGTTCAAATTGTGATGTGATATCATAGGCAGTACCTTACGCTGCAACCGAGACCAATGTGTAACAAGATTATTCCAGTCACCATCGGATAAATGTAGCACCGGAGACTTTACAGAAATTTCATTCAGAGGCTTGCCATCGAAGTGCGCTTGCCTCAGGTAGGAACGATACTTCATCAACGAGTGCTTGAAAAGCGCAACCAACCCTTGCTCGTCATCACAATCCAGTTTGCTCCTCGCCTATTTAAAAGAATGAAATCTTGTGTCTTACGTCACAGAAACATATGCGATAATGACCATGAATAACATTAGTACATTACTTACGCGTAAGTTGTAGAGGAAGACCGGAAATTGTTACGTTCATGCGGTATAATCTTTCCATGAAGGAAAGATGCGCACAAAGTTCGACAACAACATAAGCTTCGTCTTCTAAACTGGGAAGAAATGGAACAGGGTCCTATTTGCTGCGATTGGGGCTCTCTCGTTCGAAAAGGATTTGGCAACCGGATTTGGTGTACTCTTTCTTTGGAATGGGGGTTTTCGTCAGTCAATTTGGTGCTATGTCAATGGCATAATCATACTGCTTGCTGCACTTGGGGTCTGCTGAGTTGAGGCATCGTAAATGACCAAAGGTAGTAGGGCTAGAGTCTACTAGAGTTGGGGTATTTTGTGGGTCGTGATATTGCAACTACATCTAATGGGCTATTTGATTTATCAGTGCCACTACCTTTTCCAAATACTTTGCTTGTGCTCCTCCACGATCAGCAATCGCCCTCTTCCTTTTGAACGTCGATACACAAGAACATCATTTGAATGGATAAATATGGTATGATGACGGATGGAATATGTAATCGAAAATGGATAGGCGGTGGTGTATTCACATACACGATGTGTAAACTAAGCTAATGGCAGTTCAACAAAGTAGAAGCAATGCAAAGCATCGGTTGCAAGATATGTGCAAGCAATGTAACCTTGGAAAGTTAGAGCAAGTACCTTGATGGGTGAATAAGATAGGGCATCTTCCTCTGACTCCTCCACTAGGGAGCTACATTGACTTAGGTCTCCCTGTAGCTCAGAATCACTGTTAGGATCATATTTTGAGCATGAATCTGTAGGGCGAGAGCGTTTGCATTGCATTGCATCCAAACTTGATTTCAGTCCCTTAATGCCAAGTTTGATAGCCATGGCATTGTTCTACTTTATTCTTTCCATGCGCGCAAGCTCATAATCATTATGATGCTGTTCAGAATCTGAGATTCATGAAAACATAAAAAGTAGTCAGATTATCTATGGAATGCATTGCAGATTCAACTCGGAGAGTGTCTCCCTATAAACCCTGCATATGCAAAGTTCACCTCCCCAACCATGCCTGAATTGCACCACACATGTAAATACAAACCCCTTATGTCTCTATAACAGTGTGCACACATTTCAAAACTGAAGTAGGAACATTAGAATCATATGAAATTCGTATTTGAACAAATAAACTAAGCAATTATGAGTGGCGTAATGTTTAGCTTCAAGGGTGGAGTTTGGTAGTGCGACACAAAGCAAGTAGGCACATTGTATTCCATGTAAAAGATCGAAACCTATGTAAAAGCTGGAAATGACACTTTCTTTCTATACAATGCAAAGGTTCGTTACCCACACATGATGGAAGAGATCACATAGAGAAATACTATTCACTCATGTCTACGGTTCCAAAGATTTAGAAGCAGGTGGTCCACCCTAAAGAATATTGACAACAAATATGACAAGGCAAGCATAGATGTAGTGAATCAATCATTTACTTGTGAGCTTACTAGGACAAGTATGCGTAATTGTAAGCTGCAGAAGAGACCGTCCAAAATCTGAATGAAGAAGTTTGTCTAGCACTTATTGTTTGCAACTAATCGACGTGAATAATTGGATATTATATCGAATGAGTAAGAAAGACAAGTAAAATTGTCAACGAACCTAGCTTGCAGTAGTAATCTGGGTCAATGTCACTACGACCAACAATCCAAAATGACTAGTTTACATTCCGAGGGCTGGAATTTTGAAAACCCCGTGAACTTTAGAGGTACTAAAGATTACCGAAATACATCTCGAACCATTAAGTGTAGGTAGCATCGAGCACACAACAAACCCTAATGACAGTCCTGCCTAATGAGTGAATCAATTAGAAAATGGGTGATGAGGAGTGGTTCTTTGAGTGTTGAGGACGTATCTTAGGATAAATCGGGTTGGCTTGGTGGTGTCTTTGCCTTTGAGCCCTGAGCAATTTGGGAAGGTAGGCACGCGGCGTGCCGAACGTGATGATCTTTGTTAGGCGGCGGCTCCTGGCCTCCTGTTAGTCCAGCATCTCCTCCTAGAGTCATGCCGTCCGGGGAATGACAAGTCGCCAGCGAGGCGGTGGGCGACTAGAGATTAGGCCTTGTGAAACAGAGGGGAATCGGGGCCTGGGACGACCCAAAATCCTGGGATGGGCCGGCCCACCGTGGGCACCCTGTAGAGATACACACCCGAGCGGAGAACATGCATTTTCGAAACTAATTTAGGAACATTTAGCTGACCAATTAAACAACTTTGTTTTAATAATATCAGATTCGTATTTGAACAACTAAGCTTGTTTAGCTTGATGGGTGGAGCAGTGTTATTATGACACTAGCACATATTCTGATCGTATAGTGATCATAAAAGGGGGAAACTCTAAGCATATTTTTTTAGCAAAAGAGGGTTTCCCCTCCGATTTCTATTAAAGAAACCACCACGGAACCAACATGACCAATTAAACCCTAAGCATGATCAATTAAACCTTATTATGGCCGTGCCATGGCAGATTTGAAGCTGCAAACCGGAGAAATGATATTTAGCATCCATTGTTTGCTTCAAACTAAGAACTAAATTCTAAGAGCTGAAAATAAAGTAGAGTAACCAAGTTAAGATCTATTTTCTGTTGAGATCAAAAGTTGAGGAGATATGAAGGACCACCTCTCTTGCGGCGCCGTGTAGGCATCGGGGGTGCGATGGCTGTCGGTGGCGTTGAAGCAGATCTGCGACGGTAGACGGGTGCATCGGGGGATAACTTCCGTAGCGGTGGAAGAGAAGGTCGTGTGAGCGGCCTCGGCAAAGAGGACGACGGTGCCGATGAAGCGAGATGACGCGATGCAAGGCTATTGGTCCGTCGCCGTGGATGAGAAACGTCCATCTCTAGCAGTGGACGACGCGGTCTTGGTAGGCGCTCTGGAATGATGGAGGATGGTGGCAATGGATGTGGTGGAGGACAGTGGCGGTGGATGGGGTGGCGGACGGAGGCTGGTGTGGGGATGGGGTGTTCTAGCGCGGACGGTGTATGAACGGGAAAATGGAGGGAGAGGTACGGGGAACCATGTTTATGGGACGCTACCTTTATGCGAAATATGGGAAAGTTACGAACTTAGCCCCGTTTAAAATTTGGACGTCTCGTCGGTTGGGGATAGGACGGTAATCTCGCATCTCACCAATATTTGCCCAAAGCGATTTCGAGCGAGGAGAGGGTGGTTGGCACCCATGGTTGGCGCCCACGGTGTATGAACGGTCTCGAATGTAGGGCGGTTGTGTCACGTCTGAGTGAAGTTACAAACCTGCCCCTATTGAAAATATTTGCCTACATCGATTTCGGCCGAGTCGAGTTTGTTTTGCCGCCCACCGTGTATGAATGGGGAATGGAGGGAGAAACAGAGGTCTTTCGGACGAGCTTGAATCAAATGATTTTTGCCGCCCATGTTTGACGCCCACCGTGTCGGAATGGGCTCAGTGGCGGTCGTGTCACATCTAATTGAAGTTACTAACCTACCCCTATTTAGAGCAGTGGAAATCGGGCCGATGGATTGTCCGTGTAATGGGTAGACAGTAATTTCCATCTCCCAAACACTTGGCTTCGGGAAGCCGACGTGGGAGTGGACATTTTGCCGCTTCTTTTGAATTTTGGGACAATAAGCATCCACGTTTACCACAGCAACTAAATTCGAATCCATTTTGTATTCCTATATGAATCTTTATAAATCATTCTATGTTTTTTTATTTATCTTCAAAAGGACGACAAAGATGAATTCCACTATCATATATGAATATGGTTTAAAATTGCCGAAACTCAAATTCGTAAACTAGAATCCAGCTTTAAGGTGAATTGAATATTTGGAACACTTCATGTCCAACTCAAATGTCACACGCATCATAATGCGTACTCCCATTTAGATATGTACACAAGCGATGTATCAAGATTCAAATACCGAGTCAATCAACCAAGAATGTACAGAACTAATGCATATATAAACACTTATAGAGTATATGGATCAATAATTTCAACTAACATACATAAGGTGTCATTTGTACTTTTTTTGGCTACAACAAGATCCTTTTTAAGCCAAAGATCTTGTCCCTTTCCGATGCGTGCCACTTATGGTCCATCTATACTACTACTATTGCTAAATGCACATTCAGCCCGATTGGCATATTTGTAGGTCTGCACAACAATCCAAATGAAATGTCTCCGAGTCTTATCAATTAATACGCACTTGTGCTCAAATAAAATTACAAACCAAAAACAAAAAACAATTATAACATGATCTCTAAAACAAATGGTTTGATTGATTACATGAACAGACAACACAAAGGTTATTAAACTATGGAAAGAACATTTCACCTATGATTTACCAAGTAGGAATTTAATTTCCTTTTTTCCTTCAGGACCTTAACAATCTGGTTAGTTTCAGCTTGCTTCGTTTTGGAATCCACCAAATATTTAATGGTTGTCTTGAGTACTGCTTGTGATTGTGCTGTTTGCTTCCTCAACATGTCAACTTCATCTCTAAGTGTAGAAGCAGAATCTCTTTCTGCCACTAGTTTAGCCTCTAGAGCATCAGCAGTTGGCAATTCATAATGCACGATTGGGTCGGTGCCAACTGTGGGATGATGCAACGTCCATGGGGACCTCGCTCTTTGATCTTGGCTAACCTGTTTTGCCATTAAAGTTCGATTGGATTCGTAAAAGTTGAAGTTAGCAAAACATCTCAACCGGGAGTTATAACAAAGAAACCGCTTAAACAAACAAGGAATTAAAGAGTTTCAGTTAGATGCTGAAAAGTAGTTATTAACATCATTGTAACCCGCTGTTGCAGCAGCAAACCAGTTAAACAAACAAGTAGATATTTAAGTTAAGGCAAACAGGTAATTCTTAACAGTAAGTATCAAACACATAGATAGGTACAGTCTACAATATGATTAACAGGTTGTGCCATTGTGTAATCAGTAACAAACTAAATTAAGCCAAGCAATGTAATTGAACAATTTTGCAATAAGTGGCAAACTAAAATTCCGAGAAGCAGGTAACTGAACTTACGCTAGTTCTTTGTACAAGCACACTGCAACTTCTTTTTCGCTTACAAGGTTGTACGAAGGAGTCCATGGCATCAATTTCTTGGATACGCAGTCCCAATACTTCTTTCTTCCCACACTGCATGGGTAAGTCGAATGGTTAACCTGGTAAGATGGTGCGTCCTTGATATGTTATATGAGGACGTGTAGTCAGACTAGGTGTAGCCAAACACATCACACTGGCTTTTACTGTATATTTCATGCGATTACTTTTGGCATATCGAGATCTAAGCAATCTACAATAGGATGAAAAGACTGGCATCCTTCACATTATTGGCGAACTCAGTTCATAGAAACAAGCAATTCAACCATTACGTGGGTAAATCAAAAGCACCACCGGAATATTTTTCACTATCCAATCATACACGCAAAGGGTGACGCCACCATAGGGGCTGGTATGGCGGCCGCCTCGGTGGCTGGAAAGTGTGCACCTAGTTTGAGTCATCCAGGTTGGACCACGCTAGTTTTGTTAGTCCCAACGCACGAGCAGGCAATGTAAAAAAAGAAGAAAAATGTTTCAATTTGGATGGGCCAATAACATAAGTGCAAGGCAGACACTATAGCAGGCTCTCATGCCCAAACGAGTGCCTCCCATATCGATCGACAATGCAGGAAAAATCCCAATTCATTCGCTCCAGCCTCCACCTGGTTTGCTCCTAACCTAGCCGCCACCGACGGACCGACACAAGACTTCCTCGCGCCCTCGTTGGAGGGCGGTCGCCGGGCTTCAAGCGAACGAAAGGACAAGAAGATGAAGATCCAACCACAGGTGTAGCTGCGTGGGAGGCAGCGCGGCAACACGGGCATGGCATCGAGCTTAAGAACGGACAACATAGCTTGCAAGAGTAGCATGCGAACGAAAGGTGTACATCACATCCCCGATTATATCTAATTCAACTCTTAAATTTCTGGCCAATAGTTAAACCGACGGTGTTGTAAAACTGCTTGTATGTAGGGAATCTATGAGAAAATGAAACCAATTTCTACTTATTTTATAACTCCCCAATCAATACCGAATCGATCAATCGATGTATCTAATCAAGTTTCCGGTGCAAACATACAAACTCATGTTGTTCTTGAGCCGTAAGTGTCTAATGAATGCATCGCTAATGAAGGATTTGATGCAAACATTTTACATGCTCCTGGTGATGAACATATAGTGTCTAATGAGGGATCTAATGCAAGCATTTTGCAAGCTCATTGAAGGATTTAGTGTCTAATGATGATCTACTATGTTGAGAGAGACAGAGATTTGCGAGCATTGATGACAAGCAAATTATAGTGCATTTTCATAGCTTGAGGAAACGTCGAGGCCATCTACCAGAAAGTCCCCGTATCATGACAACATAGCATAATTACTTTTCTAATCTGTTGTTTGAAACTATTGGCATACTTGTGCAGGATAGATATATTGATATGCAGTTTGCGCACTGCTTATAGGTGCAATTACACTTCGATATTTTCAGCCAGAGAACGAATAATTCAAGCAGTGCATGACCATGTTTGTAGTCCTTGTACACCATGTTGCATTTTGTGTTTTTGGTGCTTGCATCATTTAGTGTTTATAATCTGAACTACTTTGGATCATTAGCTGGTTTTCAAAGTGCATGTAGCTGATGACCCACAAGTATAGGGGATCTATCATAGTCCTTTCGATAAGTAAGAGTGTCGAACCCAACGAGGAGCGTATGAAATGATAAGAGGTTTTCAGCAAGGTATTCTCTGCAAGTACTGAAATAAGTGGTAACGGATAGTTTTGTGATAAGATAATTTGTAACAAGCAACAAGTAACAAAAGTAAATGAAGTGCAGCAAGGTGGCCCAATCCTTTTTGTAGAAAAGGACTAGCCTGGACAAACTCTTATATAGATAAAAGCGCTCCTGAGGACACATGGGAATATCGTCAAGCTAGTTTTCATCATGTTCATATGATTCACGTTCGGTACTTTGATAATTTGATATGTGGGTGGACCGGTGCTTGGGTGCTGTTCTTACTTGAACAAGCATCCCACTTATGATTAACCTCTATTGCAACCATCCGCAACTACAACAAAAGTATTAAGGTAAAGCTAACCATAGCATGAAACATATGGATCCAAATCAGCCCCTTACGAAGCAACGCATAAACTAGGGTTTAAGCTTCATCACTCTAGCAACCCATCATCTACTTATTACTTCCCAATGCCTTCCTCTAGGCCCAAACAATGGTGAAGTGTTATGTAGTCGACGTTCACATAACACCACTAGAGGCTAGACAACATACATCTCATCAAAATATCGAATGAATACCAAATTCACATGACTACTAATAGCAAGACTTCTCCCTTGTCCTCGTGAACAAACGTAACTACTCACAAAGCATATTCATGTTCATAATCAGAGGGGTAATAATATGCATAAAGGACCTGAACATATGATCTTCCACCAAATAAACCAACTAGCATCAACTACAAGGAGTAATCAACACTACTAGCAACCTACTAGCACCAATCCCGGACTTAGAGACAAGAATTGGATACAAGAGATGAACTAGGGCTTGGAGATGAGATGGTGCTGGTGAAGATGTTGATGGAGATTGCCCTCTCCCAAGGAGAGGAGCGTTGGTGATGACGATGGTGATGATTTCCCTCCTGCAGGGAAGTGTCCCCAGAGAACAGCTCTGCCGGAGCCCTAGATTGGTTCCGCCAAGGTTCCGCCTCGTGGCGGCGGAGTTTCGTCCCGAAAGGTTGCTTCTTCTTTTTTTCTCGACGAAAGACTTCATATAGCAGAAGATGGGCGTCGGAGAGCCACTAGGGGGCCCACGAGGTAGGGGGCGCGTCCTAGGGGGGGCCGCCCCCACCCTCATGTGCAGGGTGTGGGCCCCCTGGCCTTCATCTTTGGCGAGGATTTTTCTTTATTTATTATAAGATATTCCGTGGATAGGACTTTTGGAGTTGTGCATAATAGGTCTCTAATATTTGCTTCTTTTCCAGCCCAGAATTCCAGCTACCAGCATTCTCCCTCCTTATGTAAACCTTGTAAAATAAGAGAGAATAGCCATAAGTATTGTGACATAATGTGAAGTAACATCCCATAATGCAATAAATATCGATATAAAAGCATGATGCAAAATGGACATATCAACTCCCCCAAGCTTAGACCTCGCTTGTCCTCAAGCGAAAAGTCGATAATAATAAATATGTCCCCATGTTTAGAGGTAGAGGCGTCGATAAAAATAAAATACGGACATGAAGGCATCATGATTATTCTCATAACAGCAACATATATAGATTTTGTCATATGATTACTTATATTCAAGTGATGATCTATTCACAATGCAAAAGTATGAATCAGAAACCTTATTGAGAACCAACAAACTATAATCTCAGTCATTGAAGCAATTGCAATTTATCATAACATCGGGAAGAGTCTATGTCAGAGCTTAAAAGCAAGTCCACATACTCAACTATCATTTGGTCTTTCATAATTGCTAACACTCACGCAATACTTGTGGTTACGGAGTTTTAATCGGACACAGAGAAAGATAGGGGCTTATAGTTTTGCCCCACAACCTTTTACCTCAAGGGTGATGTCAACAATAATAACTCATGCTCCCCTACATCCAATTATATATATATATATATATATATATATATATATATATATATATATATATCATGTTCTTTCCAACATGTTGGGCTTGCCAAAAGATAAAATGAAAAAGGAAAGGTGAAGATCACCATGACTCTTGCATAAGGTAGAAGATAATAATAAAGGATAGGCCCTTCGTAGAGGGAAGCAGAGGTTGGCATGCGCTTTTATGGTTGGATGCACAAAATCGCAATGCGAAAGAACGTCACTTTATATTGCCCCTTGTGATATGAACCTTTATTATGCAGTCCGTCGCTTTTATTACTTCCACATCACAAGATCGTATAAAGCTTATTTCTCCTACACCAATCAATCATACATATCTAGAGCAATTTTTATTGCTTTGCACCGATGACAACTTACTTGAAGGATCTTACTCAATCCATAGGTAGATATGGTGGACTCTCATGGCAAAACTGGTTTAATGGTTTTTGGAAGCACAACTAGTATCTCTACTTGGTGCTGAGAATTTGTCTAGCATGAGGGGGAAAGGCAAGCTCAACATGTTAGAGGATCCATGACAACATACTTTATCTCAGATATAAGAAAACATAACTCATTACGTTGTCTTCCTTGTCCAACATCAACTCTTTAGCATGTCATATTTTAATGAGTGCTCCCAATCATAAAAGATGTCAATGATAATATATCTATATGTGAAACCTCTCTTTCCTTATTACTTCCTATTAATTGCAACGATGACCAAAGATGTGTCCGTCAACTCCCAACAACTTTTAATCATCATACTCTTTCTATGTGAAGTCATTACTCTCAATAAGATCAATATGAGCTCTTTGTTTCTTTTTATTCTTTTTCTTCTTTTCTTTTTTATTCACCCAAGATCATGGCAAAATAATCAAGCCCTTGACTCAACACTAATCTTTATTATATATAGCTCACGGACTCGATTACATAGAGAGATCATAAAGCAAAACTCAAAACTAGATCATGCCATAAACTTTATTCTACTAGATCAAGATACTACTAATAGGATTGAACTAAGAAAAACGGTAAAGGTAGGAGATGTGATGGTGATACGATACCGGGGCACCTCCCCCAAGCTTGGCAGTTGCCAAGGGGAGTGCCCATACCCATGTGATTATGTCTCCTTCTTTGTTGGTGAAGAGGATGGTGATGTTGTTGACTTAGTTGATGGCATAGACTTCTCCCTTAATTTACGCTTGAGGACGGCATTTTGATCCTTCAGATCATCAATCTCCCATTCTAGGGTTAATATCTTTTTGCATAGGTCCTGCTTATTTTCCTGCAAGATACGAAAAGGGATAAACTCGAACTTTGGTTTCTTTACACTATCGGGGAGACTTGACTTTTTGAATTCCACGTGCATGTCCCCAGGTTGAGGTAATGGGGCTTCATCTTCATCTGAGCTCGTCTCCTCCTTCACTTTGGGTTCATAGTCCTCTTCTTCCTCCGTAGTCCAGCCATCGTGCTCCACATCTCCATAGACCTTAGGATTTTCTAAGTAATCATCCACATAGCTTTCCCCTTCCGAATCCTGGGACGACATGTTGATCTAATCTGCAGCAGCAACAGCTCAAAACAAAAACAGAGGATATTTGCATGATACGGGAGTCAAAACCTTCGGGAGGATATATAATGAATTTTTACCGACCAAAATACGTATCGTGCAAGAAAACGGAGTCCGGAGGGCACACGAGGTGCTCACGAGGTAGGGGGGCGCGCCCAGGGGGTAGGGCGCGCCCACCACCCTCGTGTCCTTCCCGGACTGCCACTTATTTTTCTATTTTTCTAAATATTCCAAAACGGAGAAATATTGCCTTAAAATTTGTTTTGGAGTCGGTTTACTTACCGTACCACATACCTATTCCTTTTCAGAGTCTAAAACGGCCTGGAAAGTGTCTCTTATGTATTCCTCCGGGGTTATGGTTTCAATAATATTGGTTTCAACATTTATGGGATTACCTGAGATATAATGTTTAATTCTCTGACCGTTTACCACCTTCAGATTTGTACCTTCAAAATTGTTGATTTTTATGGCACCGGAACGATAGACCTCCTCGATAACATAGGGGCCTTCCCATTTAGAGAGAAGTTTTCCTGCAAAAAATCTTAAACGAGAGTTGTATAGCAATACATAATCACCTACATTAAACTCACGCTTTTATCCTTTTGTCATGCCATCTTTTAACTTTTTCTTTAAACAACTTGGCATTTTCATAAGCTTGGGTTCTCCATTCATCAAGTGAGCTAATATCAAATAACCTCTTCTCACCAGCAAGTTTGAAATCATAATTGAGCTCTTTAATAGCCCAATATGCCTTATGTTCTAGTTCGAGAGGTAAGTGACATGCTTTTCCATAAACCATTTTATATGGAGACATTCCCATAGGATTTTTATATGCACTTCTATAGGCCCATAATGCATCATCAAGTTTCTTGGACCAATTCTTTCTAGACCTATTAACAGTCTTTTGCAAAATTAATTTGAGCTCTCTGTTACCCAATTCTACTTGACCACTAGACTGAGGATGATAAGGAGATGCAATTCTATGATTAACGTCATACTTAGCAAGCATTTTACGGAAAGCACCATGAATAAAATGTGAACCACCATCAGTCATTAAATATCTAGGGACTCCAAACCTCGGAAAAGTAACTTCCTTAAGCATTTTGATAAAAGTGTTATGATCAACACTACTAGTTGGAATAGCTTCTACCCACTTAGTAACGTAATCAACAGCAACTAAAATATGTGTATATCCATTAGAGGCATGAAAAGGTCTCATATAATCAAAGCCCCAAACATCAAATGGTTCAATAACAAGTGAATAATTCATAGGCATTTCTTGACGTCTACTAATATTACCAATTCTTTGACATTCATCACAAGATAAGACAAACTTACGGGCATCCTTGAAGAGAGTAGGACAATAAAAACCGGATTGCAATACCTTATGTGCAGTTCTATCTCTAGCGTGGTGGGGGGCGCCCCCCCTCATAGGGCGCGCCCCCTACCTCGTGGGCCCCCTGGTGGCTCTCCGATGTCCATCTTCTCCTATATGAAGTCTTTCGATGAGAAAAAAATAAAGAAGAACCTTTCGGGATGAGACTATGCCACCACGAGGCGGAACCTTGGCGGAACCAATCTAGAGCTCCGGGAGAGCTGCTCTGCCGGGGATACTTCCCTACGGGAGGGGGAAATCATCACCATCGTCATCACCAACGCTCCTCTCATCGGGAGAGGGCAATCTCCATCAACATCTTCACCAACACCATCTCATCTCCAAACCCTAGTTCATCTCTTGTATCCAATTCTTGTCTCCAAGTCCCGGATTGGTGCTAGTAGGTTGCTAGTAGTGTTGATTACTCCTTGTAGTTGATGCTAGTTGGTTTATTTGGTGGAAGATCATATGTTCAGATCCTATATGCATATTATTACCCCTCTGATTATGAACATGAATATGCTTTGTGAGTAATTACGTTTGTTCCTGAGGACAAGGGAGAAGTCTTGCTATTAGTAGTCATGTGAATTTGGTATTCGTTCGATATTTTGATAAGATGTATGTTGTCTAGCCTCTAGTGGTGTGATGTGAACGTCGACTATATAACACTTCACCATTATTTGGGCCTAGAGGAAGGCATTGGGAAGTAATAAGTAGATGATGGGTTGCTAGAGTGACGTAAGCTTAAACCCTAGTTTATGCGTTGCTTCATAAGGGGCTGATTTGGATCCACATGTTTCATGCTATGGTTAGGTTTACCTTAATACTTTTGTGTAGTTGCGGATGCTTGCAATAGAGGTTAATCATAAGTGGGATGCTTCTTCAAGTAAGAACATCACCCAAGCACCGGTCCACCCACATATCAAATTATCAAAGAACCGAACGCGAATCATATGAACGTGATGAAAACTAGCCTGACGATATTCCCATGTGTCCTCGGGAGCGCTTTTCCTATTATAAGAGTTTGTTCCGACTTGTCCTTTGCTAAAAGAGGATTGGGCCACCTTTCTGCACCTTATTTACTTTTCTTACTTGTTGCTCGTTACAATTTACCTTATCACAAAACTATTTTTTACCACTTATTTCAGTACATGCAGAGAATACCTTGCTGAAAACCACTTATCATTTCCTTCTGCTCCTCGTTGGGTTCGACACTCTTACTTATCGAAAGGACTACGGTAGATCCCCTATACTTGTGGGTCATCAAGACTCTTTTCCGCGCTGCCGGGGAGTGTAGCGCCTTTGGTAGGTGGAATTTGGTAAGGAAAAAATTATATAGTGTGCTGAAATTTACTGTCACTTGTTACTATGGAAAGTAATTCTCTGAGGGGCTTGTTCGGGGTATCTTCACCTCGTCCAGTAGAGAGAAGAGTTGCTCCTCAACCTACTGAACCTATTGAAAATGAAACTCCTTTTGAATTTCCTTCGGGTATGATGGAAAAACTGCTAGCTAACCCTTTTACAGGAGATGGAACAAAGCATCCTGATGAGCACTTAATATATGTGGATGAAGTTTGTGGATTATTTAAGCTTGCAGGTATACCCGATGATGTTGCTAAAAAGAAGGACTTCCCTTTATCTTTGAAGGGAGAGGCATTGACATGGTATAGGCTATGTGATACGAGATCATGGAACTATAGAAGTTTGAAATTGGAATTTCATCAAAAGTATTACCCTATGCATCTTATTCATCGTGATCGCAATTATATATATAATTTTTGGCCTCGCAAAGGAGAAAGCATCGCTCAAGCTTGGGGGAGGATTAAATCAATGTTATATGCATGCCCCAATCATGAGCTCCCAAGAGAAATAATTATTCAAAATTTGTATGCTCGGCTTTCTGAAAACAATCAAACCATGCTCGATACTTCTTGTGCTAGCTCTTTTATGATGAAGACTATTGAATTCAAATGGGACTTATTGGATAGAATTAAACGCAACTCAGAAGATTGGGACCTCGACGAATGTAAGGAGGCAGGTATGACACCTAAGTTTGATTGTGTTAAATCTTTTATGGATACCGATATTTTCCGTAAGTTTAGCACTAAATATGGACTTGACTCTGAGATAGTAGCTTCTTTCTTGAATCTTTTGCTACTTATGTTGATCTCCCCAAGGATAAGTGGTTTAAATATCATCCTCCCATAGAAGTAAAAGTAGCTACACCTATTAAAGTTGAAGAAAAGACTGTCACTTATAATGATCCTATTGTTCCTACTTCTTATGTTGAGAAACCACCTTTCCCTATTAGAATAAAGGATCATGCTAAAGCCTCAATCAATTGTTAAATCAAAGCAATATTAGAACTTATACACCTCTGAGCAAGTTAAAGTAGAACCTAATATTGCTATTGTTAAAGATCTCTTGTCTGATAATATTGATGGGCATGTTATTCAATTTTATGTGAAGCTGCTAGAGTTGCTAAACCTTGTGCTAAAGATAAACATAGACCTGTGGTAGGCGTGCCTGTTATTTCTGTTAAAATAGGACATCATTGTTATCATGGCTTATGTGATATGGGTGCTAAAGCTAGTGCCATACCAATTGACTTATACAAAGAAATTACACATGACATTGCACCTGCTGAGTTAGAAGAAATTGATGTCACTATTAAACTTGCTAATAGGGATAATATATCACCAATTGGGATTGTTAGAGATGTTGAAGTCTTGTGTGGGAAAACTAAATATCCCGCTGACTTTCTTGTTCTTGGTTCCCCACAAGATAGCTTTTGTCCCATTATATTTGGTAGACCCTTCTTGAACACTGTTAATGCTAAGATAGACTGCGAAAAGAATGTTGTTACTATTGGCTTGGATGATATGGTTCATGAGTTTAATTTCTCTAAATTCAGTAAACAACCTCGTGAGGAAGAATTGCCTAGTAAGGATGACATTATTGGTCTTTCTTCTATTGTCGTACCTCCTAGTGATCCTTTAGAACACTATTTGCTAGACCATGAAAATGATATGTTTATGAATGAAAGAAGGGAAATAGATGAAGTATTCTTTAAACAGGAACCTATTCTGCAACACAATTTTCCTGTTGAAATTTTAGGGGATCCTCCTCCACCCAAGGGTGATCCCGTGTTTGAGCTTAAACCGTTGCCTGATAATCTTAAATATGCTTATCTTGACGAAAAGAAGATATATCCTCTTATTATTAGTGCTAACCTTTCAGAGCATGAAGAAGAAAGATTATTGAAAACTCTGAAGAAGCACCGTGCTGCTATTGGATATACTCTTGATGATCTTAAGGGCATTAGTCCTACTCTATGTCAACATAAAATAAATTTGGAAGCAGATGCCAAACCAATTCGTGATCCTCAACGACGTCTGAATCCTAAAATGAAAGACGTGGTAAGAAAAGAAATACTCAAGCTTCTAGAGGCAGGTATAATTTATCCCGTTGCTGATAGTCAGTGGGTAAGTCCTGTCCATTGTGTCCCTAAGAAGGGAGGTATAACTGTTGTTCCTAATGATAAGGATGAATTGATTTCACAAAGAATTATCACAGGTTATAGGATGGTAATTGATTTCCGCAAATTAAATAAAGCTACCAAGAAAGATCATTACCCCTTACCTTTTATTGATCAAATGCTAGAAAGATTATGCAAACATAAACATTTCTGCTTTCTAGATGGTTATTCTGGATTCTCTCAAATACCTGTGTCGGCTAAAGATCAATCAAAGACTACTTTTACATGCCCTTTTGGTACTTTTTCTTATAGACGTATGCCTTTTGGTTTATGTAATGCACCTGCTACCTTTCAAAGATTCATGATGGCTATATTCTCTGACTTTTGTGAAAAGATTTGTGAGGTTTTCATGGACGACTTTTCCGTCTATGGTTCCTCTTTTGATGATTGCTTGAGCAATCTTGATCGAGTTTTGCAGAGATGTGAAGAAACTAATCTTGTCTTGAATTGGGAAAAGTGCCACTTTATGGTTAATGAAGGTATTGTCTTGGGGCACAAAGTTTCTGAAAGAGGTATTGAAGTTGATAAAGCCAAGGTTGATGCTATTGAAAAGATGCCATGTCCAAAAGACATCAAAGGTATAAGAAGTTTCTTTGGTCACGCCGGATTTTATAGGAGGTTCATTAAGGACTTCTCAAAAATCTCTCGGCCTCTGACTAATTTATTACAAAAAGATATACCATTTGTGTTTGATGATGATTGTGTAGACGCATTTGAAATACTTAAGAAAACATTAGTCTCTGCACCTGTTGTTCAGCCACCTGATTGGAATTTACCCTTTGAAATTATGTGTGATGCTAGTGATTATGCTGTAGGTGCTGTTCTAGGGCAAAGAGTTGATAAGAAATTAAATGTTATCCATTATGCTAGTAAGACTCTAGACAATGCTCAAAGAAATTATGCTACTACTGAAAAAGAACTTTTAACGATGCGTATTTGCTTGTGATAAGTTCAGACCTTATATTGTTGATTCTAAAGTAACTATTCACACCGATCATGCTGCTATTAAATATCTTATGGAAAAGAAAGATGCTAAACCTAGACTTATTAGATGGGTTCTCTTGCTACAAGAATTTGATTTGCATATTGTTGATAGGAAAGGAGCTGAGAACCCTGCTGCACAACTTGTCTAGGCTAGAAAATGTTCTTGATGACCCACTACCTATTGATGATAGCTTTCCTGATGAACAATTAAATGTTATAAGTACTTCTCATAGTACTCCTTGGTATGCTGATTATGCTAATTATACTGTTGCTAAGTTTATACCACCCAGCTTCACATACCAACAAAACAAAAGAGTTTTTCTATGATTTGAGACATTAATTTTGGGATGACCCACATCTTTATAAAGAATGAGTAGATGGTGTTATTAGACATTGTGTACCTGAGCATGAACAGGAACAGATCCTACGCAAGTGTCACTCCGAAGCTTATGGAGGACACCATCTTTGGAGATGTAATCGCACATAAGGTATTGCAATCTGGTTTTTATTGGCCTACTCTCTTCCAGGATGCTCGTAAGTTTGTCTTATCTTGCGATGAATGTCAAAGAATTGGTAATATTAGTAGACGTCAAGAAATGCCTATGAATTATTCACTTGTTATTGAACCATTTGATGTTTGGGGCTTTGATTATATGGGACCTTTTCCTGCCTCTAATGGATACACACATATTTTAGTTCTTTGTTGATTACGTTACTAAGTGGGTAGAAGCTATTCCAACTAGTAGTGCTGATCATAACACCTCTATTAAAATGCTTAAGGAAGTTATTTTTCTGAGGTTTGTAGTCCCTAGATACTTAATGACTGATGGTGGTTCACACTTTATTCATGGTGCTTTCCATAAAATGCTTGCTAAGTATGATGTTAATCATAGAATTGCATCTCCTTATCACCCATGATCTAGTGGTCAAGTAGAATTGAGCAATAGATAGCTCAAATTAATTTTGCAAAAGACTGTTAATAGGTCTAGAAAGAATTGGTCCAAGAAACTTGATGATGCATTATGGGCTTATAGAACTGCATATAAAAATCCTATGGGTATGTTTCCGTATAAAATGGTTTATGGAAAAGCATGTCACTTACCTCTTGAATTAGAACATAAGGCTTATTGGGCTATTAAAGAGCTCAATTATGATTTCAAACTTGCCGGTGAGAAGAGGTTATTTGACATTAGCTCACTTGATGAATGGAGAACCCAAGCCTATGAGAATGCCAAGCTGTTTAAAGAAAAAGTTAAAAGATGGGATGACAAAAGAATACAAAAGCGTGAGTTTAACGTAGGTGATTATGTATTGCTATACAACTCTCGTTTAAGATTTTTTGTAGGAAAACTTCTCTCTAAATGGGAAGGTCCTTACGTTATCGAGGAGGTCTATCGTTCCGGTGCCATAAAAATCAACAACTTCAAGGCACAAATCCGAAGGTGGTGAACGGTCAAAGAATCAAACATTATATCTCAGGTAATCCTATAAATGTTGAAACCAATGTTATTGAAACCGTAACCCTGGAGGAATACATAAGGGACACTTTCCAGACCGTTTCAGACTCCGAAAAGGAATAGGTATGTGGTACGGTAAGTAAACCGACTCCAAAACAATTTTTAAGGCAATATTTCTCCATTTTGGAATATTTAGAAAAATAGAAAAATAAGTAGCAGTCCGGGAAAGACACGAGGGCCCCACGAGGGTGGTGGGCGCGCCCCCCTCCCTAGGGCGCGCCCCCTACCTTGTTAGCACCTCGTGTGCCTTCCGGACTTCGTTTTCTTGCACGATACATATTTTGGTCGGTAAAAATTCATTATATATTCTCCCGAGGGTTTTGACTCCCGTATCATGCAAATCTCCTCTGTTTTGTTTTGAACTGTTGCTGCTGCAGACTAGAGCAAGATGTCTTCTCAAGAGTCAGTCGGGGAGAGCTGGGTATCTAACCCGGCACCGGAATCAAGGGCGAACAACGACGCTGGCCACTTTGGGCTAGCATCGGAGGAAGAGATGGAAGCTAACTTGATGAGAGTAGATGCCATGGAGGATCAAGAAATCACCTCTTGCTTCCGAGCTGGGTTCACGATGGGGGAATTACAGAGCTCAGCTATTCCAAACTCGGTTATCCCTTCCAATGTTAGATTTCTTTCTTATGAAAATATGAAGAGGAGTGTCACTTGTTCTCCATGAGCTATGCAACACCCTTGGGTGCAAGGAGCTTTAGCTGTCACAGGAAAGCTTCGTAAGGAAATAATGGACCTCAAGCAGCAAGTCAATAAGCTCGAGGAGGAGAACCGCATCCTGAGGGGAATCATCGCCAAGAATATCACACCAACAACAAAGAAGGAGACATAATCACATGGGTATGGGCACTCCCCTTGGCAACTGCCAAGCTTGGGGGAGGTGCCCCGGTATTGTATCACAATCACAACTCCTATCTTTACCGTTTTTCTTAGTTCGATCCTATTAGTAGTATCTTGGTCTAGTAGAATAAAGTTTATGACATGATCTAGTTTTGAGTTTTGCTTTATGATCTCTCTTGTAATCGAGTTCGTGAGCTATATATATAATAAAGATTAGTGTTGAGTCAAGGGCTTGATTATTTTGCCATGATCTTGAGTGAATAAAGTAAAGCGAAAAAGAATAAAAAGAAACAAAGAGTTCATATTGATCTTATTGAGAGTAATGACTTCACCTAGAAAGAGTATGATGATTTAAAGTTGTTGGGAGTTGGCAGACATAGCTTTGGTCATCGTTGCAATTAATAGGAAGTAATAAGGAAAGAGAGGTTTCACATACAGATATATTATCATTGACATCTTTTATGATTGGGAGCACTCATTAAAATATGACATGCTAAAGAGTTGATGTTGGACAAGGAAGACAACGTGACGAGTTATGTTTTTCTTATATCTGAGATAAAGTATGTTGTCATGGGTCCTCTAACATGTTGAGCTTGCCTTTCCCCCTCATGCTAGCCAAATTCTCAGCACCAAGTAGAAATACTACTTGTGCTTCCAAATACCCTTAAACCAGTTTTGCCATGAGAATCCACCATATCTACCTATGGATTGAGTAAGATCCTTCAAGTAAGTTGTCATCGGTGCAAAGCAATAAAAATTGCTCTAAATATGTATGATTGATTGGTCTGGGAGAAATAAGCTTTATACGATCTTGTGATGTGAAAGTAATAAAAGCGACGGACTTCATAATAAAGGTTCATATCACAAGGGGCAATATAAAGTGACGTTCTTTCACATTGAGATTTTGTGCATACAACCATAAAAGCGCATGGAAGCATACCATGGAGTACTACTAGAAGTACTTATAACATTTAATTGCTCATCAGGAAAGCTATCATCAATAGGTAGTGGGTCATCAAGAACATTTTCTAGCCTAGACAAGTTGTCTGCAACGGGGTTCTCAGCTCCTTTCCTATCAACAATATGCAAATCAAATTCTTGTAGCAAGAGAACCCATCTAATAAGTCTAGGTTTAGCATCTTTCTTTTCCATAAGATATTTAATAGCAGCATGATCAGTGTGAATAGTTACTTTAGAATCAACAATATAAGGTCTGAACTTATCACAAGCAAATACGACTGTTAAAAGTTCTTTTTCAGTAGTAGCATAATTTCTTTGAGCATTGTCTAGAGTCTTACTAGCATAATGGATAACATTTAATTTCTTATCAACTCTTTGCCCTAGAACAGCACCTACAGCATAATCACTAGCATCACACATAATTTCAAAGGGTAAATTCCAATCAGGTGGCTGAACAACAGGTGCAGAGACTAATGTTTTCTTAAGTATTTCAAATGCGTCTACACAATCATCATCAAACACAAATGGTATATCTTTTTGTAATAAATTAGTCAGGGGCCAAGAAATCTTTGAGAAGTCCTTAATGAACCTCCTATAAAATCCGGCATGACCAAGGAAACTTCTTATACCTTTGATGTCCTTGGGACATGGCATCTTTTCAATAGCATCAACCTTGGCTTTATCAACTTCAATACCTCTTTCGTAAACTTTATGCCCCACGACAATACCTTCATGAACCATCAAGTGGCACTTTTCCCAATTCAAGAAAAGATTAGTTTCTTCACATCTCTGCAAAACTCGATCAAGATTGCTCAAGCAATCATCAAAAGAGGAACCATAGACGGAAAAGTCGTTCATGAAAACCTCACAAATCTTTTCACAAAAGTCAAAGAATATAGCCATCATGCATCTTTGAAAGGTAGCAGGTGCATTACATAAACCAAAAGGCATACGTCTATAAGCAAAAGTACCAAAAGGGCATGTAAAAGTAGTTTTTGATTGATCTTTAGCCGACACAGGTATTTGAGAGAAACCAGAATAACCATCTAGAAAGCAATAATGTGTATGTTTGCATAATCTTTCTAGCATTTGATCGATGAAAGGTAAGGGGTAATGATCTTTCTTAGTAGCTTTATTTAATTTGCGGAAATCAATTACCATCGTATAACCTGTAATAATTCTTTGTGGGATCAATTCATCGTTATCATTAGGAACAACAGTAATGCCTCCCTTCTTAGGGACACAATGGACATGACTCACCCACTGACTATCAGCAACGGGATAAATTATACCTGCCTCCAGAAGCTTTAGTATTTCTTTTCTTACCACTTCTTTCATTTTAGGATTCAAACGTCGTTGAGGATCACGAACTGGTTTGGCATCCGCTTCCAAATTTATTTTATGTTGACATAGAGTGGGACTAATGCCCTTAAGATCATCAAGAGTATATCCAATAGCAGCACGGTGCTTCTTCAGAGTTTTCAATAATCTTTCTTCTTCATGCTCTGAAAGGTTAGCACTAATAATAACAGGATATATCTTATTTTCATCAAGATAAGCATATTTAAGATTATCAGGCAACAGTTTAAGCTCAAACACGGGATCACCCTTGGGTGGAGGAGGATCCCCTAAAATTTCAACAGGCAAATTGTGTTGCAGAATAGGTTCCTGTTTAAAGAATACTTCATCTATTTCCCTTCTTTCACTCATAAAAATATCATTTTCATGGTCTAACAAATAATGTTCTAGAGGATCACTAGGAGGTACGGCAATAGAAGCAAGACCAATAATTTCATCCTTACTAAGCAATTCTTCCTCACGATGTTGTTTACTAAATTTAGAGAAATTAAACTCATGAACCATGTCATCCAAGCCAATAGTAACAACATTCTTTCCGCAGTCTATCTTAGCATTAACAGTGTTCAAGAAGGGTCTACCAAATATAATGGGACAAAAGCTATCTTGTGGGGAACTGAGAACAAGAAAATCAGCAGGATATTTGGTTTTCCCACACAAGACTTCAACATCTCTAACAATTCCCACTGGTGAAATAGTATCTCTATTGGCAAGTTTAATTGTGACATCAATTTCTTCTAACTCAAAGTGCAATTTCATGCTTGATTTCTTTATACAAGTCATAAGGTATAACACTAGCACTAGCACCCATATCACATAAGCCATGATAACAATGGCCTCCTATTTTAACAGAAATAACATGCATGCCTACCACAGGTCTATGTTTATCTTTAGCACAAGGTTCAGCAATTCTAGCAGTTTCACCGCAGAACTGAATAACATGCCCCTTCAATATTATCAGAAAAGAGATCTTTAACAATAGCAATATTAAGTTCTACTTTAACTTGTTCAGGAGGTGTATAAGTTCTAATATTGCTTTCACGAACAACAGTTAAAGCTTTAGCATGATCCTTTATTCTAATAGGGAAAGGTGGTTTCTCAACATAAGAAGTAGGAACAATAGGATCATTATAGGTGACAGTCTTTTCTTCAACTTTAATAGGTGCAGCTACTTTTACTTCTATGGGAGGATGATATTTAAACCACTTCTCCTTGGGGAGATCAACATAAGTAGCAAAAGATTCACGTAAAGAAGCTACTATCTCGTAGTCAAGTCCATATTTAGTGCTAAACTTACGGAAAATATCGGTATCCATAAAAGATTTAACACAATCAAACTTAGGTTTCATACCTGACTCCTTACCTTCGTCAAGGTCCCAATCTTCAGAGTTGCGTTTAATTCTATCCAATAAATCCCATTTAAATTGAATAGTCTTCATCATAAAAGAGCCAACACAAGAAGTATCGAGCATGGTGCGATTGTTTTTAGAAAGCCGAGCATAAATTTTTTGAATAATTGTTTCCCTTGGAAGCTCATGATTGGGGCATGAATATAACATTGATTTAAGCCTCCCCCAAGCTTGAGTGATGCTTTCTCCTTCGCGAGGCCAAAAAATATATATATAATTGCGATCACGTATAGTTCCACGATCTCGTATCATCACATAGCCTATACCATGTCAATGCGTCTCCCTTCAAAGATAAAGGGAAGAACTTCTTCTTAGCAACATCGTCAGGTATACCTGAAAGCTTAAATAATCCACAAACTTCATTCACATATATTAAGTGCTCATTAGGATGCTTTGTTCCCTCTCCTGTAAAAGGATTAGCTAGCCGTTTTTCCATCATACCCGAAGGAAATTCAAAAGGAGTTTCATTTTCACTAGGTTCAGTAGGTTGAGGAGCAACTATTTGCTCTACTGGACGGGGTGAAGATACCCCGAACAAGCCCCTCAGAGGATTACTTTCCATAGTAATAAGTGACAGTAAATTTCAGCACACTATATAAATTTTTCCTTACCAAATTCCACCTACCAAATGCACTTCACTCCCCGGCAACGGCGCCAGAAAAGAGTCTTGATGACCCACAAGTATAGGGGATCTATCGTAGTCCTTTCAATAAGTAAGAGTGTCGAACCCAACGAGGAGCAGAAGGAAATGATAAGCGGTTTTCAGCAAGGTATTCTCTGCAAATCAAATAAGTGGTAACAGATAGTTTTGTGATAAGATAATTTGTAACGAGCAACAAGTAAAAAAAGTAAATAAAGTTCAGCAAGGTGGCCCAATCCTTTTTGTAGCAAAGGACAAGACTGGAATATAGAGAAAAGCGCTCCCGAGGACACATGGGAATATCATCAAGCTAGTTTTCATCACGTTCATATGATTCACGTTTGGTACTTTGATAATTTGATATGTGGGTGGACCTGTGCTTGGGTGCTGTTCTTACTTGAACAAGCATCCCACTTATGATTAACCTCTATTGCAACCATCCGCAACTACAACAAAAGTATTAAGGTAAACCTAACCATAGCATGTAACATATGGATCCAAATCAGCCCCTTATAGCAACGCATAAACTAGGGTTTAAGCTTACATCACTCTAGCAACCCATCATCTACTTATTACTTCCCAATGCCTTCCTCTAGGCCCAAATAATGGTGAAGTGTTATGTAGTCGACGTTCACATAACACCACTAGAGGCTAGACAACATACATCTCATCAAAATAACGAACGAATACCAAATTCACATGACTACTAGTAGCAAGACTTCTCCCTTGTCCTCAGGAACAAACGTAACTACTCACAAAGCATATTCATGTTCATAATTAGAGGGGTAATAAAATGCATAAAGGATCTGAACATATGATCTTCCACCAAATAAACCAACTAGCATCAACTACAAGGAGTAATCAACACTACTAGCAACCTACTAGCACCAATCCCGGACTTAGAGACAAGAATTGGATACAAGAGATGAAAAAGGGTTTGGAGATGAGATGGTACTGGTGAAGATGTTGATGGAGATTGCCCTCTCCTGATGAGAGGAGCATTGGTGATGACGATGGTGATGATTTCCCCCTCCCGGAGGGAAGTGTCCCCGGCAGAACATCTCTGCCGGAGCCCTAGATTGGTTCCGCCAAGGTTCCGCCTCGTGGCGGCGGATTTTCGTCCCGAAAGGTTGCTTCTTAATTTTTTCTCGATGAAAGACTTCATATAGCAGAAGATGGGCGTCGGAGAGCCACTAGGGGGCCCACGAGGTAGGGGGGCACGCCCTAGGGGGGGGGGCGCCCCCACCCTCGTGAGCAGGGTGTGGGCCCCCTGGCCTTCATCTTTGGCGAGGATTTTTCTTTGTTTATTATAAGATATTCCGTGGAGTTTCAGGACTTTTGGAGTTGCGCAGAATAGGTCTCTAATATTTGCTCCTTTTCCATTAAAATTCAGCTACCAGGCATTCTCCCTCCTTATGTAAACCTTGTAAAATAAGAGAGAATAGCCATAATTATTATGAAATAATGTGAAGTAACAACCCATAATGCAATAAATATCAATATAAAAGCATGATGCAAAATGGATGTATCAGTAGCTTCACATTTCTCAAGTTGTGTTGATTTCCGGAGGCAAGTGCCTTCGTATTTTTTAAGTTAAATGTTCGCCCCTGGTAACTTGAATTCGTGGATCAGCCACTGCACACAAATCATACACAAATGTCAGTACGAATTAAATGAAATGCAGGGACTTACGCTAGCTCGTTGTATAGGCTCACTGCAGCTACGCTTTGCTTGGGATGTTCCATGTACAAGTCCATGTTACCACTTGCTTGGATGTGCAGGCCTTGTGCTCCTTGCATCCCCCTCTGCATTGTTGACACGGCGAATGGTTGATCAAATAAGAGGAATCGACCTTGATGTTGTACCAAAGGACAGATACTTACAAGGTTATACGGGTGTGCAGGATGTGTACCAGATCTCGTAGCGCCGTCATGCTTCGCTAAAAAATGGATTTGCTTGTTTCAGATGATATCTCTGTTGGGGAACGTAGCAGAAATCAAAAAATTTCTACGCATCACCAAGATCAATCTATGGACTTATCTAGCAACGAGGGGAAAAGGAGTGCATCTACATACCCTTGTAGATCGCGAGCGAAGGCGTTCAAGAGAACGGGGTTGTGAGTCGTGCTAAATCGTGATCCAAATCACCGATGACCGAGCGCCGAACGGACGACACCTCCGTGTTCAACACACATACGGTTGGGAAGACGTATCCTCCTTCTTGATCCAGCAAGGGGGAAGGAGAGGTTGATGGAGATCCAGCAGCACGACGGCGTGGTGGTGGATGCGTGAGGATCTCGGCGGGCTTCGCCAAGCTCTACGGAGAGGAGGAGGTGTTGGAGAGGGAGAGGGAGGCGCCAGGGGCTAGGGTGCGGCTGCTCTCCCCCCCACTATATATAGGGCCCCTGGGGGGGCGCCGGCCCTAGGATATGGGATCTCCAAAGGGGGGCGGCGGCCAAGGGGGTGGCTTGCCCCCCAAGCCAAGGGGGCGCCCCCCACCCCTAGGGATTCCTGCCCTAGGCGCAGGGGAGGCCCAAGGGGGGCGCACCAGCCCACCAGGGGCTGGTTCCCCTCCCCACTTCAGCCCATGGTGCCCTCCGGGATAGGTGGCCCCACCCGGTGGACCCCCCGGACCCTTCCGGTGGTCCCGGTACAATACCGATTACCCCCGAAACCTTCCCGATGGCCGAAACTTGACTTCCTATATATAAATATTTACCTCCGGACCATTCCGGAACTCCTCGTGACGTCTGGGCTCTCATTCGGGACTCCGAACAACTTTCAGGTTACTGCATATTAATATCTCTACAACCCTAGCATCACCGAACCTTAAGTGTGTAGAGCTACGGGTTCGGGAGACATGCAGACATGACCGAGACGACTCTCCGGTCGATAACCAATAGCGGGATCTGGATACCCATGTTGGCTCCCACATGATCCTCGATGATCTCATCGGATGAACCATGATGTCGAGGATTCAATCAATCCCGTATACAATTCCCTTTGTCAATCGGTACGTTACTTGCCTGAGACTCGATTGTCGGTATCCCAATACCTTGTTCAATCTCGTTACCGGCAAGTCACTTTACTCGTACCGTAATGCATGATCCCGTGATCAACCACTTGGTCACATTGAGCTTATTATGACGATGCATTGCCGAGAGGGCCCAGAGATACCTCTCCGTCATACGGAGTGACAAATCCCAGTCTCGATTCGTGCCAACCCAACAGACACTTTCGGAGATACCCGTAGTGCACCTTTATATCCACCCAGTTACGTTGCGACGTTTGGCACACCCAAAGCACTCCTACGGTATCCGGGAGTTGCACAATCTCATGGTCTAAGGAAATGATACTTGACATTTGGAAAAGCTCTAGCAAACGAACTAGACGATCTTTGTGCTATGCTTAGGATTGGGTCTTGTCCATCACATCATTCTCCTAATGATGTGATCCCGTTATCAATGACATCCAATGTCCATAGTCAGGAAACCATGACTATCTATTGATCAACGAGCTAGTCAACTAGAGGCTCACTAGGGACATGTTGTGGTCTATCTATTCACACATGTATTACGATTTCCGGATAACACAATTATAGTATGAACAATAGACAATTATCATGAACAAATAAATATAATAATAACCATTTTATTATTGCCTCTAGGGCATATTTCCAACAGTCTCACACTTGCACTAGAGTCACTAATCTAGTTACATTGTGATGAATCGAACACCCATAGAGTTCTGGTGTTGATCATGTTTTGCTCTAGGGAGAGGTTTAGTCAACGGATCTGCGACATTCAGGTCCGTATGTACTTTACAAATATCTATATCTCCATCTTGAACATTTTCATGAATGGAGTTGAAGCGACACTTGATGTGCCTGGTCTTCTTGTGAAACCTGGGCTCCTTGGCTAGTGCAATAGCTCCAGTGTTGTCACAGAAGAGTGTGATCAGCCCCGACGCATTGGGTATGACTCCTAGGTCGGTGATGAACTCCTTCACCTAGATTGCTTCATGCGCTGCCTCCGAGGCTGCCATGTACTCCGCTTCACATGTAGATCCCGCCACGATGCTTTGCTTGCAACTGCACCAGCTTACTGCCCCACCATTCAAAATAAGCACGTATCTGGTTTGTGACTTAGAGTCATCCAGATCTGTGTCGAAGCTAGCGTCGACGTAAACCTTTACGACGAGCTCTTCGTCACCTTCATACATGAGAAACATGTCCTTAGTCCTTTTCAGGTACTTCAGGATATTCTTGACCGCTGTCCAGTGTTCCAAGCCGGGATTACTTTGGTACCTTCCTAACAAACTTACGGCAAGGTTTACATCAGTGCGGTACACGATGGCATACATAATAGACCCTATGGCTGAGGCATAGGGGACGACACTCATCTTTTCTCTATCTTCTGCCGTGGTCGGGCATTGAGCCGTGTTCAATTGCACACCTTGCAATACAGGCAAGAACCCCTCCTTGGACTGATCCATATTGAACTTCTTCAATATCTTGTCAAGGTACGTACTTTGTGAAAGACCAATGAGGCGTCTCGATCTATCTCTATAGATCTTGATGCCTAATATATAAGCAGCTTATCCAAGGTCCTTCATTGAAAAACACTTGTTCAAGTAGGCCTTTATGCTTTCCAAGAATTCTATATCATTTCCCATCAACGATATGTCATCCACATATAATATGAGAAATGCTACAGAGCTCCCACTCACTTTCTTGTAAACACGAGCTTCTCCATAAGTCTGTCTAAACCCAAACGCTTTGATCATCTCATCAAAGCGAATGTTCCAACTCCGAGATGCTTGCACCAGCCCATAGATTGAGCGTTGGAGCTTGCACACCTTGTTAGCATTCTTAGGATCGACAAAACCTTCCGGCTGCATCATATACAATTCTTCCTTAATAAAGCCGTTAAGGAATGCTGTTTTGACGTCCATTTGCCATATCTCATAATCATAGAATGCGGCAATTGCTTAGATGATTCGGACTGACTTCAGCTTCGCTACGGGTGAGAAAGTCTCATCGTAGTCAACCCCTTGAACTTGTCGATAACCCTTAGCGACAAATCGAGCCTTATAGATGGTCACATTACCATTCGCGTATGTCTTGTTCTTAAAGATCCATTTATTTTCTATGGCTCGCCGATCATCGGGCAAGTCAGTCAAAGTCCATACTTAGTTTTCATACATGGATCCTATCTCGGATTTCATGGCTTCTAGCCATTTGTCGGAATCTGAGCCCGCCATCGCTTCTTCATAGTTTGAAGGTTCACCGTTGTCTAACAACATGATTTCCAAGACAGGGTTTCCGTACCACTCTGGTGCAGAACGTGTCCTCGTGGACCTACGAAGTTCAATAGGAGCTTGATCCGAAGAACCTTGATCATCATCATTATCTTCCTCTCTAGTCAGTGCATGCACCACAGGAACATCTTCCTGAGCTTCGCTACTTCCCGTTTCAAGAGGTAGTACTTCATCAAGTTCTACTTTCCTCCCACTTAACTCTTTCGAGAGAAACTCTTTCTCCAGAAAGGATCCGTTCTTAGCAACAAAGACCTTGCCTTCGGATTTGAGGTAGAAGGTATACCCAATGGTTTCCTTAGGGTATCCTATGAAGACGCATTTTTCCGACTTGGGTTCAAGCTTTTCAGGTTGAAGTTTCTTGACATAAGCATCGCATCCCCAAACTTTTAGAAACGAGAGCTTAGGTTTCTTTCCAAACCATAATTCATACGGTGTCGTCTCAACGGATTTTGACGGATCCCTATTTAAAGTGAATGCGGTAGTCTCTAAAGCATAGCCCCAAAATGAGAGCGGTAAATCGGTAAGAGACATCATAGATCGCACCATATCTAATAGAGTGTGATTACGATGTTCGGACACACCATTTCACTGTGGTGTTCCAGGCGGCGTGAGTTGTGAAACGATTCCACATTTTCTTAAGTGTGTGCCAAATTCGTGACTCAAATATTCCCCTCCACGATCTGATCGTAAGAACTTTATTTTCCTGTCACGTTGATTCTCAACCTCACTCTGAAATTCCTTGAACTTTTCGAAGGTCTCAGATTTGTGTTTCATTAAGTAGACATACCCATATCTACTCAAGTCATTAGTGAGAGTGAGAACATAACGATAGCCACCGCGAGCCTCAACACTCATTGGACCGCACACATCAGTATGTATGATTTCCAATAAGTTGGTTGCTCGCTCCATTGTTCCGGAGAACGGAGTATTGGTCATTTTACCCATGAGGCATGGTTCGCACGTGTCAAATGATTCGTAATCAAGAGACTCCAAAAGTCCATCTGCATGGAGCTTCTTCATGCGTTTGACACCTATGTGACCAAGGCGGCAGTGCCACAAGTATGTGGGACTATCGTTATCAACTTTACATCTTTTGGTATTCACACTATGAATATGTGTAACATTACGCTCGAGATTCATTAAGAATAAACCATTCACCAGCGGGGCATGACCATAAAACATATCTCTCATATAAATAGAACAACCATTATTCTCGTATTTAAATGAGTAGCCATCTCGAATTAAACGAGATCCTGATACAATGTTCATGCTCAAAGCTGGTACAAAATATCAATTATTGAGGTTTAAAACTAATCCCGTAGGTAAATGTAGAGGTAGCGTGCCGACGGCGATCAAATCAACCTTGGAACCATTCCCGGCGCGCATCGTCACCTCGTCCTTCGCCAGCCTCCGCTTATTCCGCAGCTCCTGCTTTGAGTTACAAATATGAGCAACCGCACCGGTATCAAATACCCAGGAGCTACTACAGTCTTGGTAAGGTACACATCAATTACATGTATATCACATATACCTTTAGTGTTGCGGCCTTCTTGTCCGCTAAGTATTTGGGGCAGTTCCGCTTCGGTGACCACTTCCCTTGCAATAAAAGCACTCGGTCTCGTGCTTGGGTCCATTCTTTGGCTTCTTCCCGGCAATCGGCTTATCGGTAGCGGCAACTCCCTTGCCGTCCTTCTTGAAGTTCTTCTTACCCTTGCCTTTCTTAAACTTAGTGGTTTTATTCACCATCAACACTTGATGTTCCTTTTGATCTCCACCTCCGCTGATTTCAGCATTGAATATACCTCGAATGGTCTTTTCCATCCCCTACATATTGAAGTTCATCACAAAGCTCTTGTAGCTCGGTGGAAGCGGCCCGAAGGATCCTGTCACATGATCACGTCATCCGGAGATTAACTCCCGGTGAGTCAAGCGGTTGTGCAACCCAGACATTTTGAGTGTGTGCTTCACCGATGTAACTATTTTCCTCCATCTTACAACTGAAGAACTTGTCGGAGACTTCATATCTCTCGACCGGGCATGAGCTTGGAAAACCATTTTCAGCTCTTGAACATCTCATATGCTCCGTGTTGCTCAAAACGCTTTTGGAGCCCCGGTTCTAAGTCAGTAAAGCATGCCGCCTTTGAACGAGGGAGTAATCATCAACAGAGACCGCCAAGCGTTCATAACGCCTTGGTTCTGCAGGATGGGTGCTTCACCTAGTGGTGCTTCTAGGACATAATCTTTCTTGGCAGCTATGAGGATGATCCTCAGGTTCCGGACCCAGTCCGTATAGTTGCTGCCATCATCTTTCAGCTTGGTTTTCTATAGTAACACGTTGAAGTTGAGGGCAACATTAGCGTGGGCCATTTGATCTACAAGACATATTGTAAAGATTTTAGAATAATTTCATGATAATTAAGTTCATCTAATCAAATTATTCAATGAACTCCCACTCAGACAGACATCCCTCTAGTCATCTAAGTGAAACATGATCCGAGTCAACTAGGCCGTGTCCGATCATCACGTGAGACGGACTAGTCAACGTCGGTGAACATCTTCATGTTGATCGTATCTTCTATACGACTCATGCTCAACCTTTCGGTCTTCCGTGTTCCGAGGCCATGTCTGTTCATGCTAGGCTCGTCAAGTCAACCTAAGTGTATTGCGTGTGTAAATCTGGCTTACACCCGTTGTATTCGAACGTTAGAATCTATCACACCCGATCATCACTTGGTGCTTCCAAACAACGGACCTTCACAACGGTGCACAGTTAGGGGAACACTTTCTTGAAATTATTGCGAGGGATCATCTTATTTAAGCTACCGTCGTTCTAAGCAAATAAGAAGCAAAACATGATAAACATCACATGCAATCAAATAGTGACATGATATGGCCAATATCATATTGCTCCTTTGATCTCCATCTTCGGGGCGCCATGATCATCTTCGTCACCGGCATGACACCATGATCTCCATCATCATGATCTCCATCATCGTGTCTTCATGGAGTTGTCACGCCAACGATTACTTCTACTTCTATGGCTAACGCTTTAGCAATAAAGTAAAGTAGTTTACATGGTGTTATTCAATGACACACAGGTCATACAAAAAATACAGACAACTCCTATGGCTCCTGCCGGTTGTCATACTCATCGACATGCAAGTCGTGATTCCTATTACAAGAACATGATCAATCTCATACATCACATATATCATTCATCACATCTTTTGGCCATATCACATCACAAGGCACATGCTGCAAAAACAAGTTAGACGTCCTCTAATTGTTGTTGCATGTTTTACGATGGCTTCTATAGGTTTCTAGCAAGAACGTTTCTTACCTACGTAAAACCACAACGTGATATGCCAATTTCTATTTACCCTTCATAAGGACCCTTTCATCGAATCCGCTCCAACTAAAGTGGGAGAGACAGACACCCGCTAGCCACCTTATGCAACTAGTGCATGTCGATTGGTGGAACTTGTCTCACGTAAGCGTACGTGTAAGGTCGGTCCGGGCCGCTTCATCCCACGATGCCGCCGAAGCAAGATAAGACTAGTAGTGGCAAGAAAATTGACAACATCTACGCCCACAACTGCTTTGTGTTCTACTCGTGCATAGTAACTACGCATAGACCTAGCTCTGATACTACTATTGGGGAACGTAGCAGAAATCAAAAAAATTCTACGCATCACCAAGATCAATCTATGGAGTTATCTAGCAACGAGGGGAAAATGAGTGCTTCTACATACCCTTGTAGATCGCGAGCGGAAGCGTTCAAGAGAACGGGGTTGATGGAGTCGTACTCGTCGTGATCCAAATCACCGATGACCGAGCGCCGAATGGACGACACCTCCGTGATCAACACACGTACGGTTGGGAAGACGTCTCCTTCTTCTTGATCCAGCAAGGGGGAAGGAGAGGTTGATGGAGATCCAACAGCACGACGGCGTGGTGGTGGATGCAGCGGGGATCTCGGCAGGGCTTCGCCAAGCTCTACGGAGAGGAGGAGGTGTTGGAGAGGGAGAGGGAGGCGCCAGGGGCTAGGGGTGCGGCTGCCCTCCCTCCGCCCCACTATATATAGGCCCCCTGGTGGGGGCGCCGGCCCTAGGAGATGGGATCTCCAAGGGGGGCGGCGGCCAAGGGGTGGCTTGGCCCCCAAGCTAAGGGGGGCGTCCCCACCCCTAGGGTTTCCTGCCCTAGGCGCAGGGGGAGGCCAAAGGGGGGTGCACCAGCCCACCAGAGGCTGGTTCCCCTCCCCACTTCAGCCCATGGGGCCCTCCGGGATAGGTGGCCCCACCCGGTGGACCCCCGGGACCCTTCCGGTGGTCCCAGTACAATACCGATTACCCCCGAAACCTTCCCGATGGCCGAAACTTGACTTCCTATATATAAATCTTTACCTCCGGACCATTCCGAACTCCTCGTGACGTCCGCGATCTCATCCGGGACTCCGAACAACTTTCAGGTTACTGCATATTAATATCTCTACAACCCTAGCATCACCGAACCTTAAGTGTGTAGACCCTACGGGTTCGGGAGACATGCAGACATGACCGAGACGACTCTCCAGTCAATAACCAACAGCGGGATCTGGATACCCATGTTGGCTCCACATGCTCCTCGATGATCTCATCGGATGAACCACGATGTCGAGGATTCATCAATCCCGTGATACAATTCCCTTTGTCAATCAAGACGTTACTTGCCCGAGACTCGATCGTCGGTATCCTAATACCTCGTTCAATCTCGCATCGGCAAGTCACTTTACTCGTACCGTAATGCATGATCCCGTGATCAACCAATTGGTCACATTGAGCTCATTATGATGATGCATTACCGAGTGGGCCCAGAGATACCTCTCCGTCATACGGAGTGACAAATCCCAGTCTCGATTCGTGCCAACCCAACAAACACTTTCGGAGATACCCGTAGTGCACCTTTATAGCCACCCAGTTATGTTGTGACGTTTGGCACACCCAAAGCACTCCTACGGTATCCGGGAGTTGCACAATCTCATGGTCTAAGGAAATGATACTTGACATTTGGAAAAGCTCTAGCAAACGAACTACACGATCTTTGTGCTATGCTTAGGATTGGGTCTTGTCCATCACATCATTCTCCTAATGATGTGATCCCGTTATCAATGACATCCAATGTCCATAGTCGAGGAAACCATGACTATCTGTTGATCAACGAGCTAGTCAACTAGAGGCTCACTAGGGACATGTTGTGGTCTATGTATTCACACATGTATTACGATTTCCGGATAACACAATTATAGCATGAACAATAGACAATTATCATGAACAAAGAAATATAATAATAACCATCTTATTATTGCCTCTAGGGCATATTTCCAACAATCTCCAGAAGAAATAAGAGTTAAAGTCTGAGTTGCATAGGCGTGTAAGCTAAGAGAGCAGTGAAAGGATATCCAAACATCGTCGGAACAATGCACAAGGGAGTGATGTGTGGATACCTAGTTCGGGCCAGCGTTTGGGCATGCTCGCCTAGTTAGAGTGCAGGTCACTTCAGAGCCATTGAGGGTGATGCGCTGGCGTTGGCTGGCCGCGCACGGATGCAAATCTTGAGTGGCAGCGGAGCGCTACGATGCGGTGGACGAGACCGTTGGTGAAGCCCCAACGACCTCGGGGGGCGGAGGTGCGACGATGTGCTCGGTGAAGTAGCCCCGATGAGCTGGGAGACGACGTTGGTGAAGCGCACCTGATGCGGTGGAACTCGGTGTCTGTGAAGCACGCGTCGATTCTTGTGGTACGTTGTCAGTGGACCACCCGGTGCGGCGGACGAGGGCGTAGATGAGGTAGCTTCGGTGCGGTGGTGAAGCACGACCGTCGTCTCCGTCTTCGTCGTCCAGCACAGAGGTGGGGAACTGTGGGGAAAGAGACGAGATGAGGGGCGATTCGAGGGTTGGCGGCGAATTAGGGATTTGAGCAATCTGGGCGCAGAAGGGGACGATGGAGAAGAGAGATTTTGCAAGGCTGGAATTGGGGCCGCCAGATATTTCAATCCGAAACGTGGAAGCGCGAACTTATATTGTCGTCGTCCTTTTTTGGGGGGAGGGTGGGTGGGTGGCTGGGTGCTACGCGTCCGTCCGACACACGCGACCACCCCAGCGGGACTATGCTTTGGTGCCTTAAGGCACCTGCCTTTGTGTCCATGACATGTGGGCCCAACAGGTGGCTGGCCCACATGTCAGTGACCCAAAGGCAGTTGCCTTTAAGGCACTGAAGCAGCGTCCACCCCGACACAACCCTAGTCTGCCTGGTGCACCTACATTTGAGAATGCAAACGAATCTTCTTTCATTTGCAAATGAATCATATGTATTACCGTGCCCGTGTTTTCCTTGCAATAATTAGTCATTCGAACGAGATACTCCATCCGTTCACTTTCGTAAGTCGTTTGCATAACTTAAAATGAACTGCTTCGCACATTGTCCGAAATGTCTTCAAGGTCTTATAAAAGTGAACAGAGGGAGTACTATAAATTAATTAATGAGGAGTTATTTGAAAAAATCGAAGCGGTACCCACGCTTAACGTTGATTAGAGTGTGTGTCACATAATTAGTTATTTGAATTAGAGTCTGTGTCATGTAGTTAGTTATTTGAATTAGAGTATGTGTCACATAGCGATCTCCAATTCTAACGTGGATTTCGCATTTCACTGTATCCACACTACTTTTTTAATACAAATTCATATGTATATGATGAACACCATGGTAGTGAGAAAACTTTTGGATGGATTCAAACATATGACCTACAAAATAGCACAACAAAATGAGTCAATGTCAACTTTCCGAAACTTAGTGTGGCACGAATTCGAAATAATTACCCGTATGCCTGGTCCTCGGTTCAAATCTTACAATGTACACCGAATTGAAACATCGGTATTATGTCTCGTACTATGTACATTCAAATATTGTTTTTAGCCCCCCCGCCCCGCACAAACGCTACATACTTCCTGTATCGGTCAATCTTCCTCTCCTAACCACCTTAGGAAGCTAAGTTTCCAACACACGTTCATTCTTTCTCTCCATGTTTCGATCTCTAAGTCTCTCAACTACACAATCCCTTTTTCCACTCTGTTACCAAATGTATTTACCTCACACACCCGCCATTGCACCCCATGCCAATCTCTCTCTCTCTCTCTCTCTCTCTCTCTCTCCCCTCTCCCTCTCACCCTCTCGCGCTAAATACATGCATTGCCTATCTAGCCCCCCAAACCTCTCGTGCGCACGCACGCACGTTGTATATCTAGGTAACTCCCTCGAGACTGTCTCACTCTTTCTTCCGCACGGCGGGCCACACTCGCTCAATCTCGCTCTCTTTATCTGAGTCTCATTTAACCTTGTTTTCTTTCACACACAAATGATATATCTCCCTGTTCGGGCCTCGATCGACACACTCTATACTCTCTCACGCAGATTGTCTATCTAGGTCAGTCCATCCAAGCCGCCGCCACTCTTTCGACCTCATGGTGGGCACCGCTCACTCAATCTCTCTCTCTCTCTCTCTCTCTCTCTCTCTCCGTATGTCTCGATTGACCTCGCTCTTTCTCGGACAAAAATGATATATCACCATGTTTGAGCCCAATTCGACCTATTCACATTGTATACTCTGTCACGCACATCGTCTATCTAGGTCACTCTCTCCAACCCGTCTCACTCTTTCGATCGCATGACGACCCTATGTGATCGATTTACCTTGCTTCCTCCCATGCACAAAATATATCTACATGTCTGTGACTGGATCATCTCTCAAGCTCTATCTTACAGCCCTCACCCTTGCCAAAAAGCTCAATCGGACAATATCTCTCCAGAGCATATATATTTGTTCAATGAATGTCGGACCACACTCACTTTGTCTCTCTATCTATATGTCTCTCAATTTGTGTAGGCATTTATTCTGGTCGGTTTAGATTATATATTCGTAGCACTCGGCCCACAACTACTCCAAACACCGTTGCAACCCACGCAACTCCCCTAGTTGATTTCCCTCTGGCTCGGTCAACGCTCTCTCGCACGTCCTTTCTCGCCTTCAACGTCGCACCATGGTATTATTGAAAAAACTATGTTGTTCTCTTTAATTATTATAAATAAGCGACAAAACTACACACCGATAGTCCACTTGGAATGGAACAAGTTTCGACCCACAAATTAAAGTGCTACAAACTACACACCAAGGGGCCCACATGTCATGAAACAAATTTGGACCCATATACAAGTTAAAAAATAAAGGACGAGGATCGAACATGCGACCGGGCCTTCAAGCCGCACGTCAATAGGCAACATACGTAGAATAGCAATGTTTGTTGTACCCCTTTGTTCACATAATGTTTTTATATTACCACAACCTAATTAATGGATAACATGTAATATTATTTTTAGTACTATTCGGCTTCACTTACTGGTGGGTTCCATGTGTGCTCTCTCTCTCTCCTCCTCTTCTGCGTTTAGGCCTTGCGCAAACAAGGAAGAACTTCATGGGCGATGTTGCCGTTGACCATATCTGGACGCTGCGTTCACAAGTCACGGCACCAGTTTCACGTACTAGCAGCACTAGTCACAGGTGTACGTGCAATGCACGTTAATTTGGAAGTATATTAAGTGCATGCGGATATTAACTACTAGGATATTATTTGCGTGTTGTCATGTGATTAGCACTATTTTTGGCATGAAATTAACTGCACGCTAAACGTGTTGAGCGCTCGACATTGAAGCATTCTAGGTCGTTGGATGACAAGGAATACATGTGGCTTGATGACGTTTTATATTTAATTTGATACGGCTCTAGCGTAACATTCAATCGATCAAACCATACATTTCGTTCAGTCTGACTCCGACTTTAAATTATACGACGATCGATATAAACTAAACGAAAATGATAAACGTTCGGATTTTAAGCATGGCAATCCAAACGTTTTTCATGGCAAATTTAGATTATGCGGCGGCGGCGGGGGCGTCTCGCGGTGCGAAGCGGCTCCTCTGCCATGCTCTATGTGTCGTCGGGCCACTAATCGATGGCGACGGCGGCGTGTTGCGCCGTTGTTGGCATACTCCTGGACGTTGGCCTAGCTTCAAGGAAGGCCAAAATGTTACTGACTTGAACGAAGTCAATCGGGCGGGAGGAGGCGATGGCGTTGGTGCAAGGAAGCGGTCGACGGCGGCCATCCATGCCGCCGAGGGGAAACCTTGCACTCGCAGCGGGGACATAAGCGCCGCAACAGCGGCGGAGACATTTGTGCACAGCACCGGCACGGGACACCGCGTCGGTCTGCAGCAGGCGCATGTGCGGCAGTGCAGGCACCGGCAGCGTCTTGGCGTCGATGCCAGCAGCGGCGCATCTTGCCGGCAGGTGCAGGCGGCGTGAAAGTCGGCGGGGACCTCGTGGAACCCCGTGGGATCAAGCTCGGCGACAATGTGCGGCTCCCAGCCCATCAATGCCACGGGGATGGGCGCTAGCGCAGTCGGGGCGATGGGAGCCGGAACGAGAGCGGGGACAGGCGCGGCGTCTTCCCGCAAGGCTAGTTCAAGCTCGTCCCAAAGCGCCTTATCTTCTTGAGACTCCAGCTGGGTGTCTTCCTCAGGAAACTGGAACACTAAAGGCAGACCATCGTGATGCGGCATGGCGTACATTTAGGTCAGGCTAGTTGGAGGTAGAGAACAGGAGAATCGGAGAGGAAGAGAGATGATTGTAGCGATACCGGGTAGTGCGGGGTTGATTTTAAACTACGGCGCCGGCGACATTAAAAGTGGGAGCAGTTGGGACGACGGTGGGCGGCGGAGCCTGGTCAAAGGGCTCGCCTCCGGTGAGCCTCAAGACAACGGTCTGTCAAGACGCCTCCATGACAGCCGGCGCAGCGGTCTGCTTGCACGCCTCCCGTCGACTTACACGCTTGCTCGGATAGCACCTGCCGATGAGAAGCGGGGACTCGTGGCGGCTCGTAAATGCCCACGGTTTCAATAGTGAAAGAGTTCGCCTTAACGTGACAGGTCTTTGTTCCAAAATACCTTGGCTCTTCATTTGTGCAACTTGTCATAAGCAGCTTGTCTCAAATTGAAGAAAAAACTTACGAAGTAATATTTGTGCCATATCACGTGACCATGCTTAGTTTCAAGAATTTATGCTCACTTTTGGATTTTCTGAAATTGAAGATCCGAGATTCAAACAATATCATAACCTGCATCATGCAATAAATTTTCAAGCCGTACATCTGTTCTGTTGTATTTCTTAAGAAAGGATTTGGTCAAAATTTTGCTTAGTTAGACTTCAGACAAGTTATATATGCAGAGTAAAAGGATAATCCCTCCGTACTAGTGCATTGCCTGATATATTAACTCAAGTACTAGGCACGAACAAACGGGCTCAATTCTATGCTCATCCTGGTGTAGTAGTAGTATTAGTACTAGGCAATGCAGTTGACGGGTGACCTTGACGAGCACTTCCCGAGGGAATTGAACCGTGCTAGGCATGGTAGGTAATGTTGTCTAGTTACTAAAGCATCCCTCCGTTGTTCACCGGTAGTCATTATGGACCGGGGACATGAGGGGAATTTCCTAGGGCTGGAATTCTGGCCGCCAAATATTTCGACTTGAAACGCTGAGGCTCGACTGGTTGGGGTTGGCTAATGTGCGTACCACGACGCCAATCAAGGACACGAGCCCGGTTTTTAGGATCAACATGAGCCAAGGTCCGGCTGGTACGCGTTGGGTCCTACCATTCAAGAATACGAAAGGAACCTTTTAAATTGCCGAACAAATCTATGTGTATTACAATACCCGTATTTTCCTTGCAAATACTAATCTCAACGTGGTAATTGATTTATGACGAGCTGTTGAATTAGAGTGAGTTTGTGTTATAGTGATCTCAACGTGGATTTCACATTTCATGGTATCCCTAGTAAGTTTTCCAATGCAAATTCAAATTTAAAAGATGAACAATATGGAGGTGAGAAAACTTTGTATGTATCAAGCATATGACCACACACACGCGCACACAGAGACACACACACGAACACAACAACAATCCAATAAGTATAGTGCATCTATTTTTCCAAACCATGCATGTATGACACAAATTCAAAAATACTCCTTCTATTCCTAAATATTAGTCTGTTAGAGAGTTCAACAAGTGACTACATACGGAGCAAAATGAGTGAATCTAGACTCTAAAATATGTCTATATACATCTGTATGTGCCAGTCCATTTGAAGCCTCTAAAAAGACTAATATTTAAAACGAAGGGAGTAAAATGTAATACATCCATGGTCCTCGATTCACTATTTAAAATGAACATGAAACTGAAACATGAATATTAAGTCTAGTACTACAAGACATGCAAATGTTGTGTTTAGGCGGAGCTATGATTGTCGGGGTCAACCCTCGACCTTAGATAAAATTGTGGAGCTCTGTTTACGGTTGTTTAGATTATATTTGTCCCCACCCTCCCAACCACCGATTGGTTGTGCACCCCACCCCTCCTCCCCGGGAGAATATCATGTGCCCCCATACCTTAGATGCTATATGCCGATACGAGTTGCTTGGAGCTTGTAGATCTGAGATATAGCAACTCACATGATGTGTCTTAATATTTTTGCAGGAAACCTTGATGAGTTTGAGAATTGCACACAATTTGTACAAAACTACTTAGATGCCCTTTGATCCCATATCCAACGACCTCGAAGCTCGTATCACCGTAGCATCTAAGATGAAGGAGGACATCATATTCTACTGTATGTAAGAATATCATGTGCTACCACACCTTAGATGCCTCGGTGATACAAGCTCTTCGGAGGCGTTGGATTTGTGACCCAACACCTCCTCGGTGGTTCGAATGGTTTTTTGTAGAAAAGCCCCAAAAGAGTTCGGCCACTGCTTACAAGCACAAAGACTGCTCAGATGCCATTGGATCTCAGATCAAACGACCTCCAAGCTCGTATCACCGTAGCATCCAAGCTGCGATAGCACCTTATGTTTTCTCGCACGGGAGAGTATGAGGTGCTCCCGCACCGTAGATTCTATGGTGATACGAGTTCACTGAGATCTAACGGCCCACAGTAGGAGGTTTGAATGTTTTTGCAATATACGGCTGATAGAGTTTGGGAAATGCGCAGAAAGTACAAGTACTACGCATGTGCCATCTGATCACTGATCATACGACCTAGATGCTCATATCACCGCAGCGGGTAATTAAGCTACGGGGAGCACCTAATATGAGCACCGGGGAGCCGTTGGATCGAAGATGCAGCGGCACACACGAGGCTTGAATGTTTTATTTGCAAAAAAAAACCTTTGGAGAGTTTGGAAATTGCGCATAATTACAAAGACTACTCCCAAGCCATTGGATCTCACTTCCAACGGTGTAAAATCTCGTATCACCTTAGTATCTAAGCTGCATGGTGGATGTGATATTCTATGCCGCTGTCATTTTTGTTCGTAAACTTGCAAAATACGTGTAACTCGTGCCGTTACTTGTCTAACCGCAAAGTGTTTGTTCAAAAACCATCCTACACTGAAATATCGGAACAACACACGGAGTCCCACTTGTCATTAATCAAATTTGGACCTAAAACTAACAAATCTGAAAGGCGACATTCGAATCGGCAACCTGGACTACAAAGCGTAAGTCGATAGCACGGAAAAACGAACGGTTGTTGGCTTTGTCCCATAACTTGATTTTATACAAGTACTTGCGTTGAGTAGAGTAGAGGGAGTGCCTCGTCAACACGTGCATGACCATTGTCTCACTTACTGGTGGGTCCCAGGTCTGCGATCTCAATCTCTCTTCTCTCCATCGTCTAAACTTTGCACGGGCACATATGAAGAGCGGCGCTAGCTTGCCGTGGTGTTATTACAACTAAAAAAAGCTAGGAAAATAGAAGAATCGCCTAGAACAAGAGACGTTGTGGCTGGTCGAGACGGAGCTAACCACATCTATCCTCCGTGCCACGTTTGCATGATGAAGCTGTGTGGCTAGTGGGGTGTTTTCGACCGACTGGCTGGGTCCCGAGGTTGAACCATAGGTACTACGTCGTCTGAGATATTTTTACGCGCACATTTTTCCTACGTGCCGAGACGTGGCACACCCTACCGCGTGGTTTCGGGGTCCTCCCGGGTGGTGCACGCATATATTCTTCCTGACGTGGGACGCCCTACCGCGCATTTTCTGGGTCCTCCTCGGTCATAGCGCCGAAGCAAGTAAATGAGTCGTCAAATCACGAAAGACCACCTTTCCTACCGAGTACATCAGTGAAGCACGGTGGCTAGCTAGTTGGGCTAGTTTGACCGATTAGCTAGGCCGCCGCCACATTTGTTTTTTCACCCCTTTTTTATCTACTTGCCAGCAGGTAAATTTAAACATCCACCGCGGTGTTGCTCTGCTGTTTGGGTGCGGCAGGATTCTTAATTTTTTGATTGATGGGAGCAGGCGCGACAGGATTTTTAATTTTTTTGATTGAAGGGAGCAGGCGCGGCAACAATTAGTCACGATGACTCCGCCTGTAAAAACCCACTGCTCCCTTATGTGAGAAGTCATCGACTGGTGTTTTACCGTGGTGAAAACCAAAAGATTCCCCGCTCCCTCCGCCTTCCCGTAGATTGCATTGCCTTTCAGCCGTTCCGCCCCCTTTGCTTCCTCTCCCCATTGCTTCTACCTGGTGCCATGGCGGCGTAGCAGATCACAGAGTCCAAGGTGAGTCTCCTGACACAGGAGCTCCATGCCAAGGATGCGGAGCTCAGGGCCAAGGACGTGGAGCTCCATGAGCTCAAGGAGGAGAGGAGTGCCATGCTCCTCCGTTATGTGCGGGAGTTCACGGAGCTTCAAAAGCGGCAGGCGTCCACCACAAAGATGCTTGAGGCGTCGGCGGTGTTGCTGCAGAAAGCGGGAGATATGATAGGCCGTCAGGGGAGCCGGCCGAGCGCGAAAGTCGATCGTGACGAGGTCCAGATCACCTCGGGCACTTGGTGAACCAAGTTGCCACACACGCGTGTTGCGGCTGCGCCGATGCCTACCGTCGTGCGGTAGCGGCGATGCCGGCCGTCGGGCTAAACCCGTTCGACCACCCGGTCGACTTCAACGAGCTGCGGCTTCCTGACCTGGTCTCCTTCTTGACCTATATCTTCGAGGAGCTGAGCCGTCTCTGCGTGATGGTGGGGGCTGAGCTGGACAAGGAGGGGTTGCAGGCTGCCGTCGCCATTGCCGAGCGAATCCTTTCAGGGCTCCGTCACGAGAATCCATTTGTGCCATTGGACGCCGTCTTTGACGAGCTGGATCCCGTCGACCGGGAGCGGGCTCTGCGGGCGGTTGCACCCTACATCACCAACGTCGTGTGCCTCGAGAAGCAGAGGGAATTCGGTGGTGTTTAGGCGCCCTCTTCATGGGCATCTCCATGTCTCGGCGCAACATGACCGTTGGATCAAACTCAGACGGTGCAGATCAGTCACTGTAGCACAAAGCATGTGGGTGTGTTTGGTTGCATTCTCATCTCAATATAGTTGTTTCCTCTTTGTGTATTTTTGTCAACCTACTAGTGTGGACTCATGCACTCTGCCAAACACCCAAAAGTGGGTCGAGAAGAGAACTTTTGCTCCCATCCCGTGCACCCTTCATACACCCTGCCTAACACTATTCGTGCTTCATATGGTTCATGTTTCGTGGAGTACTGTAGCACCGTACTCTCCGTCTTGGCTGGCCTAGTTACATTAACATTGATCTCACCGTTCATTCTCGACCGAACAGTCGAAAAAGCGGTACTATGTTACATATAGGAGTAGTTGACATGCGCACAACATCATTTGTTATCGTCATATCTTACTACACTAGCAACAAGATTGTGTAGTACCGACGTATGAACCACTGCACATGCCTAGTAGTAGGAGCACCGTGTATGTTCAAGTGGCTGCCGTGTTTCGCACTCCTCCGTCGTAAGAGTGAAAACGCTTGCTGTAATCATTTTTTTCTTTAGAAAAACAGTGGACACGCTCTATGGTGCGGATCCTCCTCCAGCCATGCACTAAATTACTCACTTTCGCCGACGTGTGGGACAACCAGCACTTGGGTCCACCAGCCATGCACTAAATTACTCCGTAGTAGAGTGACGGTAGACTACCCGATCGAACCGCCGCAGTAATGCCCAATGAGCCGTCAAATCACAAAACCCCTCCTTTCCAAAGAAGAAGTTGGATGGACGAAGCAACCATCATTTCACTCTTCTCTCTCAGCTTCCTCTCTTGAAGAAAACCCCCACTCGCTTCGCTTCTCCCTCATCTCGTTCCTCCTTTCACTCTTCTCTCTCAGCTTCCTCTCTTGGATGGACGCCGGAGCACCGGCCGACATGATGTCTATGGCTCTGGCCAAAACCATCGAGGCTCATGGTATGAAGAAGCGCAAGCACCCCGCCGAGACTACCGCAGACAAGCTCAAAGCCATCGCCCTATCCAAGCCCCCCTCTCTGGGATCCCTCATTAAGCAAGTCCAGGTAATGTCTCTTGTTGACGATCTTTTTCTCGATCTTAATCGTGTTTTTTCATCTAACACGCAGTACTAGTACTGGTAGTACAACTTTCTGGGTGATCTTGCATGTGATTTTAGTGTGCCAAATGACGGTTCTAAATTCCTCTTTTGACCAAAACATGCGAGAGGTTGACACTGATTTCTTATAGATTACTTTCAACTATTTTCCTCTGTCCCAAATTTCTTGTCTTAGATTTGTCTAAATACGGATGTATCTAATACTAAAATGTGACTTGATACATCCGTATCTAGACAAATCTAAGACAAGAATTTTGGGACGAAGGGAGTATGTCGGAGTAATGGACTACGGGTAGGCAGACCCGAGCCCCTGAACCTTTCAAAACATCGGGGCAGACTGCGCCCCTCAAGACCCCAAGACAAAGAGCCGCCTTCAGATAGTCGGCAACAGAGTCGCCGGCTACCCCTCTGGGCCGAGTCCCATAGGCCGCCTTCAGGACAAGCCGACTCCAAGCCGGCGACCTCCAGCGAGGCCGGCTACGAGGAGTCGGCCTGCGACCCTCACTACCTCACGCCTGGGCAACTATGGGGTGAGGCCGCCTCGCGGCCCATCCCCGCCCAGTCCATAAAGGGCAGGTATGGCTACAGGGCGCCGTACCGACGAAGATCTCCGTCCCGGCAAAGATCGCTTTGTTGCCATGCAGCCTCGACATCAGCATCGTGGGCAGATTCCTGTACCCACGATGGCCTGTCTGTACGACCCAAAGACGGCGGGACCCGCCTGTCGGCGGGAGTACCGAAGACGGCGAGAGCACCCCAAGGACGGACCCGATGGAGTCGGCCTCCGGGAGTCGGCCGGCTCCCGCGGGATCCACGCACCATTAACTGTAGAAGGCGGGGAATGGCAATGTGATCGCCGCCCAGCAGCGCAGCTGCTGCCATAACCCCATGATCAAGCCAGCGTCATCGTAAGCACGGCTACAGATGTCTGCGGCAATGGCAAGACTCCGCCTGGCGGACAAGGGCTGTCGGCCCGTCTTTGAGCCGGGCAGCCGGGCCCACTAGTCGGCGGGCCCCAGGAGTCAGCGGAGAAGACGGCGACTTAGAGATTGACGGCTTGGACCCACACCCAGCCGGATTACTGTTGTACCCCCGAGGGGTAGACCTATATAAACCCCCCGGGGCACCCATGCAAAGGGTTGGAAGCTAGTAGTTTTAGGCTCACACATAGAGGGAGAGAAGAGCAAGCCGTGCCCTTCTCCTTCCTCACCCCGAATAGCTCAAGGAGCCTCTTGTACCCACTTTGCCATAGTGATCATGCAGAGACCCCGCAGAGCAGCAGTAGGGGTGTTATTTCCTCGGAGAGCCCTGAAGCTGGGTAAGATTCGCCGGCGTGCATGTCTTCGCCTCATCTCGTTTCTGAGCACCAGCTGACGTTCTACTCGCCTCCATGATAAGCCATCCTTTGGCATATGTCGCACCCAACCCCGACATTTGGCGCCCACCGTGGGGCACAGTGCACCGTCGTCTGGAGACACGCTGCGGGCGGAACCCTCTTCCTCCTGGCGGCGCAGCCAGCCCGCACGCCAGATGGAGTTTGCGCCGACGCTACCGCATGGCGCTGAGGTTGCCTCAAGGCGAGTTGCTCACGAACTTGTCGGCGAGGTTCGCCTCTCCGACGAGCTCTGCGTCCGACGCAGTACGACGGGCCCCGAAAGCCTCCTCGCGGGCCTCCTCGAGCAGCTCCACGTGGACGGCGAGCCCGCCGACACAGAGTCCGTAGGCTCCACCGACCCGATGCTGGTCGATTCCGACACCGCGTCGCTCGACGCGTTCCCCACCAATGTGGTGGTCTACGACGAGCCTCTCCCCCGCGCGGAGAGCGGCGGGAGCACCGTCACGGAAGTACTCGTCATCAGTCATGGTGAGCCCTTCGGCGGGGGGGGGCTCGTGACCCTCTCGATGCTGTTCTGCAAGACCTGACCGCCTCCATTCCGGAGGACGCCGACGTCGAAACGCTGGAGGCACGCCGCCTTCAGCTCCTCGTAGGCGCGAAGCCGGGCAAGCATGAGACGCTGTCGAAAGCCTATCGCCGAGATGGATCGCGCGTGGCGGCTCGCCCGGCTCGACCGGGTTTAACCGCCTAAGCGGCGGTCCGGCAGCGCGCGCCCTCGCCAATCTGTTTGGGGCCGGTCGCCTGCACGCCACGCCTGCGGAGAACATCCGCCGCCTAAGCGGCGCGGCATTTGCTGGATAACTTTGAGGGCGAGGAGCGCCGCTGATGACGGAGCGAGTCCAAAGAAGCTCCTCGACGCGCCGCCACAAGAAGACGGCCGCCGCGACGGAGGCGCCTGACGACAACACGACGACTTGCCCCCCCGCCGAGATCAAGGCGCGACATCTCGGACACCGACTAGCGGCGCCCGCGGAAGAAAGAACCAGGATCCGGCTGTCAGCCATAGCCGGACTCACATCTCCATCGAGCGCGACGAAGACGGCCTCCCGAAGCGGTGGAAGCGGCGGGACGACTATCGCCTCCTCCCCGCCGAGAAAGGCGAAGTCTCCCGCCACCCGTCGAGCATCCGACTCGGCGACCGCCTTGGCCGCCGAGAGGAGTCGGAGAGAACGACGCCCGCCACCGGATCGAGCGACTTCACCGATCTCGGCGCTAGAAGAAGAAGATGAGTTAGGCCCACCTTGTTTGGACCTCGCATCCGCGACGCAGCCCTTCCCCGAGGATTCACACTCCCGGAGACACGCCCAAATACACCGGCTCGCGTGAAGCCGGAGGACTAGCTGGTGGACTACTCCACGGCCGTCGGCATAGCTTAACGGCAACAAAGCGCGTTGCCGTAAAGTATGTTCCCCTCATGCTCCGTGGCACGGCCGGACATGATTGAACAACGAAGCCCCGCATCAACGGCTGGGTCGACTTCACCGAGGCCTTCGTCCGCAACTTCACAAGCACATACAAGCGACCTCCCAAGCCTCGTCAGCTGTCCTTGTGCGTACAAGGCCCCAACGAGTCCACTCGCGACTACCTCACGCGCTGGGGCGAGCTCCGGAACTCCTGCAAAGGAGTGCACGAGGTGCAGGCGATCGAGTACTTCACCGCCGGGTGCAGAGAAGGCACCCTCCTCAAGCACAAGCTCCTTTGCGACGAGCCGGAGACCCTCGACGAGCTGCTAGTCATAGCAGACAAGTACGCCACGGCCGACTCCTCCATGAAGGCGGAGATCGAAGTCAGTGCGACTGGCAAAGTAGCTCCTCATGCTCCCAGAACTTTAGCTGGCGGCGACGCCACCGGCATGACAGAATGATCACAAGTGCAAGGCCCGCAGCCGCTTCCAACAACCGGCCGGTGGCAACCGAACCGAGGCCGGAGGGCAGCCTCCGCCAAGCGGCGTAAAGGCGGCAAGTCCAACTGGTTGCCGGCCTTCTCTTCTGGCAGACTCTGGACGTACCACCGCAAGTTCCACAGCCGCAAGCCGTCAAATCACACCACCGGAAGTGCCACCGCTCACCAGATCGCCAAGGGAGACGCCCTTGCCCTCTTCCGCTTTCTTTGGGCCGCCGCCTCCACCGCCGCCCAAGCGGCTGTCGTCCGGCCAACCGGCATGATACAAGACGATTACCCAGAAGAGCACGGCGCCTATGTCGTGTTTACCAGCGTGGCTGATGATCGCCGCAGCAGGCGGCAGCAACAGCAAGAGGTGAATGCCATAGCATCAGATGCCCCAGAATTCATGCACTGGTCCGAGAAGCCCATCAGCTGGAGCCGTGCTGGTCACCCAGAGGTGATGCCGAATCCGGGCTCCTATGCCCTGGTCTTGGGAGCCACCCTTTCCACGGATAGGCGGGCCGCTCGCTTCTCGCGGATCTTGATAGATTCGAGGCAGCAACATCAACATCCTGCATAAGGATACGATGGAGAAACTAGGAATAAAGCGAGGCTGCTTCATCATAGTCGGACTGTGTTCCACGGATTTGTACCGCCTTTCACGCTCACCGATTGGCAAGATTACGATAGGCGTCCTCTTCGGGACAAGGATCACTTTCGCCGAGAGCCAGTCCGGGTTCGAAGTGGTGGACCTCGAGAGCCCTTACCATGCCTTGCTTGGCCGACCTGCTTTGGCCAAGTTCATGGCGATCCCCACTCGCCTACCTCAAGATGAAGATGCCGAGTTCCAAGGGGATTCTGACCGTAGCCGGCGACTACAGGAAGTCGTCCGTCTGTGCAGCTGAAAGCAGCCGGCTAGCCGAGTCCCTGGTGATTGCGGCTGAGAAGCGGCTCCTGGATCGGGTCGTGGCGATGGCCGGCAAGCAGCCAGAGATATCGTCCGACCCCAAGGAGTCAGAAGCTGAGGGCTCGTTCTGCCGCCAAAGAGACCAAGAAGATACCCTTGGACCCGGAGCACCCAGAGAAATACGCTGTCATAGGTGCGAACCTCGGCGACAAATAGGAAAAGGCGAGCTCGTCGATTTCCTCCGTGAGAATCGGGACATCTTCGCATGGTCCCCCAAAGACATGCGAGGTGTACTGCAAGATTTCGCCGAGCACAAGTTACATGTCCGACCTGATGTGAAGCCCGTCGAGCAGCCCCTACGCCGCTGTCGGAAGAAGAAAGAAGAGTTGTTGGAGAAGAGATAGCCCGGCTCCTTGCAGCCGGTTTCATCATGGAAGTTTTCTTTCCGGAATGGTTGGCGAACCCAGTCCTGGTACTAAAGAAGAACAAGCAGTGGCGGATGTGTATTGACTACACAAGCCTCAACAAAGCCTGCCCCAAGGACCCGTTCGCTCTACCCAGAATTGATCAGGTGATAGCCTCCATAGCCGGATGCGAGCTGTTGAGCTTCTTAGATGCATATTCAGGAGATCATCAGATCAAGCTGAACCCAGCAGACAGATTGAAGACCGCCTTCATCACGCCATTTGGAGCCTTCTGCTACCTGACCATGACGTTCGGCTTGAGGAACGCCGACGCCACCTTTCAGCATTGCATGCAGAAGTGCCTCCTCAAGCAGCTTGGCGAACGCATACGTTAACGTGGGCGGCGTGGTGGTGAAGACGGAGAAGCGAGGAACGCTGTTGGAAGACCTCAAAGAGACCTTTGAAAACCTGCGCCCGATTCAGATCAAGCTCAACCCGGAAGAAATGCGTCTTCGGAGTACCAGCCGTCCAGCTCCTTGGCTTCCTGGTATCCGAACGCGGCATAGAGTGCAACCCCGTGAAGATCAAGGCAATTGAGAGAATGGAAGTACCCCGCCGACTGCTAGATGTGCAGAAGTTCACCGGCTGCTTGGCGTCCATCAGTCGATTCATCAGTCGGCTGGGTGAGAAAGCTCTTCCTCTGTACCAGCTTATGAAGAAGACCACCTTCTTCGAATGGAACTCCAAGGCGGACGAAGCTTTTATCCAGTTGAAGAGAATGCTGACTACTCCCCCTGTCTTTGGCGGCTCCGACTCCAAAGGAGCCCATGCTCCTGTATATTGCCGCCACCAGCGGGGTAGTCGACCTGATTATTGTGGTTGAGCGCAGGAGGAAGGCAAAGGCGCTACCTATCCGTAGACCAAAGTATATTACACGAGCGAGGTAGTCGACCTCCAAGCAGAACTACCCCCACTACCGTAAGATGTGTTATGGCATGCACTTTGCCGCCAAGAAGTTGAAGCCTTACTTTCAAGAGCATCCAATCACCATGGTTTGCACGGCCCCACTAGCGAGATCATCGGAAGCCGAGATGCTTCAGCCGAGTGGCCAAATGGGCCATAGAGTTGGCCCCCTACACCATCTTTACCAGCCCGAACCGCCATCAAGTCACAAGCACCGCCGACTTCCTCGTCGATTGGGCGAGACCCGATGCTCTGCCGCTTGACTCCACCCATTGGCGAATGCACTTTGACGGCTCCAAGATGCGCACCCGGCTTGGGAGCAGCGTGGTCCTCACTTCCCCTAAAGGCGACAAGCTCAAGTACGCTTGCAGATCCATTTCGCCGCCTCCAACAACGTTGCTGAATCTGGCGCTCATCCACGGCTCTGGCTTGCCAAAGAACTTCGGCATTCGCGGATCACGTGCTATGGCGACTCCGACTTGGTGGTCCAACAGTCATCTGGCGGCGGGGCGCCAAAGATGCAAATATGGCGAGCTACCGCTTTACGGTACAAAGCGGTGAGTGGATATTTTGAGGGACGAATTCCTCCATGTACCAAGGAACGACAACGACCAAGCAGATGCCCTGGCAAGAATCGGTTCCACCCGACAGGCAATACCATTCGGCGTCGCCCTTCAGCGCCTTCTCAAGCCATCCGTCAAACCGTCACCAGAATCAGACTCGATTTTCATGCTGGCTCCCCCTGAAGAAAGCAGATCCGACTCCAGAGCCTCGGCAGATGGCACAAGAATACTTGAAGACGCCCCCAAGAACGCGACAGTCGAAGCCGGCCCGGGGACTTCGGAACCCGGCCCGGGGACTGCAGCGACCTTTGCAAAGACTCCGATTTACTCGGCCGGGGATCAGCTTAATCGCCCGGACTTCTCCAACGCAGCAAGCTACTGGCAGACTCCAACCCGCCACCTCCCGGTCCGAACGCCCCTCGTCCAAGTAGCGATCTTGGCAAATAAGAAATAGCAACACCCTCATGGGCCCAGCCCATCTTGAAGTTTTTGGTAAGCGGAGAGCTACCAACTGATGAAACCTTGGCTCGGCAAGTGCAACACCGAGCGGCAGCCTATACTATAATCAATAGAGAGCTGGTCAGGCGCAGCGTCACCGGCGTCTACCAGCACTGCGTCGAATCAGAGCAAGGCCAAGCTATCCTCGAAGACATCCATCAGGGCGAGTGCGGCCATCATGCAGCCTCCAGGCACTTTGCCGCCAAAGCCTTCCGACACGGTTTCTTCCGCCGATCGCCCTAGAAGAGGCCAAGGAATTAGTTCAAAAATGCAAGGGTGCCAGTGTTCCGCTCCAAACCGCTTCACCCGGCTTCAGCTCAAGACTATCCCCATCGCTTTGGCCCTTTCTTTATGCAGGGGCCTGGACATGGTGGGACCATTCAAGACGGCACGAGGGGGCCTAACTCACCTACTTGTCGCGGTGGACAAGTTCACCAAGTGGATAGAAGCAAAACTCATCAAGAAGTTGAATGGTCCTACGACAGTGACTTTCATCACCGACATCACGACTCGGTACGACGTACCACACAGTATCATCACCGACAACGGCACAAATTTCGCCAAGGGCGCCCTGGCCCGTTTCTGCGCGATGCAGGGCATCCGACTGGACTTAGCGTCCGTTGCCCATCCGCAGTCAAACGGCCGTGTGGAAGCGAGCGAACGGCCTCATCTTGTCTGGCATCAAGCCTCGTCTGGTCGAACCACTGGAGCGTTCGGCCGACTGCTGGCTTGAGGAGTTGCCAGCCGTCCTCTGGAGTTTGCGTACGACTCCAAAAAAGTCAACCGGCTTCACACCTTTATTCCTCGTCTACGGTGCCGAAGCCGTCATCCCAACGGATATAGAATTCGACTCCCCGCGAGTCACCATGTACACCTAGGAGGAAGCAGAAGAAGCACGTCAAGACGGCGTCGATCTGCTGGAAGAGGGCCGACTGCTGGCACTCAGCCGGTCCAAAGATCTACCGTGAGCTGCGCCGCTACTAAAACAAGAAGGTCAAGCCAAGATCATTCCTAGAGGGCGACCTTGTGCTCCGGCTGATTCAAATAACGGTCGGCCAGCACAAGCCAAGCCGGGCGCCTTTGGGAAGGACCGTTCATCATCGATGAGTGCTGGGCAACGACTCCTACTACGATCGACACTCGAAGCCCGAAAGCACGCAAGAGGGACGACTCTGGCAAAGAGACGGAGCGACCATGGAATGCGAATCTCCTCCGAAGATTTTACAGTTGATGCAGTATGTACCACGCTACCCTTTTGTGTTTGAAATACCAAGACTCCGGCCCCCCCGAGACGAGCTCGGGGACTGCCCTCTTTTGTTATTTGTATAATAAGAATTATGCCTTTGGGTATGTTACCCTTTTATCATGCTGTCTGGCACCAGGCTCGACTAGTCGGCCCGGGGACTCGCCGCTTTTGAGCTATGAAGTGCTTCCTGAAGTCCGACAAGTAACGTGCGGTGCCCAAGCCGTCTCCTGTCAGAAGCCGCAGCTCACAGAGCGACTGTTTGGCGGGCATGAGTGAGGTAGAACGGGCGCCCACACGAAAAAAGGGCTAAGGACCCAAAGCATACACATAGTTGAAACCGGCTCCCAGCCCGTTTTGAGAAACCAATTCCTAAGAAGCCGGCTTGACCGTTTTTACCCAACCTGCTTAGACGACTCTAAAATGGCCAAGTACTTGCCTTCTCAAAGTAGCCAAGCACTTGACCTAGATGGCAATCCGTAGAGCGGTTGCCCGACGGGCAAGGCGGCATCTAAGGGAAGGCGGCAAGGGAAAAAGCCACAAGAGCAATAAGCAAGGAAACATGAAATTAAAAATAATATTTACACAAACTTAGGCCCTCGGCCGGATCTTCGAGCAGAGGTTCAGAATACACCCCGCGGGTGGAATTGTGCGAATTAACAAAGTTCTTTCGAAAGACTAACAAGCAGATGAAATAAAGCCAGGGCAGCGGCCTAAGAAGCAGCGGATGGGGTCGGAAGGCCGGAGGCGGCAGCGGCGTCAGCGCCGGGGCGAGTCTGGTCAAGGCCGATCTCGGTTTGATCGTCTCTGGCAGCGGCTGGCTCAGATGGGCGCGGCTCGTTGCTGGAGGCGCGATCAAGCTGAGGTTGGCCGCCCGCTCCGTCTTCTGACGCCTCCATGTCGTCTCCGTCCTCCGCCTCGTCTTCATCCTCGGTGCTGGAGTCGATCACCTCCGCCGAGTCTTCGCCGTAGTCCGGGTTCATCCCGAACCACTCCGGCGGTGCCTCCCCACCGTCTTCACCGCTTCGGGGCGAAAGACGCTGGTGTCCGTAGAAATCGGCGATCGCCGCGACACGCTCGACAAGCGCTCTCCGCGGCCTGCAGCTCGCCTGGGCTTCGACCGGACGCTGCCAGCGGTCTGGTCGAGCCACAGATACCACGCTTGACGAACTCCGAGGCTCGGCGAGCTCCGGCCGGGCAGGAGCCCTTCCAAGCCTCAAGGCGCCCAGCGACCTCCGGCCCGGTCGGCGGTCCGGTACAGGAGTGCGTAGAACCCGGCATGTCCGGCCACGGGGCAACAATCGCTGAGCCCGACACACGCGAAGGCAGGGCAACATCCGTTAGCCGGCCGCAGACGAGCCTCAATGCTCAAGAGCTGCTCGTCAAGGGTCCAGGGGGCGTTGGCTGCAATCTCGGCGCCACCCGCCCTCCGCGCCTCGCGTTCGGCCTCAATGGCCTGATTGGCCGCCTGCGTATGACCAGGGAAGAAGTCTACCAAGAAGAAGAAAAAGCAAGTTAGAAAAGACAAGAGCCGGCTTAACCCATAGTCAGCAACCTAAAAGAGAAAGTAAAGCAAATTTACCATCAATAATATCTTCGATTTCATGGAAGCCGGAGGTCAGCTGCGCCTCCCTGTCGGTCCAGGCGGAGCGCTCGCTCTCAAATTCGGCCAGGAGGGCGGCCTCTTTCTTCTACGCCTCGGCCCGTGCCGCCTTGAGCAGCTCCCTCTGCTCCGCCAATCAAGCTAGTGGCCCAGTGGTCGCGCTCATGCCGAAGCTTGCCGCACTCCTCCTCTTTGGCGCGCAAGGCGGTCTCGGCCGTACCCAGCTGCCCCCGCAGAGCGGCGTTGGATTATGAAGAATAAAAAGAAGAAGGACGCGAAGTCGTCAGTTAAGAAGATCGCCGGGAAGATCCGGCCCGATCACAGCGATCGGCCCGAATCTCGGGACTACAGCCCAGTGCGCCAAGCGCCGCCATGAAGAAGAAAACTCACCTCGGCTCCTCGCCCGGTCGGCCTTCGCTTGTTCAGTTCTTCAACGTTGCGGTTGAAGGCGGTAGCGCGGAGGTTGTGATATTCCTGTAACAAGGATTCCAGACACAAATAAAAACTTGGAAGTAAGAAAATAAAGTTCCTTGCCGCCTGCTCAGCAGCCGACCCGAAACTCGGGGACTACACCCAGTGGGTGCGCTGGCACGCCCCCACAGAGAAGATCAAGAGAAAATTCGGAAACAAAACTTACCCGCACGGCGGATCGCGACGCCAGGTGCGCCTTGGAAAGGTTCTGGAGGGCGACGCCTTCGGCCCGCAGCTTCGCTTGGACGTCCAGGAGCGTCGTGTTCAGCAGGCCCGTGCCGCCTCCTCGCACCCACACAGTGGGCGCGGCGCTTGTCGCTTCAGCGTCGGGGATGGCCGAGCTGGCGGCGCCGGTCTCCAAGGGGCGTGGCGCCGAGTCCGCCTTCTCAAGGCGGCGCCGCGCTGGCGAGGTGACTTGAAGAAGCGGCCACGCCACGGCTTCGTCGTCGGTCGACGGCACGGGTGGGTCCGCCGACTGTTTGCCTCGCGCGACCTCAAACTGCGGCGGAGTCGGCGGAGGTGGCGTGGCCGCGCCCGGCGAAGAGGCCTCGCCGCCTTCCCTCCCTGCGACAGGAACCTCACCACCAACTCCCTCCGATTGCCCCGTGAAGTCCGTCGGTGGTGGCGCTGAGCTCAGCGGAGTGACGAGCAGCACCGACTGAAGATGCGCGGCCTCCTCAGCTTGCCTTTGAGCTGCGGCAGCGGCTTCGACCGCCTTCTCGGCCGCCGCTTTCTCTCGACGGGCGGCCGCCTCCTCGTCGCGCTTCTCCTGCGCATTCCGCTCCGTTGCCTCCCGGAGGGCAGCCGCAGGGTCAACCCGCCGACTGCTGGCGGACGTCTCCGCCGACCCCATGACGGAGGCGGCGGCGACCCTCTCCAAAGTGAGGGGAGCCCTGATAAGAAAAAAGTACATGAGAAGACTTGGGCAAGGCGGACCAGAAGGAAACAAGACAGAATAAAAAGATACTTACACGGAGACCAGCGGTGGTTTCTTCACCTCCTTACGGAAGCGGTTAGCCTTCGCGACCGCTTCTTCACGCTGAGTCGTGGCGGCCGCTCCCCTAATTCTCTTGGCCTGGCCGCCTGGCTGACTCGGCCCGGCCCGGCGCTTCTTCGCGCCACCATGGCCCCCCAAGGCGGCGGAGGAGCTCGCGCCTGGATGGCCGGGTTTCTGCTGGCGGCGGGGGGCGACTTCATCATCGGGCCAGTCTGCAAAAGTGGCCGAGGGCCTGAAGTCGTCGGCCCCTCTCCCTCCTTCGGCATCGGCCTCCATCGCCGCCACGCCCAAGTCGGGGTCGTCGGCGTCACTCTCCGCCCGGTCGGGGACGAAGTCGCAAGTCGCCAGCCGGGCGCCGGTCGAGGGCGGCATGAGAGGATTCGAGTCGAAGGACCAAGGAAAGTAAGAGCCGGATCCTGCTAAGGAAGGAAACAAAGAAGCAAGAGACGACTTACCATCGGCGGGGGATTGGCACGCGAGTATGGCTCCTTGCCGAAACGCCATTCCTCCGTGAGGTCGTAGTTCGCCAGGAAGTTCACCGTGTCCACCACCTCTGCGTGGGGCATGTCTTTAGAGCACATCCGGCTGGGGTCCCGGCGGCCGCTCATCTGGCAGATCAGATGAGGGCGGCCCTGAAGAGGGAGAACTCGGCGCGCCACGGCTGCCGGCAAAGTTCGCTCGGTCGGGCCCTCATTGCACCATCACGCAGAGCTGCGAGATGGCGGCGGTGCCTGTGAGGGTCAGCGACCGGGCCCTGTAGGACCAGCTGGTGGGTCGGCCCGCCAGTTCCCCGCCCATGTAGGGCGGCAAGACCCGATCGCCCGTCCAGGCGATGTTCTTGGCGAGAAGCACTGGCGCTGCCACATCTTCACCGACTTGATGAGGGGATGGCAGGAAAGGATTCTCGGGCACCGGCCTCCTCTTGGCCATGAGCGTGCCGCCTGAGCCCGGCACGCGAGTGACGTGGGTCCCGAAGCCGCTTGAAAGAACTCTCCCCACAGCTCGATGGTGGGGAGAACTCCGAGTAAACCTTCGCATAAGGATGCGAAGGCGGCCAACAGCACCACTGTGTTGGGGGTGAGGTGGTGCGGCTGGAGCCCGAAGAACTCCAAGAACGCGCGGAAGAAGCCGCTCGCCGGCAGCCTCAGCCCGCGCGTGAGGTGCGAGCGGAAGATCACCCGCTCGCCCTCCTCCGGCGCCGGCGTGATTTAAGCCCTCCCGTGAAGGCGGGCTCGCACTAGGTGGCTGCCGGGATGCGCGCGCGTCGTGAAAGGAACTCGAATATGTCATCGTCGATGATGGAGCCGTCCCACACCTTGGGCCAGCGCGGTTGGAAGGCCAGCGGCGGCTGATGAGGAGCTCATCTCCAGCGGCAAGAAAGAAAGCGAGGCTCGGCGGAGGAGCAAGGAAGAAGGCGAGACAGGGGCGGGGATGAGAGAGTGCGCGTGCGTCGCCGCCCCCCCCCCCTCTCCCCCCGCCTACTTATAGGCGCCTAGAGGCTGCCGAAGCCGAGGCGTGGGATTAATCGCGCCACGTCCTCGCGCCCCACGATTTAACCCACGATGTTCTGCGCGCGATAACGGTGTGAAACCAACCGCCCGCGATCACCGCCAGCGGATCCGCTTGGCTGGGGCATGGTAGTGGCGGGCCCCGCCTAACAGGCCTGTCTTGTCACGCGCGTGGGCTGGCAGACTGGCCTTGCCGCGCGGCGTCGCGTGGTGGGCCCATGGCGGACGGCTGCCGGGAAGCTTATCAGGCACGCCGCCCGGATCCCGCTGCGACCTTCGAAACCTTTGAAGAGCAAGACGCCCCCCTGCAAGGCCGACTCCAGATGGAGACGGCGGGCCGAGTCCGGTTTCTTCCATCAAAGGGATGAAGCTGTCGAGGCTCCTCGATGGGCTGCCCTCGGCGCCTCCCCAGCTTCGGGGACTACTGTCGGAGTAATGGACTACGGGTAGGCAGACCCGAGCCCCTGAACCTTTCAAAACATCGGGGCAGACTGCGCCCCTCAAGACCCCAAGACAAAGAGCCGCCTTCAGATAGTCGGCAACAGAGTCGCCGGCTAGCCCTCTGGGCCGAGTCCCATAGGCCGCCTTCAGGACAAGCCGACTCCAAGCCGGCGACCTCCAGCGAGGCCGGCTACGAGGGGTCGGCCCGTGACCCTCACCACCTCACGCCTGGGCAACTATGGGGTGAGGCCGCCTTGCGGCCCATCCCCGCCCAGTCCATAAAGGGCAGGTATGGCTACGAGGCGCCGTGCATCGAAGATCTCCGTCCGTGCGCAAAGATCGCTGCCATGACGGCCTCGACATCAACATCGTGGGCGATTCACATGCCACGATGGCCTGTCTGTACGACACAAAGATAGCAGGACCCGCCTGTCGGCGTGGGTACCGAAGACAGCGAGAGCACCCCAAGGACGGACCCGATGGAGTCGGCCTCAGGGAGTCGGCCGGCTCCTCCCGCGGGATCCACGCGCCATTAACCAGACAAGACGGGGAATGGCGCGGTGATCGCCCGCCAAAGCGGCGACTGCTTGTTGCCATAACCCCATGATCAAGCTCGCGTCATCAGAAGCACGGCTACAGTAATCTGCAGCTGGCAAGACCCGCCCGCGGCGGACAAGGGATGTCGGCCCTGTGCAGAGCCGCCAGCGGGGCCCACTAGTCGGCGGGCCCCAGGAGTCGGCGGAGAAGACGACGACTTAGAGACTGACGGCTTGGACCCACACCCAGCCGGATTACCATTGTACCCCCGGGGGGTAGACCTATATAAACCCCCCGGGGCACCCATGCAAAGGGTTGGAAGCTAGTAGTTTTAGGCTCACACATAGAGGGAGAGAAGAGCAAGCCGTGCCCTTCTCCTTCCTCACCCGAACAGCTCAAAGGAGCCTCTTGTACCCACTTTGCCATAGTGATCATGCGGAGACCCCATGAGTAGCGATGGGGTGTTATCTCCTCGGAGAGCCCTGAAGCTGGGTAAGATTCGCCGGCGTGCATGTCTTTGCCTCATCCCGTTTCCAGGCACCAGCGACGTTCTACTCGCCCCCTCCATGATAAGCCATCCTTTGGCATATGTCGCACCCAACCCCCGACAGAGTACTTTATGAACATCAATGCTACCTTTTAAGAGGGTATATTTGCCTCAGTAACTTGTGTTATGGATATTGCATGTAATCCCTCTGCTCTCATGCCTTTGAGGACATGTTCTAGTGTCTTTGTTCACTCATTTCTATGCGTATATGTAGTCATATATGGAGTATAATATCGAAAATCATCTTATATTTCTGAACGGAGGTAGTAATAAAATATGGTTTCTGTTTGAATTAGAACCAGGTCCGTGGTGGAGATGAAGTTCTCAAAGTCATGCCGTGAACTGGAAGACGATGATGAGTTCTATTCTTTGAACTATCCATTTTGTGTCCTTGTCGCCATGTGTCCTGAACTAGTGTTTTCCTGTAGCATTGTTGTCAGGCGTGTTCTCGAGGCTGTACTTGACCACAACAATTTCCTGGTTGTGCCTTCGATTACGAAGGGTGTGGTTCTTGTAAAGCTTCCCAACAAATCTGATGCGGCCTGTCTTCATCATCATGTTTATGAGTGGAAAGACCACTCAGGTTCTCCAAGGTTGACAAGATGGTGATGTTGCATGTAGACATCTCACGAAGTCCATGGCCTAGTCGGGTTATGCGGGTTCATCCGTGGAGTCGGTGGTAAGAAATAGTCTGCAGAGTTTAGTTAGTGCAACTTTGCTTGTCTGTAGTAAGTACTATTATTCAGTACTTGATTTGTGCTTGTGAACCATGTATTTTTTATTAGTACTGCCGCTTTTGGTGTGTGGTCAGTCCTGAGAATGGTCTATGTTAATGTCTATCCACTCAATTCAGTCTGTATATTTTGAAGTATCCAGATCATATTACACTCCAATATCTGTATGCATTGCAGGGTTTATCGCACCCACCAGGATTTCCAGTCCCATGGATGTTCGGTCCATACGATTTGTCACGACCTTTGGACTGTCCTGCTTGTGGGAGTAGGCGGGCCCCTGCATGCCACGCGTAGTTGGACGATCAATCTTACATTTAGTACTTCAACATAGTGATTTCTGGTAAGGATTCACTCGTGTCACATCAAGTAAATCTTATTGATTTACTTGTCTAAATCTTATTGATTTAATGTCATGTTTTCTTTCTTTTCCTACAATTTTACGATGCAAGTTTTGCCATGTGACATTCATCACGCGAATAAACCGTTTGGTTTGCTCTCGATGGCTATTTTTGCAGGTTTCACTTCTTATGTCGTGTCGATGCTTGAAGGCCTTTGTCCATCACTTATATTCTTTGGAAAAAATTGGATCGATCATTATGTCCAGTACAAGCTGAATCCCTACGATGAACTGCAGTTTGGTTTAACAAAAGCATACAATTAGTCCTTCTCGCGTTTAAAAGAAATGAAGAAAAAAAGCTGGATCACGGTCACGGATCCTAGTCAAGTTAGAAAGCTAATCATAGCAGACCGGACACGATCGCCGCTGTCTCGCACGGTCGAAAGCAGCGGCGATTGCTCTAGCATCGACAATGGCGGCAAAGACTCGGTATGATCCAGGTGAGGATTGGGCACCTACCGCGTCGGTGAATCGATCTGATCTACCGGAGGATCGGGCATCGACACCGGCACCTGCTCCGACACCGGCACCAGCTCTACAAGGAGCACCATCTCCGGCAGCAGCGGCGGCTTCGGCACCTGCACCAACACTTGCACTTGCATCTGCTCTGGCCCGTGCAGTTGCACCGACAACAGACTGGGCTGCAGTTCGCACTTCATATCACTACAAAAAAATACACTTCCGTGATGATACGTGTTTGTCACGGTAGGTCGCTTTTTTTGTCATGCATGTACATCCATGACAAATTTATGACAGAATCAAGATAGTCATACACGTGTCGTAGAAGTGTTCCATGACATCACCAAAATTATCATCATGGAAGTGTCCACTTCCATGACGATAAATCGCGCATCACAGAAGTGCTTTCGTCAAGGGTGACCGACACGTGGCATCCACCGTAACGGAATGCCGTTAAGCTATCGGGTCGGGTTTTGGATTCGATAACCCGTTAACAGCCCCGACCAATGGGAAATTTCCACGTGTAAAATTCTTATTGGCCGGACGAAACATGTGTCAGCTCGTCAGTGGGTCAGATAGGCGCCTATGATACGTCGACACGTGGCACGACCCAACAGAGGCCCATTCCTGTGAAAAGGCTGGCCCGTTTAACTTGGTCAAAAGGTGGCGGGCCGGCCCATGGAAAGCCTGTTAACGGCTTGTTCGCATATAGCCTATTTACAGCCCGCTAACCCAAGGCCCGTTACGCCCTATCCGAATTAGGCCCAGTAGCTTCATCTGGGCCGTCCAATATGATTCCAGCCCGTTTTCACTTCTGGCCCATGTATAGCCCATTACGTCTTTCGGCCCATATGTAGCCCTTTGTAACTCTTGGCCCATTAGCGGCCCGTGCTGAAACTGGCCCGTAATGAACAGTGTAGTACTTGACACCAATTAACGGCCCGTGGTGATACTGACCCGTAATGAACAGTGTATCACTTTATACCCATTAACGGCCCGTTATTCCGTTCGGCCGTTTCCAGCCCAAGTTAACTTTCGACCTTCTAAGGGCTCATTTATTCTTGGGCTTATTTGCAGCATTCAGTTACTTACGTCCCGTTACTGTCATTTTCTGCTTGTGGCCCAAATTCAGCCCGTCGTTACAGTCGGCCCGTTTGTGAACAGTTAGTCTGTTGGGCCAATTTCATAGCATCACCAAATACGGCCTATTAACGACCCATTATGGTCAGCCCATAAAACATACGATTTCCATTAAAGGCCCGTCTACGGCCTATTAAAGGCCCGTACAAGACCCATAAATGAGCCGGCGGCCCATGGATCCTACGAGACGTACAAGGCCCATGGATCATACGAGACGTAGAAGCCCCATGGATCCTACGAGACTAGAAGGCCCATGGATCCTACGAGACGTAGAAGGCCCATGGATCCAACGGCCCGTGAAGGGCCATGGTCGGGTGAATTGGCCCCCGTTTGAACGATATAGCATATTCAAAGAATTATCCTACTCAATACTATCACCTCTAAAAAGCCTACACTATTACAAAAAAGAGATCAAGGCATAGAAAGGTAGAATAATCCTACACTATACAATAAAGAAATAACAGCCGATTCTACCCAATGGGCATTATGGTTCGGCACAGGTGATAATAAAGCATAAACAAACAGAAAATTACATACACTGGGCAAATACAACTCATACATCATGGACGCGCATCAACTTAACTCCATTTGAACTATAATCTCTTCAGAAAATAGGATTGGCGGATTCGAGATAGCACAAATTTCAGTCTGCAAAATCTCCAATTCCTTCATGGTTACCTGAGTGTCTTGTTTCATTTTTTTGACTCCTGCATCTAATACCTGCATGTCCAGTCTCAACTTGTTGATTATACGTTGACAATCATTTACACGTTGTCTTGCCACCTCTAGTTGATGCTCGAGAACATTAGCACAATCCAATTCCAATCCATAATCATTCGGTAACGGCCATGCCGCACTGCTCATAGATCTTTGTGTTGATGTCACTTCATCCTGAAATGTTTCTGTAAGTACACATGACTAGGGCAAAAATATAGTTACAACAGTGAAGCGAACAAGACACTATTTTGTACTACATGGCAAAACAGGACTAACAATAATGTTACACGTCATGAGGCATAAGCAGGTGATATTTTAAAAATTATAAAAAAGATAGTCTGTGCAGCCTACATACAGAAATCCCTCTTAGCTCACCAGAGGAGCATGATGTTGGGGCCCAATCGAAAACACAGACAAGTTACAAATTTAGACAATACGTTGCGTATAAGTAAGCAAGCAATTAGCCATTCTTTGCCTCAATTAAAGTCTTAGGGAGCATAATGAACAGCAGAGGGTTTCATACAAACATACTACAATGAGCAAAACTATGCAATCATTAGCGTAGTATAAACTAGATTGTGAGCCTCATGCAATAATAGTTGGTTAATAGACTTCAAAGCTTGAGGCACACTTGGCGGAGTAATTAAATGGTAAGACCTTTAATTATGTCAACTAATAGTGATACAAGTACCGAACATCGGGCATGATTATTTGGGCATCTCATTAGCGAGGACAAATAAAGCAATTGAAAAGAGAAAATTAACTATGCCTGAAACAAACAAGGAATTGAACTGTTGATTTGCATACAGTGACTTACCTTAGCAGGTTGAAGAGGCTCAAGGCAGCTCCTACTTCTCTTGCAAGGCTCCTTCCTAACATCTTGTACTTGGAAATCCTCAATCTTATCTTCATTGCACCCCCTCTGTAAGGTGACACAAACTAGTTACCCGTCTCCTTGGAAGATAAATATGCATACCTTCCAGTCTGTGAACACAAAAGGACGAGATTATAACAAAACAACACCACATAATGAAACATGCCGCATCTCTTGCACTTGGACACAATGAAATGAGCATTTACTATATACGCACTATGTAAAAACTAGGCATACCTTGAACTGGATCTCCAGTACTCTTGGAGAGCCCTCTTTGTGAGTGTCTGACCAAACCTTTATGTCACCTATGAGTTAGACAAGGCCCCACTACAGCAGCCCTTAGTGTTTAAATTGTTGACAAGCTCTGTTAGAGTGTTAGGTCAAGAACAACAAGTAATCAAAGCAAACAGTCCTAGTATGGCTGGCTAATGCAAACAAGCAATTGAACAGAAGTGTGAGCAAATCTTACATATGAAGAAAAGAAGCAAAGAAGGAGGCTTAAAGACCATCACTTGACTGACCAGATTTAATGGGCATTTAAACATCATGTGCAACGTATGAACTAACATAAACATTGCATATTCCAGATTCTACAATGGAATGCACATGTATTAGGTTATGCCATGTATGATGATGCCTAAATGTACGGATAGCGGTGAGGAGTGATTCATCATTGCACACACAATTGAATTGCAGGTTAAGGGCTAGTTCGATTCCGCCTTTTCGGGCATATTGTCAAAATAAGCCATAAAAGATGTAAAGAAGTCATTTTTGAGTTATGGGCTTGGGCTTAACTAATTTCGCTTTGGAGGGGGTGTTTGGTAGAACCTCACTAAAAATTGAGGGAAGGGAATAGTGAAATGACTCTATTATGCGCCTATATTACACTCAAATGGCAAGCTACTTGGCCTTGTGTCACACGACCCTCAAGTAAAACAAACACGCAAGCATTCATTGCCCTGCCCTCTTGCATCTCCTCTCCCTTTCCCTCTACCTCGATCCCACACTGCGGCACTAGGGTTCCTCCAGTGAGCCGTCGCCTTTGGTCCCCATCGGCCTTGTCCTCGGCGATGCTACGTCCGGCTAGGCTACATGGCCGTGGTAGGGGCAAATCTCCTGGCTTCTCCTCCCTCTGGCGCCACCCCTCATTCTCATGGTCTCCAGGTATGCTCCACGTGGTTCGTCCAACACACTACTCCAGTGGACGCTGCCACAACTTCTGGTGATGCCACCGCTGCGTGAAGGCACCTTATTCCCCTCCCCTCCTCCCGGGCCATCGCCTTGAGGTCTTCTTTGAAGGATGAGCTCATCCAACAAGGTGAGGATCTCCTCTGATTTTTTGCCAAATTTTCATTACGGTCCACTATCGATGAATTGCTATGAGCTGCTTCGCTGCTTTGGTATATGATGCATTGCTATGAGGTGCTCTGCTACTGCTATATGATGAATTGCTATGAGTTCTTTGCTGCTTTGTATGATGAGTTGCTATGAGCTGCTGCTTTGCTGCTATATGATGAATTGCTATGAGCTGCTGCTGCTGCTATATGATGAGTTGCTACAAGCTACTCCTGCTGCTGCTATATAATGAGTTGCTACAAGCTGCTCCTGCTGCTGCTATATGATGAATTGCTATGAGCTGCTCCTGCTGCTGCTATATGATGAATTGCTATGAGCTGCTCCTGCTGCTGCTATATGATGAATTTCTATGAGCTGCTGCTGGTATATGATGAATTGCAGACTGCTGCTGCTGTATGATGAGTTGCTATGAGCTGCTGCTGCTATATGATGCTTTCAGGTGGTGCTGCTATACGATAATAACCAGCCACTTGGACCATCGAATTTCAATAAATAATTGTTCTTCATTTAAATGTGGGTCATGCGTTCTTCATTTAAATTAGGCAATGGGATCTCTCTGGAAAACATGGACCAAAGTAGATTGTGCCAAGTAGATGGTATCTTTGTATTTGCATTTTGAGCAAATAGTGATGATCTGTTTTCCTATCATATTAATTACTGCATGGGGTTCAATTTGTGATGTTTGCAAGTCAAATTAATTTCCATATGGGCAGCAAAATGAAAAAAATATAATGCAATCTAGACTTTCCACGATCATAGCAAAGATAAGCTGAAAACGCAATGAAAAGAACTGGTTGGCTTATTACATGGAGCTTATATTCACGGTGCTTATTTTCTTAGGATAACTTCGTAATAACTGTCCCTAAGAAACTTGGCTAATAGAACTGGCATACAAATAACATGTCACGATGATTGCAATGGAGGAGTGACGTACCATAGCACCTGTATGCAGAGCTCACCGCTGCCTCTCCTTTTTTTTGCGATGTTCCATGAAATTGCCACATACATCTTGTACTTTTTCATTGTGTAACCCTATCTGCAAGTTGACACGACTAATTTTAGACATCTCTACATGATAATACATTGCATATCCCTTGCGCATATTTAAACCACCAATTAATGATTGTGTGCGTACCATAAACTAGCCATGACTCTGTATCTGCTGGACTAGTAGGCACTCTAAGCGAGCCTAATGTAGTGCCGGAATTCCTACATGCCACCTACGATTTTGTGTAATGTCTGCCCTATTCCTAAATATATGTCTTTGTAGAGATTCCAGTATGGACCACATACAGATGTATATAGATGCATTTTCGAGTGTAGATTCACTCATTTTGCTCCATATGTAGCCTATAGTGGAATCTCTAGAAAGACTTATATTTAGGAACAGAGGTACGGGGTAGTATCATGTATGACATCTACATATCTAATTTAGCAGCCAGCCTAGCAAAGCACGCTGGCAGGCACAGAACAATACAAGAGAGAGAGAGACACACTTACAAGATCATAGCAATGCCTCAGTCCAGGATCTTGGTTGGCCAAGCTGTTAGATCCAGAAGAAACATCGTCCTTGTAGTTTTTGCCAATTTGCATAACGAAATGACGGACCGGTTAGTATATTTGAAGTACATCGGGCGGTGATCTTTGGGCCGGGTTTAAAGGTGACAAGTACCTAGGCCGTGGCGGGTGCTTGGCGTCTCTCCGAGCTGTGGGAATCAGGTTAGAAATGTCGAGGGTGATGACGCTGTCTTTGGTATCGAGGTCCGGTAAGGAGATCTAGAACCATCGAGTAGGGTGTTTGTGGAGCGGCTCCGGTAGGGTGGACTACAGTGTGGGCGAAGCGGATCTATGGCCGTGGACGAGGGCGTAGGTGAAGTTGATCCGGTGGTTGGGTTAAGGATGGTGTCGATGATGCGGATCTTCGGCCATGGAAGGGGCGTCAGAAGCTGCTCCGGTGGTTGGGTTAAGGGTGGTGTCGACGATGCGGATCTGCAGCCGTGGATGGGGCGTCAGAAGCTGCTCCGGTAGGTTGGATGAGGGTGCGAGGAAACGGATCTGAGTCTGTGGACTTGTGAGTTGGCAAAGCGGCCCCGGTAGGGTTGAGAATGGTATAGGCGAAGCTACTCCGATAGGGTTGAGGAAGGTGTCGGCGAAGTGGCTCTGGTAGGGTTGAGGAAGGTGTCGGTGAAGAGGATTAGAGGCCGTCGACGGGGGCGTCGGTGGGGCGGCTCTGGGGGGTGTGGACGAAGTGTCTCCGGTGGGGAGTACGAATGAGCCGCTGCAGATGCGCGGCGGTTGATGAGAGTACCGGCGAAGCAGATCCGGCGCCGTGGACAAGGCCGGCACTGAATGGGCTGTGGTACAGTGGTGGATGAGCAGTCTACTTGTTTCTAGGGGAGGTGGGAGGGGTAGATGCGGCATGAAGCAGATCCGTGAGGTGGGCCTTGTTGGCGATGAATGGGCTATAGTACGCCGGTGGATGAGCAGTCTAGGGTTTCGAGAGGAGGGAGAAAGAGGCGGTGAAGTATGGACGGCGTGATGTAAGATGCTCTGGTCTTTGTGGAGTTAGTCGTTTTTGCGGGAGGGGAGAGAAATGGGGGTGCCGTGTAGTGGGGGAACCGGAAGTTACCAAAGCAGCCCGACCTATCATGTAGATGAGGAGGTATTGTAACTGTTGGTCTCCGTGCACCGAGGACAAAGGGGATTTCACATGCTAAAGACTAAGGTGGCGGAAGTTTTAGAAGGCGGGAGATTTTGCCGCTGAGATCGTTGTATCCAGTTTCAACTAATTTTGGACCGTGCTAGCGGGAAGGTCATGCTAGGCTGTGTACACGGGCACGCGTCGTGATTAATAAGCGGTGTGAAGTCCACCCGGAAAAAAGACAATAACTCGGGATGATGCGCCGATAACTTGGACGTTCACACGGGCGCGACCAATCGTACGGGTGTAGTGGCGCGTTCACAAAGAAAGGGATCAAATGCTCAGCCTATGTATTTCTCGTGTAAATAGATAATTTCGTGCCATTGGTTATTTACTTTAAACATAATGCATTGACGTGTTAGTGTAGAGGCGCACAAAAAGAAATGGATATTGTAGTCAGCTACTTAAAAGTGTTACCTCATATGATTACATAGGCTCCATTTCATAAATTGCGTACCTGTTGAATTCATATACGAATATTACATATATTACTTCAAAATAGAAACTTAAATCATCCAAGACTTATGAATTTGAATGCAAGAGTAACAATGGTGCATGTTCATGATAGCTACATTGGTTGTTTGAAGAAACATCACCGTAACTTTGGCATGCACAACTAAAAAGGCTTATTTAAATAGAAAAAATGTGATATGTGAGTGTCCAATCTTTATTGCGTTGAATCGATATTGTACCTTTGGCCACGATACGAAGTAGATATTGACTTATGTTCAATCGATGCACGTCCACGATCGCTAGATAGTGATACGTGAATGAATTGTGCAATCTCTCCCACACGCATACATATCTCATTTCCCTGTGGGCATCGGAATCACACCGCATTATTAACCCGTGTATTTCTCTCCCTCCGTCAGGGTTAAATTCGTCTTTCTACCCTGTCCTACAAGTCTCTCACACAGAAACACACACGGTCTCTATGTCTAACACGCCCACCCCTTTAATTCTGCCCACCCACAGCCACTAATGTCTCTCACACATATGCTATCTACCTATCCCTTAATATAGCTAGATATGTGTCACACAAAATCCTTCTCCCTAATAGCAAGATGCCCATGCGTTGCACGGAACATCAAGATGAATTTGTATGAGAAGTTTATCTTGTGGGAGAAAAGGATGAACGAGGGAATGCCTTATTTGCAAATGCAGAGAGGGGTGTGGGTATCTTTTTGCAAAATTGCCATAGTTTCCTTCCTGTCCGTCGGATATAAATCGGATGGCCTATATTGCAGGATGGCAGGAACACCATCATCACCAACTCTGTTTTTTATAAGAGTAGAGATATGTGAGTGTCCTTTGCCCCCCCCACACACACACCCACACTTCCCAGCACCGAGGAGTAGGGTGACACCTCGATCTTGATACTAATCTATCGACTGGCTTCTCTCTCAAACATACACACACACACACACACACACACACACACTACCCCGCACCGAAGGATTAGGGTGGCACATCGATCTTGATAATAATCTATCTACTCCTCTTTCAAACACACACACACACACACACATACACACACTCGCTAGTTGTGCCTCTGTGCCTACCGCGCACACTCTCAATACGTCTTTCTCTCCCTCCCCCCAACAATGAAAGCAGAAGGGTGACAACTCGATCTGATCATAACCTGTCAATTGGTTTCTCTCTCAAACATTGTGTCTCGGTGCCTCGCTCGGTAGCCCCCTCGATATGTAGACTTCTCGCACGCGCACAGCTGTAGTGACGATGACGCTGAACCCAGTGTGCCTTGTTTTTACCGGCCTCATGTGATAGTTTTCACCCTGTTTTACATTAATTAACAAGGCAACCTTTTCTTTGTTACTACTAGTGAATCTGAAATCATTCGGGGCAGACATAAAATATATCACTTCAACCCAATTATGCAGCAACTATCTTAAAAGAAATTAGCTAGCTGCCCGTGCGTTGCACGGAACATCAAGATGCATTTGTATGAGTAGTTTATCTTGTGAGAGAAAAGGTTGAACAAGGGAAGGCCTTATTTGCGAACGTGGAGAGACATGTGGGTATATTTTTGCAAAATTGCCATAGTTCCTTTCCTATCCGTTAGATATAAATTCAACGGCCTATATTGCAGATGGCACACACACCATCATCACCAACTCTTTTTCTACTCCCTCCATCCGAAAATACTAGTCATCAAAATGGATAAACAGAGATGTATCTAAAACTAAAATACGTCTAGATACATTTCCTTTTATCCATTTTGATGACAAGTATTTCCGGATGGAGGGAGTATTTGTCTTTTTAGATATTTCAACAAGTGACTATGACCGGACCTTACCAACATACTCAAAAAAGTAGTCCATGATTTTGATGTTACCCTCTTTTCTTGGCGGTGCAATGCCATCTGGATACCTCATAAATAAATCAAGGACAAATCTGACCCCTTCCTGAAAAGACATACGGAGCAAAATGAGTGGATCTACACTTTAAAATATGTCTACATACACATCCGTATGTGGTAGTCCATTTGAAATATGAAAAAGACAAATATTTAGGAACGAATGGAGTATATATAAGAGTAGACATGGAGATATATGTCCAACATGGTCTACAACAAAAATGTCTTTGGGCTGGTTAGCGCCGGATGCTACTTAGCGATGACATGAGTTCGTATTCTGTCTTTTAACTTTATATTTTTATATTATATATTACTCTACTTATTTGATATATACTTCTTTCACCACTGTACTAACAGTGCAACCCACAGAGTACTTAGAATACAAGATTAAGGCTGGACTTGTTTCTTTTTAACTTTCTCTACGAAGCTGTAGCCACCCTGCAAGTCACGTGTATACTGTGCATGCAATTAACTTTTTATAGAGGGACAATCATACAGGCAATTAACTCAAATGGATTGGATGTCACTCTATTATTTCCAGCATAAAGAGCATCTCTAACGACAGCCGGCAAATTTCCTCCCGCTTCCATAAGCGGAGGACGACATCAAATGCCAGCGGAAACATTTTTACAACTCTAACAAACCAGATGAAATTCGTGCAAACACGGACTAATTTCATATAAGCATGAAGGATTTCGTATAAAAAAGCCGGATCTTCATATAAACATCATGGATTTCATTACATTTACATGAACTAAGAGTTGCCAATCCGGCTCTCTTGTATAATTAATACTCCCTCCGTCCGGAAATGGATGTATCTAGACTTATTTTAGTTCTAAATGGCCACCTGCGGATCCCTTTGTCTTCCTCATGTCCGTCAGACACTTGCGGGGTCGACGAAGGTCCTCAGAAGAGATGAAGCAGCAAAGAAACCACCTGAATCCGCGGTCGTCGCCTCGGCGGTGGCCTTCATGGGTCCCAAGTGGCGGCGGCCTCCCGTGTTCTACTTCTCCTCGATGATGGCGGCGGACACGGAGAAGCTGGCCACTGACTCGTCGCTCTCCACGCACCCGGCTTCTATCTCTACCTGCATGGCGCTGCCGCAGGCACAGGAGGCGCGCCCACAGACATGGGAGGCGCGGCCACCGCAGACACCGGTGGCGCGGTACGACGCGGCAGCGATGACGCCCGTACCGGCGTGCTCGCCGCCATGCCGGCGTGGTGCAACTCTCCACTCCTCATCGAGCTGAACTGGAGCGGCGAGTTGCTGAACCACGCACCTGCTTGGGGCGGCAACTGGCTCCGTCGGGCCAAGCGAGGTTGGTGAAGCACCGAGCGGCCTCAACCGTATCCGGAGGGCTCGACGGGCCACCCAGCCGGGTAATATGCCGGAGAACGGCTCATGGAAGCCATCGGAGGAGTGGAGAAAATGGTGAAGGAGGAGATGGGGGAGCGGCGGAGGGGTGCGATTCTTGCCCGCTGTCTATCTGGTCTCGTGTAAATAGAGGGCGGACGGTAGGAGCTTGGCCGGCGCCTGGCCTCGTTTGAACTGAGGGCGGACGGGAGGAGCTCGGCCGGTGTTGCGTTTAATTCCGGCCCGCTCATGAACGGACGTGTGGCCGGAGTAGGATTCTGGGTTTGCATGCGGGTTTAACGGAGGGGTTTAATGGGCGTCGAGGCGTCCAGCAGGCGGTCTTGATTACTATTCGATTTGGCAAATGTGAGCCATCAAATCACAAAGGCCCTCGCCTCTCGTGAAACCGACCGAGCTAGACTGCCCCGCCCTCTAGCCTTTTAAAAAACTAGTTGACCCATTGCGCCAAATGGCGCAGAGACCTTCTAAAACCATGTTGTCGATGAAAATGGTTTTATTTTTCAAGGGCATATTTGATATTGGTAGTAGAAAGCCCATGTGTGAATCCATGTTATATTGAAAATATGTTTATCACACTCTGAAATCCTAGTTTGAAAGAAAAACATTTGTATAACATGTACAAACCAGCTATGGAAGCATTGTTTTAGTTGAAAATATGGTTATAACCATGAGAAATCTAAGTTTGAAAAAAATACATATTTGTATAAGATGTGTAGACCGGTTAAGGATGTATTTTTTTATAGTGTTTGAACCAAACTTTTATTTTCCATGTGCATGAAAAGAAAAACCTCTTTGTGTTGTGCATACAGAGGCATAGGTATTTGAAAGGCCCATATGCTACCTAGCCCAATAGCGAACAATGGTGTGTGTGAGCTGTTGCGCCAAATGGCGCAGAGGCCCACTGAATCCATGTACACGTTGAAAAAAACATCAATGGTTTAGTTGGTTTTGTCATGTGAAAACACAAGTGGCAACAATTTTATCCCCCTTTAGTATAAAAATGGCGGCTTGTTGTCTATAATGAGATATAGATACACATTTTAATTTGGTAGTACAGATTCCCATTGCAGCCAAATTGAAAGTACACACATAAAACATGGCGGTCGGTGAGAGTAACCATACTATACTATATACCATCAATCCAAGTTCTTGTGTGGTTGATTAATTGTCCTAGTCCTGCCGCATAAGACTCTCCAAACTCCTTCTCATGTAGGAGAGACAAAAGGTGCTCAAGGAAAAAGACCATAGAACATAAGACCGTAAGAGCCGACAAGAGATATAGGTAATCCTAAGCGGGATAGTAACAGGACAGCCTTGGTATAATTCTGTATAAAGATGGAAATCAAAATTGAAATACTCTTTCATTGCTTTTGACCACGAACCATCTCAATATTTATGGAAAGAGATGGTGCTAAAGATGCAAATCTGAGGACATGTAAAGCTATTTGTTGTTTTAAAGGAAAATCAAACTGGCGGCGCCACCAATGAACTATAAGAAAGTGAAAGGTACATTCTTTATCAGTTGGCTCCTTCAAACCCTGTTGTTTCCGCTCACAGCCGCCCTGCCCTTCTTGGCCTCCTGCGGTTCTACCCCGGCCCGACCCGGCCGCCGTCATGGACCCTAAGCGACATGAGGTGGTCGGTCATGATGACGATGAAGGTGGGATGGAGGTGTTGGCTGGGTTGACAAACGAGAGATAAGGGAATGGTGTGGTGGCTTTGTGACCAAGGATGGAGGGCGGAGGAAGGGGAGCAGCGGGTGTGGATCGGGGATTCAGGGGGTAGGGTTTGTGGGCGCCGCATAGGGCGCCATGGCGGGATCTTGACATGGCAGCCCAGCGCGATGCATCAATCGTGTCGAGCGGCGGAGTCAGCCAGGACCCCATGCGCACGATGCATAGGTCAACCCATCATCTCTCTCCAAGCGGGACGAGACCAACAACACACATGAAAACAAGCCGGTGACAGACGAGCGAACCAGCTAAGCAGAGCCCACTGCAGCGGCGAGGGAACACACGCCGCAGCCGAGGCATCCGTCCACACTGCCCGCACGCTCCTGCAGACAATGCGATGTGCACCACGGCACCCAGGGAGAGGTCGCACCCGCACCTAGAATCATTTGAATCAGCCAACATTCACGCTGCAAGAGCGCACTCAGACAACATCCCCCTCACCAATTCTTGTAAAAATCGATCAGGTAGAACATAACACCAGCGATATGTCAAGAAGTACCGATAAAGCCATAATAGTTGAAGATTAAATAAGCTCCACATACTACTCATGTAAACCAGAATGGAAACCACCATATACATCTTATATGCATCAATATATACTCGTTAAAAAAACAGAGAACACTTTATGCACATCCACATATACTTACAGAAAATAGAGGATGTTTAATTGCTCATCTACTATCTGTATGCATCCACACACTCACTCAAAATTTCATTTTTCGAGTTTGCTAGCCTGCTAATTGCATTGGGACAAATTTGTAGAAGAATCTAATCACAATTAATTTAACCTCACCATCCAAAGAACCAATCTGGGAGATAAACCAATGACTGAGGAGGTAGCAATTGGGATGGGTGATAATAATCTTGGGAAGGGAAAAATTAAAAACAAGGATAAGGAACAGATCACTGAAGCCACCGTCGATGAGAGAAGGCAAATATACATCTCACGAGAATGTAGGCCTACACTCTGAGTGGCTAGCATGGACTGCAACTAAAGCGATGAATCGAGTTACAAAGATCCGGCATCTCCACGATACCCTATGAACATCAGATTATTATGCTAATAAAGCAAACATGGGAACACAATCAATTTGTTAGGTATCACACATATACAATGTCAACCAGGCTGGACAACCTTATAATCGAGAGAACAAGGCCTGTCTCTACATTTTAACAGGAATATCGTGTGTTCATTTACATCACAACAATTTGGGGGCTGAAATATCACAACAAACAAAAATCAAACACATAGGTGGCAGTGCCATCTACTCATACACGATGTTAGATTAGCTATACTATCATAAGGCACCTCTATCCGATTCAAGAATCGTCGTAGGCGCTCTACCTACAATAGAAAATGCCCCAAAAACTTAGCTGTATAACAACAAACAACTTTATATAACAACCTAGTCAGTATACCAACGAACAAGAGAGGAAGTGGAGGCAAACCTGAACCACCTCGAGCTCCTTGCTCCTGCTTTCTGTCGATCGCAGCAACCGCTCCACGTGACCCCCTTTGCTTGCGGCCTCTCCATATACACTCTGAAAATAAATCATCTCAGATAGGTAATGGTGTCATTTCAAATTCTGAAACTAATATCATAGCTTTGTAAACAGTTCATCTCAATAAGCAAGTAGGACTCAACTAAGTACATAATTTAAGCCAATACAACATATCAAAGCATCAAAGGATAAGTATAAGAAATAAAAGGAGGGAGGAGGGAAGATACCACCACAGGAACCAAATCGAAGCACCATACTCCCAAGAACCGCCTGGCTGCAGCAAGGACATATTGTCATGGCGCAGATCAGAAATTCCTGGTCACACCACACCACGTGCACTACCAGATCAATCTTGTGTCCGAAACACCCTCTAAAAACTATAAGAAAAAATTACAGGTTACCATGGAAGTTGAGGAAAGGACGAAGAAAAATAGCAAGTGTGTAAGAAAATCTTGAATCTGTAAATTCATGCCTGAGAGAATGTATTGAACATTAGCTCCGTACATTCACCAAGATACATGCCGCATGACTTGAATCGTTGATGTCTGTTGGCGCTTGGCTTCCTTTCATTGCGCTCACCGGTAGCTTTCATTACTTAGTGGTGAGCCTGCCCCAACCGCCGACCCGCCCACATCTGCCGCTCCTTCAAACCCTTTGCTTCCGCCCGGCCGCCGTGCCCTTCATGGCCTCCAGCGGTTCTGTCGGTCCGACCCGACCGCCCGTCATGCACCGGCGGAGGTGGTCGACCGTGGTGAAGACCAACCCAGCTTCGCCCGGCGTCGTAGAGGGAGAAGGTGCGGCACCACAGGCCCGAACCCTCAGATCGGGGCCCGGAGTAGCCCCTCCCGCTTCGGTCGTCTCGCACCCGTGCCCCGCCACCTAAGCGTCTCCGCCACCTCTGCTCCTCTCACGCGACGGCCGACGCAGAGATCAGGAAGGGGGAGGAAGCTAGAAGAGAGAGGAGGAGACGAGTGTGTAACGCCCCGGATTCGATGCGCCAGATGTCCGCCAGTTATTCGCCGTCGTTGCCATGTCATGTGCTTGCGTGTATCTCTTTGCCATGTCATCATATGCATTTCATATCATGTCATCATGTGCATTTCATTTTGCATGCGTGTTCGTTTCTTGCATCCGAGCATTTTCCCCGTTGTCCGTTTTGCAATCCGGCACTCCTATGTCTCCCGGCGCCCCCTTTTGCCTCTTTTCGTGTGCGGGTGTTAAACTTTCTTGGAATGGCCCGAGGTTTGCCAAGCGGCCTTGGTATGCCACCGGTAGACCGCCTGTCAAGTTTCGTGCCATTTGGAGGTCGTTTGGTACTCCAACGGTTAACCGGGTAACCGTAAAGCCTCCTCCTCTTTGCAGACCAACACCCCTTCCAAAGTGGCCCAAAACCCAGCAAACTCCCCTCCATGCTCTCGGTCGTTCGATCACGATCGCGTGGCCGAAAACCGCTCCTCATTTGGACTCTCCTAGCTCCCTCTACCTATAAATATGTGCCTACCCCGAAATTTTCACGGATGAAACCCTAGCTCCCCTCACCTCCACTTGGCCAGCGCGTCCGCCCGACAATGGGACGTCCGCCGCCGCCTCCCTCGGCCTCTCCCCTCGCGCCACGTGGCCCGCGCCCTCCCTCGCCGCCGGCCCTTGTGACCCATCGCCAAGCCCTCCCGGCTGGGACCGCGCCGCCCGCGCCCATGAGCCAAAACCCAAGCGCTTCGCCAGCGGCCAGCCGGCGCCCGCCGCCGACCGCCGCGGCGCCCGCGTCTTCCCAGCTCGTCGCGCCTCCCGCCGGCCTCCCTCGCCGGATCCGGCCACCGGCGCTGCCCCGGCCTCCTCCGCCCCCTCCGGCCGCCTCCTTCCTCGACTCCGGCGACGTGCTCCGGCCGTCCTCGGCATCCGCGCCGGGATCCCGATCTAGATCCGATCCGCTGAAGGTTGACTTTCTCCCCCTCTGAAAATCTCTGAAAATCGTCTAAGTCCCTGAATTTAGTAATTTTCATGTCATGTTCATGCCATCGTATCTCTGCATCCGTAGTTCCGTTTCGTGCGTGTAATATGTCAAATTGTTCGCCTCGATGAGTAATTCATTTCATTACATTGCATCATGTTCATTTGGGCTCATCTTGATGCCCGAATCATCGTTGCAAGAGTGCTCTATGATGTTAACCTGCTGAAACTGTTATAACTTATTGATTTGTTATTTTTATTACATTTGATGTGTGCATCCTATGAGGTTGATGTCTACATGTGTTTTGTACTATGCCATGCCATATTCACAGTGGTGCCATCCATGTATTTTTGTGATCCTTGTAGTGAGTGCATTGAGCTTGTTAAGTAGGGTACTTGCTGTTGCTGTTTTGCATGTCTGAATCTGCTATATCATGATGTTATGTTAACCTGTTTCTACAAGTCATTACATGCATAATCTGGAGATGTTCACTAAATATGTTTTGTTCTACATGTTATTCTCTATCCATCAAAGCCCCTGGTTGCATTTATAGCTTGCTGTATCCTGTTGTAATCTTTCTCTAAACTTGCTAAATGATGTTGCTGTCAGCCTGTTAACTTTAAGTTCAGTTTTGGCCATGTGCTTTTCTAGTGATCCCTGCACTCTATGAACTTGATCTTGCCATGCTTAGCTTCATAAACATGTCTTCTTACTGTGAGTTGCTTTGCCATGCCATGTATTGCTCTGTGGTGAGTGGTTCAAGCTTACCAACATGCCTACTTATTGTTGTTCCTGCCAAGTATGAATCTGTAATATAACTTGCCATGTTTACATGGGTGCCATCATATCTTCTGGTCCTTTTAGGCTCATGGTCAGTAAAGGACTTTTGATCTATGCATTTAGCAGGTTCATGCCATTCCTTTGTTTGCCATGATAAGGTCCTGTAATATGTTGTTTGATAGCTCTAAACATTGCAACCTGATGTTATTTTCTGCAAAGTCTGAAACTGTTATTATTTGCAATCTTGCCATGTCATTTTGAGCATGTTCTAGTGATTTCTGGAGATAGCTCAGTGTTCATGTTTTGTCATGATTGACCTGTACTTCATGGCCATGCCTTTTGTTTTCATGTTGAGGTGCTGTAGCATAGTGTTTTGATGCTTGCAATTTGCCTACTTGATGTTTTGGACAGATTGTTGTTATGTCTTGTATAGAGTGTATGTGTTGAACTGTTGCTCCGTTTTGAGTGTGCTCTATATGAAACTTGCTTGATTTTGCATGTAGTTTCATATTATCATGTTGCATCCTTGTTTTGAGGTGTTTTCTTGATGTTTGGATGCATTTTGCATCAATGCCATGCTTATCTTGTTTTGCTCATATCTTCTAGGCCGTAGCTCCGAATCTAATGAACTTTATATGTAACTTGACTAGAATTTCATGTAGATCGTCATGGTGCATATTAACTTGCTGTTTAACAACTTGAACATAAGGTTTATTCAGATCTGTACCAATTTTGAAATTTGCATATGAGGACTTACCGGAATTGTTATATGTTGTTTCCGGCCTCATTTAAACTTGCCTTGATGTGTTGCTCTTGTTTGCATCATCTCTTGCCACGAGTAGCTTCATGTAGCCTTTGTCATGCATCATGCTTGTTGTGCACCATGTCTTGTTCATGTGTGGTGTGTTTACCATGTTGTGTGCTTCTTCTCGATAGTTCCCGTTTCGTTGCGATCGTGAGGATTCGTTCGTCTACGCTTGGTTCGTCTTCGTGGCTTCATCTTCTTCATGGACTTGTTCTTCTTCCTTGCGGGATTTCAGGCAAGATGACCGCTACCCTGGATCTCACTACTATCATTGCTATGCTAGTTGCTTCGTTCTCTATCGCTATGCTTTGCGTTACCTATCACATGTTTATTCAAGCCTCCCCAAATTGCCATGAACCTCTAACCTTTGACACCATTCCTAGCAAACCGTTGTTTGGCTATGTTACCGCTTTGCTCAGCCCCTCTTATAGCGTTGCTAGTTGCAGGTGAAGATGAAGATTGCTCCATGGTGGACAGGATTTTGTTGGGATATCACAATATCTCTTATATTATTAATGCATCTATATATTTGGTAAAGGGTGGAAGGCTCGGCCTTATGCACAGTGTTTTGTTCCACTCTTGCCGCCCTAGTTTCCGTCATATCGGTATTATGTTCCCGGATTTTGCGTCCCTAACGCGGTCGGGTGATTTATGGGACCCCCTTGACAGTTCGCTTTGAATAAGACTCCTCCAATAAAGGCCCAACATTGGTTTTACCATTTGCCTCACCACCACCTACATTTCCCTTGGGAGTAATTAACCCAAGGGTCATCTTTATTCAGCCCCGGGCCAATGCTTGTCTAAGTGTTGGTCCAAACTAGAAGTGCTTTGCGGCGCCCCTCAAGGAAACTTGGGGTCTGGTTTTAGTTATGCGGACTGCTCATCCGGTCGTGGCACGAGACGAGATCTGTGGCTACTATCGAGGTGTCGGCCTTGGAGGAGTCTTCTTTGGTCTTGTTTTATTCTGTCGAAATGTCTTGTAGCAGGATTCCGAGACTGATCGGGTCTTCCAGGGAGAAGGAATATCCTTCATTGATCGCGAGAGCTTATCATGGGCTAAGTTGGGACACCCTGCTGGGTATAAACTTTCGAGAGCCGTGCCATGCGGTTATGTGGCGAGATGGGAATTTGTTAATATCCGGTTGTAGTAAACTTGAAGCAAACTCTTCTAAAATACACCAACCGTGTGCGTAACCGTGAGTGTCTCTTTTGGGGTTGATCGAGAGGAGAACACGGTTTTACGGGTTATGCACGGCGTGGGTAGGAGTTCGGGATCACTTCTTGATCATTACTAGTTGACGACCGTTCCTTTGTTTCTCTTCTCGCTCTCTTTTGCGTATGTTAGCCACCATATATGCTTAGCCGCTGCTGCAACCTCACCACCTTTACCCCTTCCTTTCCCATTAAGCTTTTCTAGTCTTGATACCCATGGTAATGGGATTGCTGAGTCCTCGTGGCTCACAGATTACTACACCAACAGATTGCAGGTACAGGTTTGCGATGATCATGACGTGAGAGCGATGTTTGCTTGTTTGGAGTTCTTCCTCTGCTTCTTCTTCGATCAGGGGATAGGTTCCAGGTCGGCAGCCTGGGCTAGCAGGGTGGATATTGTTTGAGTTTCTGTTTATGATTCATCCGTAGTCGGATGTTGATCTTGTATGATGTTGATGTATTCTTGTGGCATTCGTGCCTTATGTATGTATCCCTATGTATTATGTAATGTTGATGTAATGATATCCACCTTGCAAAAGCGTTTCAATATCTTGGGTCTATCCTTGGTGGGACCTTCGAGTTCCTTTTGGATAGGGTCGCATATTGGGCGTGACAAGTTGGTATCACAGCCTCGACCGACCCTAGGAGCCCCCCTTGATTGATCGTGTAGTCTGGCCGTTGTTGAGTCTAGAAGAAAACTGATTTTGGAGTCTAGTTATATCGGAGAGTAGGAATTCTTTTTACTCCTCAGCCCCTTCGTCGCTCTGGTGAGGAATCTTGACGTAGGTGTTTTGAATTACTCCTCTTCCCGTTCAAATTTTTCTTTAGGATCACGTGGTTAGTTTCATGAGTTACCCATCCTCTTTTTCCGGTGCATTTCTCGTCAAGTTGACTCGAGCCTCTTCATCTTTGCGTTCAATCCTCAGTTGTTTTCTTTTCCCACCCACCCTTTTTCTTGTCGGAACCGGAGTCCGTAATCGAGTATCCATCCTACTCGTGCGAAGTCTTTGCTTTCTTTCCTCAATGATTTCAACCGGTGTTTTCTCTTCAAGATATTTGTCGGTTTTCCCCTTCAAAGTTGCCTTTGTTTTTCCCGCCCTCCCAACCTTTTTCTTCCCGGAGCCTGAGTCTGTTTCGACCATCTATTTCATTTGTGTGGAGCCTCTTCAGTCTTCCCTAAATTATGTCAACGGGTGAATTCTCGTCTTGTTCGTCATTCTTCATCCCTTTCTTTCCGGTGGATTTCAACTCAATTTTCTTGGTTCGATCATAGTCTTTTCCTCGACTCAAGTGTTCCCTTTGCTTGTTCGCCTCTCGCCATTTTATCATTCCGAAGTGTGCAAGACATCTCAGGAGATTCGTCTATGTTCCAATTAATTCGAGGTTGTCACCTCAGTCAAATATTTCAGTTCTTCCGGTGCATCATCTATCTGTTCAACATCCCTTTCCAACGGTGTTTTCTTTTAGTGGGCCCTAACCCACGAGGTCTTTCGAGGATCTTACGACTCTTTTAATTTCCCCGGAGCTATTCCCAATTCTTTTCAAGTGTGACGTAAGAATGGATTCCATCAGTCACATGCCTTTTCCAAGATCGATTTCAAATCATTTCATTGTTGGCTCAACCTCTCTGTTTTTCATTCTTCCGGAGTATCTCATTAATTTTGGTGGTTTTCTCGTCATCATTTGAAGATTGAAGAAGAGTTTTTCCTCTAAATCTTGCCCGTTCTCTCGAAGTTTCATGGTTCTAGCTTCATGTTATCCTCTCATATTATTCCGTTTGTCAGCTATTCTTTCTTACCCATTCGGAGTATGTCAGGAGTTGTTCTTTTTTCATTTCTTTTCACCGGAGGCCATAATTCCAGTTATCGTTCTCTATTTATCCCGGTGCTTCGTTCAAGTGTTCTTTAATCAGCTCATGATCTCTTTGTTCTTTTGCATCTAAATTCCCTCTACCATATTTGTTCCTCTAATTCTGTCCGGTGATTCATTCTCTTTCGTCAGTCATTTCCGAATTCTTACGATGGTTCGTTCAAGATTCTTTTTCTTTGATTATCATATTAATCCATTCGTTCTTTCAATCCTACCGGTGGTTCATGAAGACTCTCTCAAGTTTTATGCTATATCCCCCCTTAATCCTTTTTCAAGTAGAATAAGTAGTGTGCAAAAATCCATTGCTTGTCATCAATTTAATTTGATGAAGGATAAGCATACAATAAATCTTATTCTTATTTCATCCAAGTGTTTAATCCTTTTCTTCGGAGTTTGTTCTTGGTGAATAAATTCTAGTTCCAAGTGTTTTCATCTTTTCTTTTCCGGAGTTCAATTTCCCTCGACCATCTCGTCGGAACCTCCGTCTAAATCATCGCAAGGCTCATCTTATTCTTTCATCCTTTCATTCTATCTCATCATCCTTTTTGTCAACGGAGTTCTTCATGGTGGTTCTTCATGATTTAATTCATTCTTTAAGAGTTCATCAAGATTCTTGTTGGTGGAGTTCAAGTATCTTTTCTTCTCGCGTCTCGAAGTGCAATTAATTCTCCGTTTTCTTTTGAAGTGGAGTTTTGCATTTGTTCGTTCTTCTAAGCTATCCAATCATTTCCGGTTGTGGTGGTTATCACCTCATAATTTTGAGATGTTTTCCATAAGTCCACAACAAGCTTTTTCTTTCGTTGTTGATTTTCTCAACAACTCCATTCAATCATTCTAAGTTCTTTTCATTCAAATTCTTTCAGTTCTTAGGAGGCATTGCGTTGTTTATCTCGTCAAGTGTCATTCCATCTTACGAAGCTCATGTTCTATTCTTTCCTCGTTCAACCGATTGTGCTGCCTAAATCCTTTCGGTCTTATTCGTTTCTTTTCTCATCCTAACCACTCCGGTTAGAGCGAGTGGTTTCATAGTCTATCGATTCCGTGAGTTTTGATTCTCGTCATTCTCGTCGTTCCTCTCTTCTTCTCGAGTGCTCTCGATAACTTGCCTCTTCTCTTGAGTTCTTGTTTCACCTCATCCCTTTTTCCCTTCCGCCTCGGTCCTAAGATCTCGGGACGAGATCTCTTGTTAATCTTGAGGAGTGTTATAACGCCCGGATTCGATCGCGCGGATGTCCGCCAGTTATTCGCTGTCGTTGCCATGTCATGTGCTTGCATGTCTCTCTTTGCCATGTCATCATATGCATTTCATATCATGTCATCATGTGCATTTCATTTTGCATGCGTGTTCGTTTCTTGCATCCGAGCATTTTCCCCGTTGTCCGTTTTGCAATCCGGCACTCCTATGTCTCCCGGCGCCCCCTTTTGCCTCTTTTCGTGTGCGGGTGTTAAACTTTCTCGGAATGGCCCGAGGTTTGCCAAGCGGCCTTGGTATGCCACCGGTAGACCGCCTGTCAAGTTTGGTAAAGGGTGGAAGGCTCGGCCTTATGCCTGGTGTTTTGTTCCACTCTTGCCGCCCTAGTTTCCGTCATATCGGTATTATGTTCCCGGATTTTGCGTCCCTAACACGGTCGGGTGATTTATGGGACCCCCTTGACAGTTCGCTTTGAATAAGACTCCTCCAGCAAGGCCCAACATTGGTTTTACCATTTGCCTCACCACCACCTACATTTCCCTTGGGAGTAATTAACCCAAGGGTCATCTTTATTCAGCCCCCCGGGCCAATGCTTGTCTAAGTGTTGGTCCAAACTAGAGTGCTTTTGGCGCCCCCTCAAGGAAACTTGGGGTCTGGTTTTAGTTATGCGGACTGCTCATCCGGTCGTGGCACGAGGCGAGATCTGTGGCTACTATCGAGGTGTCGGCCGCCGGAGGTCTTCTTGGTCTTGTTTTATTCTTTGTCGAAATGTCTTGTGGCAGGATTCCGAGACTGATCGGGTCTTCCGGGGAGAAGGAATATCCTTCATTGATCGCGAGAGCTTATCATGGGCTAAGTTGGGACACCCTGCTGGGTATAAACTTTTCGAGAGCCGTGCCAGCGGTTATGTGGCAGATGGGAATTTGTTAATATCCGGTTGTAGTAAACTTGAAGCAAACTCTTCTAAAATACACCAACCGTGTGCGTAACCGTGAGTGTCTCTTTTCGGGGTTGATCGAGAGGAGAACACGGTTTCTGGGTTATGCCTGACGTAGGTAGGAGTTCAGGATCACTTCTTGATCATTACTAGTTGACGACCGTTCCTTTGTTTCTCTTCTCGCTCTCTTTTGCGTATGTTAGCCACCATATATGCTTAGCCGCTGCTGCAACCTCACCACCTTTACCCCTTCCTTTCCCATTAAGCTTTGCTAGTCTTGATACCCATGGTAATGGGATTCTTTGAGTCCTCGTGGCTCACAGATTACTACACCAACAGATTGCGAGTACAGGTTTGCGATGATCATGGCGTGAGGCGATGTTTGCTTGTTTGGAGTTCTTCCTCTGCTTCTTCTTGATCGGGGATAGGTTCGGTCGGCAGCTGGGCTAGCGAGGTGGATATTGTTTGAGTTTACATTTATGATTCATCCGTAGTCGGATGTTGATCTTGTATGATGTTGATGTATTCGTGTGGCATTCGTGCCTTATGTATGTATCCCTATGTATTTATGTAATGTTGATGTAATGATATCCACCTTGCAAAAGCGTTTCAATATGCGGGTCTATCCTTGGTGGAACCTTCGAGTTCCTTTTGGATAGGGTCGCATATTGGGCATGACAGAGTGGGTGTGGCGGTGGCAGGGATCTGGGAAGGAGGAGGGAGGCGGAAGAGAGGAATGGGCGCGACGGTTGTGGGAGGGAGGAGGGAGGAGTGCGTGGATGTGGGTCGGGGGCTAGGGTTGGATGGGCTCTTCCCTCAAGCAGAAGCAAACCGAGGAGCAGCGTCAGCGAGGAAAGGTTCATCGGACCGAAAATGACCCAGCCAATGCAAACGTGAGACGAGCCCACTTGTCATTGGGCAGTAAAATGACTGCGAGGTGAAAATTGATTTAACTGCATGTGAAAATCCAACGGTTCAACTGAGTTGGAGGGACAGATCGGACGGCCAGCGAGGCCCCAATCGGGGGAGCTCCGTGGAGGCAATTTGGCTAGCATCTTTATAGGTTTAAATGTATATACTCCACTTTTGTACAGTAGTAGTATCGATGGATTGCGCCATGGAGCAAAACTTGAAAAAAAGGTGGTACATATAGAGAGTGCTCGTCGCCAAATTATGCATATAGTACTACTAAAAAGGCTTGTCACAATAATGGTGTCTAGCACAAGTGCACAACCCACCCCTCAAATAAAACTAAGCACCACAAATTCTTTGACAAAACTAAGCACCACTGAAATTCTTTGACAACTAAAGCTGCTGGCTATATGATGTTGGCCATATATATTGTCACGTATATAATGTGCGAGAAACTAGTGGTAGTACTATACCAACTAAAAGATGAAATGTAAGAAATACTAGTATATACGTCTTTGAAGAGTTAAAGTAACAAGAAGAAACATAACATAGTTACTGCTGGGGCTCGGCACAAGACACCCCTCAAATTAAATTAAGCACACATGAAATTAAACTTTTCAACTATTCCGGTGAACCTTTGCATTAGAACCACCATGAGCAACGACACTGCCACCTTACTCGGAGTCCTCGTCCACGTCCCCGACTTCGTCCTTGTCCCTCTTCCTCTTGGCCAATACTTCTTTGCTTGAACCACACACTTGGCTGTTGCTCTTCATCCAACCCTTGAAGATATTGAAGCAAAGGTAGCCATCCATTGCAGCATAGTGGATGTGGTCTATATCTAGTACATTCCGCTGCCATGCATGACGATGGCCCTGTTTGGATCATGGGGTTAGAGCTAGTTTGGGTTAGTTGGGGGCTTAAATAACCCAAAAGAATCCAAACAGGTAGGGTTAGAGTGGGTTAGTTCCATCTAACACAACTATCCTGGTGGAGAGATGCTTATTTGAGTTAGAGTGGGTTAGAAAATAACTCTAACTCTAACTGTGTTAGAGTATCCAAACAGGGCCGATGAAACGTGTATGGAGGTTTCTCCAGTTTACCGTAGGAAGGATGAACCATGGCTCCTGCCAGGGTCAGCATTGAAGGCTGAAGAGAGGACACCAGCCGATTCTTCTGGAGGTCGAAGGTGTTGCCTACAATGAGGCTTTGTCCAAGCCTTAGGACTTCTTTATGCGTTACCAAAGTCTCTGATGTGAATTTGACTAGGTTGCTCGAGGAAGTCCTTAAAATCACGGCACTCAATGTCGGCATGGCATATGTGGTAGACCAAGCATAAGTCATGCACGCAAACACGGATCACGGCGGGCTTCTTCCTCTCTTAGTCCTTTAGATCCTTCTCTCGTCCCGGGGCGTGGTGTACTCAACATCTAGCCCGGCGACCCACTCATCATCGAGTTTTTCGAACATGCGTCTGAAGTGAGAAAGGCATCCTTTCACCGTCGTGGTAGAACGGGTGTAGATGACGTCGAACTCATCGCCGGTGATGGTTCTAACCTTGTACTCACCGCCGATCGTGGAGATTTGCGATGCCATGGATTTGGGAGGAGGGTTAGGATTAGTGGAACTGCCGTAATGTGAATGGACCGGAGACGACTAGGAAGCGAACTGCCATAGTATTGAAGGGCGTGCGAGGGGCGGTAGGAGCAAACTGCCCGGCGTCACGAATGGCAGGGTAGTGGCTTTCCATTCTCCCATGATCACGGGCTTCGAGAGCCCTTGGATCTGAGATCGAGCGGTTGCATGGCGTGATTCTAGACCTATGGGTGAATATCCTATCACGGAGGTTATTCTACAAATTTTCAGCAACTTAGCATGCGACCGTTTGATCTCGAGATCCAAGGGCTGCCCGGCAGCCCGTGTCGTGGTCGCGCCTACCACGACCGTCGCGTCGCTCATGCGGTCAGCGCCCTTGGAAGATTTAACACGGTCGTTAGGCTATCGATGTTTGGCATGTTATACATAGTCATCACTTAGTCACTCATACTACAACAAGGTTGGCTATAAGTGTATTTTTTACTCCTCTCTATCTCTTTCTTACGTACTCCCTCCGTCCCATAATATAAGAGCGTTTTTGACACTAGTGTAGTGCCAAAAGCGTTCTTATAATATAGGACACATCAAATACTAGTATTTATTGCATTTGCCAAGGAGTGACCTCTTCCAATGAAATGGTGTTGCTAAGTTTGCTTCATTTAATTAGCTATAGACTCAAAATTGTCTTTTCACCTAGGTACACGCGCTTAGCACCGTTTCTTCCTTAGGTCACCAAACTAGTCTCTCTCTTCTTGAATAACTTGCCACATCAGACTTTATGCCTATGTGGCAAGCTTAAGCACCTGTAGGAGCAAGTAAAAGTAAGTACAATAATGCGCTTTACATGGCATTTTTGCATATGTGCAGGAAAGAGAGGCAAGGAAAAAGTGGAGAAGTCGGCTCTCATGCAAGAGCCAGCCTCTACTACATGGTGGAGCATTGGGAGAGGCACCTGTATGGAGGTGGTCGAGGAATGCAGGAGACTCACGCGGTCGTGGCGCCCATGATTAAAATGATAATGGCAAGTCAAATCATAGGGCCCCACCTGTCCAGCAATAACTCGCTGTCAAATCAAACAGCCCTATGTTTGCAGCAGCCTACTGCCTCGTCTTCTCGCTTCTTTGTCGAAGCGACTAAAGCGTTATGTTACAGTAACATAATATGTTACCACAAGCACCTCTTTCCTCTTTAAATAGTTGCCACATAAGAAAAATTGTCTTGGGATGTGTTAAGTTACTACCTAAGTTACTCCCACTATGGCTAGCCTAAGAAACAACGTGAGAGTTAATGCACCACGCCTATGTGTTTACTATTTGGTTTTCATAAGATGACTTAATACTCACCTAGACGGAGGAGTATTAGATTTGAAAGCGAGTGGCGCCTTGATTCCCGATCTGGCTTTAATGCAGACGAGGGAGGGAGTAAGCGGTTCCCGATATGTTGAAGCGACCAATGCATCCTCCTTCAATTAATGCATGAGGAAGTAATGGGAGGAGGTCCAGGGAAAAGAAGGCTGCGATGTGAATGCAATGCAGTTTGCCCTCACGCCCTCATATAAAGCGCCCCTCCATTCCAATGCATCTACCACATAAATGCGCACCTAAGCATTTGCCTAAGCACCTACACTAAGCACAAAGAGCTCACTCCGGACCCATGGCGGCGTCTTGGCGTGGCGGCCAGCGGCTGCGCCAGATAGTCCATGGCCGGCCTGCGGCATGGCGCCGAGATCGTCTCGAGCGGTGTTGGAGACCCGGCTGGTGGATGGCCGCCATCGGCGCCAACTTCGACTCTCGGTTGGACGGATGATCGTTGACACCAGCAACAAGTTCACCGTCATCAAGAAGCTTCATGACGACATTGCCGTACTCCTCCGGCCAGCGCCCGGGCTCCTCATTACCTGCCACCTAATCGGCCTCCATGGCGGAACCTCTTTCAAGCCTTTGGTGGCCCTGCGGCCCACGCCACGAAGAATGTCCACACAGGCGGCGCTTCATGGCGGCCTTTCGCCACTGCAAGAATTAAATCGACCTACACATCCACGTGTACGAGCAAATCGTGTACATAGGTATCTACAATGCCAATGAGGACACTACGAGGTTGGCCTTCCTCAACCGGTTGGAAGCCTTGGATGCCTTTGCTGAGAAGCACCTCGACCTCGCCACAAAAGTCGCCGCTCCTTAGCCGTCGGTCGGTGGCCCGACGCACTAAGTTGAGGATCAGCCATGCAACGGGCCACCGCATGAATTGGTACGATGGAACCACGGTGAGATTGAATAAGATAGCACGAACCTTGCACATGGCGGTCAAAGGCGGACCATCTTTGTCTGCGGCGATTTGTTCTTGCCGTCTGAGTAGGAAGGCGATGTGCTCCTTTCTAACCGCATCTTGGCGGTGACAAACTAGGGACTTATTTTGTATGGGACACATCCTCGATATACTCCCTCTCTCCCGGTTTATTTGTTTTGAATCTTTTACGTTTTATAAGTTTCAAATTCAAATTTAGAGCTCCCCATCACATGTTGAGATTACAATGTCCATTAAATGCGTTGCGTGCATGTATAGTAAAGAAACAAATCTCGAGTTTATACGAGTTCATGCTTTGAGAGCACCACAAGCCTGGCCTTGGAGTTACATTCCCTCTCGGGGGCGTCGGGACTGAGCTTGACGGTATATACTACACCTACCTTTGAGTCGATAACATGTGGACCCGATGGGTGGTGGTCCCACATGTAATGCTCTGTGGCAGCGAGAGGCGGTGGGGCCAAGAGGGGTGAGCCTTGGTCGGGGGCGTGTGGTTTCATGGGTTCGAGCGGCGTCGTGGGAATCGCGGGTGGCTGTGATAGAAACTTGATGCTCGCCGCATTTTAGGTGGCCCACATGTCATGCACAAAAAGGCAGAGGGGCGGTGCGGCCGAGAGGGGTGAGGCGCACGTGGGAATCGCGAGATGAAACATGATGGTCGCCGTAGTTGAACTTCCATGATGGTCGCCGTAGTTGAACTTCCATGAACTGCATACCGATCACTAGAAGGAGTAGCAGAGAAAGCTATATATGCGGATAAATAGTTCCTTATAGTCAAGCGGACCCACGCTACTACTCTGTTCCAAAGACATGCACACCATCGAAATAGTCCATCTATATCAATATACACGAGAGGGAATAATTCTTTTACAAGAGGAAATAGTTCATCCATCCATAATGCCCTCCTATTTGGTGCAGCCTTTTCTTCTTCTTCTTCTTCTTCTTCTTCTTCTTCTTCTTCTTCTTCTTCTTCTTCTTCTTCTTCTTCTTCTTCTTCTTCTTCTTCTTCTTCTTCTTCTTCTTCTTCTTCTTCTTCTTCTTCTTCTTCTTCTTCTTCTTCTTCTTCTTCTTCTTCTTCTTCTTCTTCTTCTTCTTCTTCTTCTTCTTCTTCTTCTTCTTCTTCTTCTTCTTCTTCTTCTTCTTCTTCTTCTTCTTCTTCTTCTTCTTCTTCTTCTTCTTCTTCTTCTTCTTCTTCTTCTTCTTCTTCTTCTTCTTCTTCTTCTTCTTCTTCTTCTTCTTCTTCTTCTTCTTCTTCTTCTTCTTCTTCTTCTTCTTCTTCTTCTTCTTCTTCTTCTTCTTCTTCTTCTTCTTCTTCTTCTTCTTCTTCTTCTTCTTCTTCTTCTTCTTCTTCTTCTTCTTCTTCTTCTTCTTCTTCTTCTTCTTCTTCTTCTTCTTCTTCTTCTTCTTCTTCTTCTTCTTCTTCTTCTTCTTCTTCTTCTTCTTCTTCTTCTTCTTCTTCTTCTTCTTCTTCTTCTTCTTCTTCTTCTTCTTCTTCTTCTTCTTCTTCTTCTTCTTCTTCTTCTTCTTCTTCTTCTTCTTCTTCTTCTTCTTCTTCTTCTTCTTCTTCTTCTTCTTCTTCTTCTTCTTCTTCTTCTTCTTCTTCTTCTTCTTCTTCTTCTTCTTCTTCTTCTTCTTCTTCTTCTTCTTCTTCTTCTTCTTCTTCTTCTTCTTCTTCTTCTTCTTCTTCTTCTTCTTCTTCTTCTTCTTCTTCTTCTTCTTCTTCTTCTTCTTCTTCTTCTTCTTCTTCTTCTTCTTCTTCTTCTTCTTCTTCTTCTTCTTCTTCTTCTTCTTCTTCTTCTTCTTCTTCTTCTTCTTCTTCTTCTTCTTCTTCTTCTTCTTCTTCTTCTTCTTCTTCTTCTTCTTCTTCTTCTTCTTCTTCTTCTTCTTCTTCTTCTTCTTCTTCTTCTTCTTCTTCTTCTTCTTCTTCTTCTTCTTCTTCTTCTTCTTCTTCTTCTTCTTCTTCTTCTTCTTCTTCTTCTTCTTCTTCTTCTTCTTCTTCTTCTTCTTCTTCTTCTTCTTCTTCTTCTTCTTCTTCTTCTTCTTCTTCTTCTTCTTCTTCTTCTTCTTCTTCTTCTTCTTCTTCTTCTTCTTCTTCTTCTTCTTCTTCTTCTTCTTCTTCTTCTTCTTCTTCTTCTTCTTCTTCTTCTTCTTCTTCTTCTTCTTCTTCTTCTTCTTCTTCTTCTTCTTCTTCTTCTTCTTCTTCTTCTTCTTCTTCTTCTTCTTCTTCTTCTTCTTCTTCTTCTTCTTCTTCTTCTTCTTCTTCTTCTTCTTCTTCTTCTTCTTCTTCTTCTTCTTCTTCTTCTTCTTCTTCTTCTTCTTCTTCTTCTTCTTCTTCTTCTTCTTCTTCTTCTTCTTCTTCTTCTTCTTCTTCTTCTTCTTCTTCTTCTTCTTCTTCTTCTTCTTCTTCTTCTTCTTCTTCTTCTTCTTCTCATTCTCTGTGGAGCGGCTTTGCAACAAGCTCTTTGGACCTTGCAGCTATCTCGAAACCCTTCTGAAGATTTGTACCCACCGTCTCGTCACCCTTCTGAAGATTTGTACCGAGCACAAAATTTGCTACGTCGAATAGGGATGGTGTCTGTTTATCACAAACTTCTACATGAATTTTGATTCTGGTTTGTAGATCAGCGATGCTATTCAAATCAAGGCTGTACGGCTCCAGCTTCTATTTGTCCCCTTTGATGGCTGCCCCACAGAGTATACGTCCTCCCGAGACAAGAAATCGTGAAGCTCACCTGGTATGGAGGGCGACTGTATGATCTGTTACACCAAAACATCATCTTGAGGCACGGTGAAGACGGCGGCCTTGTTGGATCTTCCAGGCACGCTCTGTGTACTACTGCGTCGAGACCGATGACCCTTGTCTCTACCTTTTCGAGGGAGTTGGATACATTGTTGATCCTTGACGAACAACCCTTGGGTGGGCCGGTGGCGGTGGCAACTATGCGCATTGAGCCTTCGACGAGGACATGTTGGGCCTAAAACACGCATCTCGATCTCTATCACCATTTGGAACCGCTGGAGCGGAGGGCTATGGTTTGGAGAATTAGGATTAGATGGCTAGTCTAACTGAAGTAGTAGATGATTATTTAAAGAGGTTAAAACAATGTGAGCAGCGATGGGGTTTGGATGCAAATGAAGATGAAGGGGAGGTGAAGAAGCCGAGGAAAATCGGTTCTCGATGGAGAAGGAGTAAATGGGAGAAAGTGGCGTGCAAGCGATTGATTAGGCGGCTAGGTAGACTAAGCGAAAAGGCTATGCGGGTAGACTGATGAGTCGTGCACTGTTCGTGTACGTGTCCATCCTTCCTGATAGGTGGGACCTATGCAAACAGATAAAAAAATGTGTCGTAGTTATTTTTGAGCGCGTGAGTGGGGGACACAACATTCTCTGGTTAAGGAATACTCCCTCCGTTTAGGTGAGTATAAGTCACCTCATGAAAATCAGGTTTTCCCAAAACCTTTAGGCGTGGAGTATTAACTTCTGCCGATCCTCCTCAGCCTAGTTAGCCGGTGTTCTCTTCCTCTGCTGCCGCGTTCTACCTTTCCATTTTCCTCTTCTCAAGTGTGGAGCGATCTACATGCCGTCCTTGATGCACCAAAGCGACCACTTTGCATGCATCGCGGCGAGGCGTTGATTGGGCATGCACGAGAATTTGGTTACGCTTTCGCAATATGGATGATACACGAGCGATGAAGTGAACATGCATGCTAGCACGGAGACCTATTCTGGCGTAACTGCGGTCTGTCGCTCGGGTTGATTAGAGCCCAACGCCTCGCTTCGGGTTCGATTAGAGCCCAACGCCTCGCTTCGGGTTCGATTAGAGCCAACGCCTCACACACACCACAGCGTGCGTGTCACGAGAAAGCAGCATCGCTTCGGCCCCGACGTCCCACCGTAACCGGGAACTCTCCGAAATTTTCCTCCCCCTCGCTTCTACCACGGTTTTTTCCGCCATGGACGGCCCAAAGAATGTCATGCAGCTGCGTCTCCGGCCCGCCCAGGATGAAAAGCCCATTTTCTGTCATGATTTTTTGTCATAGAAGTAGGAGCCCACCACATCTATGATAATACCTGGTTTTTTTCACAATTATCGTCATAGAAGTGTCATATGTATGACAGAATTTTTTTTCGTTCAACCCAAAATGTCACGGATGTGTCTTTTTTTGTAGTGTATACCAAATCCTTACAAAAACCGACATGTCCACCTTCTTGGTAAGCATTGGCCGCCCAAGTGCTTCGTTCTTTTTTCTTTCCATGTTGTTTCACATGATTCACTGTGTTGATCTAACTGTTTGGGTATGTCTTCTTGTTCGCAAACAAAGAATTCCTAGAGCAACGAGGGAGTTGTTCAACAATCCGGGCGACTGCGGCCAAGTTTCTCTTACCATGCGCAGCCTTGCTGTGAATGAACCTGCTCAATATACCGTAAGTACAAAGGACTGTCGCATGATGATTGATGCTAAAGGATGGTCAAGGTTCAAATCTAAATCATATCTTGCGGTAGGGGATGATGTCAAAATTGAACTTTCTCGGCAAGGTGAGCTGGTTCAAATCAACTTTGAAATTCTTCGATGTGACGCATAGCGCCGAACTGATCTATCCTCCAGAGATTTTGATGTAATAATCTGGCATGGTGAAACAAGTGTCCCGTGTGTATAAGTAGTACGACAATATTATTTATCACATGGTATATCGTTGATAGAATTGCAACTCTGGTTGCTGTTAGGAACTGTCGTTCGATTTCATTCCAACAGCTGCCGTGCTTTATTCAATTTTGTGTATTCGCCTTGCGACAACATCGCCTTGCGACAACATCTAAAACCAGCGCTGTACTGATCGCTTGCAATATGGAAAGCTCTGAGGTAGAACACATGGGCCCCCAAACATGCAGGGTCGGCCTGCGGCCCAAAGTCCAGAACCGTGAGCCTATCTGAGTATTATATTCTGAGCTGAACCCCCATAAAAAAAAGCTAAACCCCCATAATGCCCGTGCATTGCAGAGGGAGTATATTTCTCGGCAAGGTGAGCCTGTGATATAAAAGATTTGTATATTTCTTTCTGAGAGGAGTATCTCTCTGTCAAAATATATATTTATGTGAAACTAGTTACTCTGTCTTTCTACTTCCTTTTGATATGTGGGGCAAACAGCAGAGGTCCACGTGCCATATGCACAAATTAGAGTGCACAATTTCACGGTAGACACACCCCGGTCGTAGCGCCGCAGTAATGCCCAATGAGCCATCAAATCACAACCCACCTTTTCAGCTTTAGCAGTAAGATGGATGGACGAAGCGGCAATATTTCACTGGGCCTGAATCCCCTTCTCCCTTGTCTTCAGAGAAAACCCCCTCTCGGTGATTGCATAGGGTTTTCTCATGGAGAACCAGGTACGAATGCTTCATCCATCCCCGATAAATCCAAGTCCCTTGGTCGCAGGTAATCCTAGGATGGCAGCCGCCATTGCTGATGCATTTTTCTTCCCTCTTGAATCTAGTGTGTTTCATTTGCGATTGCCCAAAGTGCGAGTACCCTCTGAGGTTTCTGCGCCCTCGGCGAGACGCATACATTTGTTCCTTCTCATCCCTAACACAACATTTTGAAGCAGCATACAGTATGTTCCTAGAATCCTCTTTTCTATCCGGGAGGGTGGGGTTTTTTTGAACATGCTGTGTTCTCATATTATTTTTCCTACAGTGTATTATTTGCTCTGCCAGAACACATGTACTCAAGATGCTCATCCTTGCCATAACTGAATACACTAGTTTAATGGTCACAATGAAGACAAGCCATGGATATAAGGGTTCATGAACCAAGAAGATCGGTGCTTTTTTTATGGCCAAACTTGGATAAACTTTCTCAAGTGTTACAGACTGAAAGTTGGCGCATGAATGTTGATGGAAATAGCAGAACCTGGTCTCATCTTCACTGCGATCTTCCACCCTGACGTCGTTCCAATTGTTCATCCATGTTAGTTTTGTATCTGGTTCTTGCTTTTTGCCTCGATTACTTCTTAATCCACCTATTACATCTAACTAATCATAATTTAACTTTAGAAGTAGCAGCGAATCTCTCATGAAGATGCTACTTCTAACTAATATTTTCTTATAATTGGTGAGTACGTGCAGGTTTTTTCGGAGTTAAGCGATCTGCTCGTTTGTTACTCTGTAATAACTCGGCTGTTACTAATGGCACTTTGAAGTTGGTGGATCGACATCCACAAGTTCCTACACTTTATTGATCGTCTTGAGGTCCTTGTGGGGCGTTTCAATGGTGGAAGGCCACGTGGGATATGTGTGCCTTTGCTGCACTTTCGTTGAACAGGTCCAAGCGTGTCGAGAAACTTATGGTACAAGCTATTTTACATTATATATGTTGTTCATAAACTATTGCTTATACACAGTTTCACAGGTGTGATGTTCTTGAAACAGAGGCTGCCGAGTTCTATTGTTCCTATCTGAGATGCACGACCATGGTCGGGTCGGACTTCTGCGCTTGGTCACAACATGATGTTTATGTCGACCTACTCAATTCCCCTTGGAGGTGAAAAGATACTTATTCATGGGTGGTCTCAAATAACGAAGGCCCGTCCATCTTGGAGAATAGGACAAAAGATTATGTTCATGCTTTTCCATGGCTCTAAAGCGAATATCCTGTTTATTGACCATGTTGTAAGATGAAGCCGCTTTCAGAAGGTTGTGTATGCACGGGGTGGCGCCTGGGCCTTGTCCTGGGGCTTGGCGGCCTCACCCTTGGTTAGCTTGTAGGCAAAAGTAGCACCGTTAGGCGTGCTTTATGCAGTTGAACCTGTATAAGTACTCATACTGCTTTCGACTTTGGTTGTTAAGGGCCCTATTTGGTTTGATTAAGGTTGTCAAGTACTCATACCTTTTACGATGCATCGTGTTTCTTCAGTCCTGTCTTCCTCTAGCCGCCAAAACCAAACCAGCACCGGTGGGGCCGCCTGCTTCCGCCTCCCACGGCTGGCTGCGCCTCAGCGCACGCATCGCCGCCCCACCGTCTCCTAAATCGTTAACGCTGATGTCCTCCGTGCGGTTTGGTACGCTTGCCGCGGCGCCGCCCTCTCGCGTTGTCAACATGGTCAACAAACAACAGGAATCGGCGGAAATGCGTGGAGAGGATGACGGTGAGGGGCCCACCACGCGTCGGCGTATGGAAAAATAAAATGCTTCCTCCTAGTGTTTTCACGACATCTGGGACCCATGACATTGTGGCGTATATAGTCAATAGACAAGAGAACAACACAAGATTGGTGACAAGCGGGGCGTAGCTACTCGAGCAGTATTTTTTGTTTGGTATTGTTGAGGCGGAGCGGGGTTTGAGCGGGTTGTGACCCGTCTAGCCCGAGCTTATATTTTATGTTCATCATGTGACCAGCCCAGCTATTTTTTCTTTGTGAAAATGAGCCCGGTTATTTTTTCTGCTAATACCCAATCCAGGCCTACTTATTTTTTCTGCATACGATGGGCTGCAACTCTTTCAAAGGCGCACGCAAATCTTGAAAGTAATATGAAATAGTTTTTAAATATAAAACAGATGACAAATTGGCAATTACTTTATAATTTCTGAATTTTTTCACATTTTTAGATTCCTATTTCACTGGGCATTAACCTAATTTAAATATATCTTCAAAGTACTTTAAATCTGGCTCGACATTTCGTTATTAAAAATAGTTTGGAACCCACAGAAATATGCGAAATTGGCCCTGGCCAACCAAAAAAACGACTGCAATAAATTGCATAAGAAGTTGCCATGAGCTATATATAAATTATTAAAAAAGAGGGAGTGGTCTGACTTGTGGGCCTGTTTAGTTGACGCGTATGCAAGATTTTTTTAGTTATTATATACGTCAACAAACGATTCTAGCAGATGTAGCTGTTGGATGTCAATCCAATGGCCGTCGTGTTTCTTCAATCTCTGATCTTCTTGCTCCAGCCGCCAAAGCAGCGCCGGCGGGACCGCCTACTCCCGCCTCTCGTGGCCGGCTGTGCGGCCGCGCAGGCCTCAGCGCCCCTACTACTCCCACCGCTGGCCAGAGCATCCCTCTACTCAGCCACACCCCCTGTTATTCTGCGGTGATGGTAGCCTCACACCGCAGCCGAACCGGTGAACCCTCGTACTCCTCTCCGCGCGGGCTTCCACTGCCGCGTCTTCCACGGCTCCGCGTCATCCCCTTCCTAAGCCTCGCCGTCGTCCACTGCCGTGGTGCTCTCGGCGCGGCATGGTCAATGTGGTCAATGACCGACTTCCATCGGAAGAGTACTGTACGTGGAGAGGCTGGTAGCTGGGTGATACGTCTCCATCGTATCTATAATTTTTGATTGTTCCATGCCAATATTCTTCAAGTTTCATATACTTTTGGCAACTTTTTATACTATTTTTGGGACTAACATATTGATCCGATTGCCTAGTGCGGTTCACATGCATTGCATGTTTTATGTTTCATGAAAACCAATATCAAACGGAATCAAAGCGAGATAAAAGCAGACGGAGATTTTTTGGAACATTTATGATTTTTGGGAAGTAAAATCAGCGAAAGCTTGATGTCGGGTGGCCACAAGGCAGAGGCCGCGCCCGAGGAGGCAGCGCCCAGGGCTCTCGTGGGCCACACGTAAGGCGGTTGACGCTCTACTTTTGCCGCAAGAAAGCTAATTTTATGAGAAAAATCTAAGCGAAAGATTCACCCCAATCGGAGTTACGGATCTCCGGATATTTAAGAAACGATGAAGGGGTAGAATTAGAGAACGCAGAAACAGAGAGAGACAGAGAGATAGATCCAATCTCGGAGGGGCTCTCGCCCCTACCAAGCCATGGGAGCCAAGGAACAGAGGGGAAACCCTTCTCCCATCTAGGGAGGAGGTCAAGGAAGAAGAACAAGAATGGGGGCTCTCTCCCCTTGCTTCCAGTGGCGCCGGAGCGCTGCCGGGGGCCATCATCATCACCGCGATCTAGACCAACACCTCCATCATCTCCACCAACATCTCCATCACCTTCCCCCATCTATATCCAGCGGTCCACTCTCCCGCAACCCGCTGTACCCTCTACTTGAACATGGTGCTTTATGCTTCATATTATTATCTAATGATGTGTTGCCATCCTATGAGGTCTGAGTTGATTTTCGTTGTCCTGTCGGTGATTGATGAATTGCTATGATTGGTTTGAGTTGCATGTTTTATTATTGGTGCTGTCCTATTGTGCCCTCCGTGTCGCGCAAGCGTGAGGGATTCCCGCTGTAGGGTTTGCAATATGTTTATGATTTTCTTATGGTGGGTTGCGTGAGTGGTGAAACACAAACCCAGTAAGTAGGTTGTTTAGCATTATGGGATAAAAGGGGACTTGATGCTTTAATGCTATGGTTGGATTTTACCTTAATGAATCTTTAGTAGTTGCGGATGCTTGCTAGAGATCCAATCATAAGTGCATAGAATTCCTAGTAAGGGATGATATGTTAGCTTATGCCTCTCCCTCAAATAGAATTGCAATAGTGATTACCGGTCTAGTAACATAGTCAATTGCTTAAGGGACAATTTCACAACTCCTACACCACTTTTCCACACTCGCCATATTTACTTTAGTTGTGTCTTTATCTAAACAGCCCCTAGTCTTTATTTACGTGCTCTTTACTTTCTTGCAAGCTTACCCAAAAACTCCTACAAAGTACTTCTAGTTTCATACTTGTTCTAGGTAAAGCGAACGTCAAGCGTGCGTAGAGTTGTATCGGTGGTCGATAGAACTTTAGGGAATATTTGTTCTACCTTTAGGTCCTCGTTGGGTTCGACACTCTTACTTATCGAAAACTGTTGCGATCCCCTATACTTGTGGTTTATCACTGGGTCCACGTCAGCCGCAAGGAAGTGCCTCCTTATTACGCGGAAAATAATTATTCCTCCACCTGACAGCAGGGACCCACCGGACGGGCCACCAGTATTTTGCGAAAAAAATGTTTCCCCATGAATGCTGGGACCCACAGGATGGGCCACCGTATTTCGTGAAAAAAAGTTCCCCCCGCTGTCAGCTCGGACGCACCGGAAGTGCCTCCTTATTACGCACAAAAAAATGAATACCCCCTGCTAGCTGGGACCCACCTTGGTGGGAGGCTGACTTGTGGGCCTACCAAGTTGACTGGGACGGAGGCCTTTGTCAACTTTAGTCAATATAAGAACGATTCTAGCTCCAGTGACCGTATGATGTCCATCCAACAGCCGTAGTGCTTCTTCAACCTCTGGTCTTCTTGCTCCAGCCGCCCAAAGCAGCGCCGGTCGTGCTGCCTGCTCCTGCCGCTCGTGGCCGGCTGTGATGCCACGGAGGTCTCACCGCCCCCCACTACTCCCACCGCTGGCCAGGCCATCCCTCTACGCACCCACACCCCCTGTTATTCTGTGGTGACGGCAGCCTCACACCGCAGCCGAACGAGTGAACACTCATACTCCTTGAGGGAGTCCCGGACTAGGGGGTGTCCGGATAGCCGAACTATCATCATGGGCCGGACTCCAAGACTATGAAGATACAAGATTGAAGACTTTGTCCCGTGTCCGGATGGGACTTTCCTTGGCGTGGAAGGCAAGCTTGGCGTCTGGATATGTAGATCTCCTACCTTTGTAACCGACTACATGTAACCCTAGCCCTCTCCGGTGTCTATATAAACCGGATGGCTTTAGTCCATAGGACGAACAACAATCATACCATAGGCTAGCTTCTAGGGTTTAGCCTCTTTGATCTCGTGGTAGATCCACTCTTGTAACACACATCATCAATATTAATCAAGCGGGGCGTAGGGTTTTACCTCCATCAAGAGCGCCCGAACCTGGGTAAAACATCGTGTCCCTTGTCTCCTATTACCATCCGCCTAGACGCACAGTTCGGGACCCCCTACCCGAGATCCGCCGGTTTTGACACCGACATTGGTGCTTTCATTGAGAGTTCCTACGTATTTGTCACCAACAGGCCCGATGGCTCCTTTGATCATCAACAATGGCCAGCGGTCCAGGTGAGACTTTTCTCCACTGGACAAATCTTCGTGTTCGGTGGCTTTGCACTGCGGGCAATTAAGCAGCCATCTGGAGCAGATCGAAAGCTATGCCCCTGGCCGTCGGTCAGATTTGGAAGTTTAAACTATACGGCCGATATCCGCGGAGACTTGATCTTGACGGATTCGAGCCGCAGCCATAGCAGCGCCCGCCTTGTCTCGATGGGCATGATCTAGCTCTGCAGCCGAGCGATTGCCACGGAGGCCGCACTGAATCCGCTCCGACCCTTAATCCGGGCGGATTCCCCGATCGAGGGCAGTGGTTGGACACCGCCTCGGGGGCTTTAATCTCTATGGCGATCGAGCCGAACTCCATCCCCGTCCTTTGCGAAGACCTCGACTCCAGGGTGCCGGACTGCTCTCCGGACTCCGAACCCTCCGCGCCCTTGCCAATCGAATCCGATTGGGCGCCCGTTATGGAGTTCACGGCGCGGACATCTTTCGGCACTTCGCCCTTTGGCGACATCCTGAATTCACTAAAGTCTCTCTCTTTATCCGGAGAGCCCTGGCGGACTACGAGCAGGAAGGTTGGGATGCGGACGATGAAGAAACTCAATGCCCACCCACCACCCACTTCATAGCCACCGCCGAAAGCTTACACGGCGTGCTCGATTTCGACCCGAAGACATCGATAGTATGGGCGGCGATGTAGGAGACAACAATGAACCAGCACCTATAGGATCTTTGGACAACCTCATCCCATGATGTATACATGGTGGATACACCTAAAGGAAATGAAAGGCGAGGAAAATGGGGCGCCACGAAGGATAAATCCCTCGAAAAGCGATCAAAAGCGGCAGCGTAAGCGCGAACAAAGTCCCGCCTCAACAAAGACCCAGCCATAGATCAAGGCGAACCGGTGGACAACGAACAAGCCATCGAGCAATCGTCCGAACAAGACAACTTGGATAAACAATCTGTCCCCGGCGAAGACAACAGTCCGGACGACCTCACGCCGGACAAACCATTGGAGCAAAATGACCTCCAGAAAAGGCTCGTCGCCCTTTGCCGCGTAGCACGAAAAAGCAGAACGGAAGCTCAAAACAGCGGAAGATACACTCGAGGATTAGATGGAGCAAAGTATTCAGCACCGCATATAAATGCAGCGACGATCGCCCGAACAAAGAGCTACCGAAGAAAGCTACTGCCCGAATTGACGAGGAGGCCTTAGAGCCCCCACAATTAAAAGCAAGAAGGCCACCCGGTCGGATGGGCGACCTCACGGCAAAAAGAAGGCGGCGAATGGTGCCGCACACAAGCCAATATGCGATCCGCCTAAGGATTCACATCAAAAGGATGGCCCGATTAGGTCCATCTATGGGCCAAGAAAGCACGCCAGTCAAAGCAACGCATAACACGCCAAAATTCCGAAAACCACGGCACACCCAAATATAGTGGCGCCACACACCCCCTATGTTTCACCGATGAGGTGCTGGATCATGAATTTCCAGCGGGATTCAAACCCGTAAACATAGAGGCATACGTCGGAACAACAGACCACAGAGTGCGGATTGAGGATTACATCCGCCACATACACATGGCTAGAGGAGATGATCTCCACGCCGTAAAATACTTACCCCTTAAACTCAAAGGGCCAGCTCGGCATTGGCTTAAGAGCCTCCCCAAAAATACCATTGGAAGCTGGGAAGAGCTCGAGGATGCATTTCGGGCAAATTTTCAGGGGACCTACGTCCGCCCTCCGGACGCAGACGATCTAAGTCACATAACTCAACAGCCCGGAGAGTCAGCCCGGAAATTCTAGAACAGGTTCCTTACTAAAAAGAACCAAACAGTCGACTGCCCGGACGCCGAAGCCTTGGCAGCTTTCAAACACAACGTCCGAGACGAATGGCTCGCCGGACACCTCGGCCAAGAAAAGCCAAGAACAATCGCCGCATTAACAAGCCTCATGACCCGCTTTTGCGCAGGGGAAGACAGCTGGCTGGCTAGATGCAGACACCAATGACCGAGTACATCCGAAATCAGGGATGGAAATGGGAAATCACGACGCATAAAAAGATTAAGCGCGGAATAAGGAAAATGGCCCAAATAGTACGGCGGTCAACGCCGGATTCAAAAGCTCTCGGCCGAACAACAACACACTGCCCCTAAAGGATAACAGTGACGAGCTATCCAACCTAAACAAGATTCTGGATAGACTGTGTCAAATACATGGTACCTCCGGGAAGCCTTCAAACCATACCCATAGAGATTGTTGGGTCTTCAAGCAGTCCGGCCGACTTAACGCCGAACACAAGGGGCTCGACACACCAAGTGAAAGTGACGAAACCCAAAAGCAGCACTCCGGAAAACAAAAGACTTTCCCACTAGAAGTCAAAACAGTGAACTCACTTCATGTGATAACACACAAGACGACACACGCCATACCAGGACACCGTCGCATAAAGGGATAGAACCTAGCAAAATTCGCTATAGCAGCACTTCCTTCAAAGGAATGACGCCAGGCCTTCTTTATTATACAGGCTCTGTACCACTAGAGGTTGTGTTCGGTTCATCCGACAACCCCCGTCGTGGAAAGCTCACTCCCCATTGCCCCATTCAGCAGTAGCCCTTAAGCACTACTGAGGCGTACAACTTTCGCCCGCTTTAACGCAATACCGCATTATGCATATCTAACACTTAAAATGCCCGGTCCACGCGACATCATCTCGTTAAAAGGAAGTATTAAGTGTCACTTGAGCACGGAAGAACGGGAGACTGCCTTGACAGCCCCTGGCAACTGTCCGCTACGCTGAGCATGAACACGAATCGGTCATTCAAACCCGGACTAGGTTAGGCAGTGTCAGGGCCTACTAGCGGCAATACCCCCATACGAGGGGCCGCATACATGTATAACAAGAGACAATAAAGCTCAATTTTATTTAATTCTTCAAACCGTACTCTGTTTATTTAATATTAAGTACACCTTTCGCACGACCCTTTTTCTTTCAAACTAAGTTCCTCTCTTTTACAGATGAACAACGTGCTACACCCGTCCAGGATACGGCTGCTTAACGGAGACAGTAGCAGCGTGCGGTAGGGACCCATTGCAAGGATTCTTTTCAGATTAAGACCCTGCATAAACCTTTTTTTCACTGTCTATTGTTGATATACATCCCCGGTTCCTTAATATAACCGAGGAGGAGGCTGGTGCTTTGGCATTGGCCGCACTGCAATTTTTATGCCGCATTCCTAGACACCGGGGGCTTAGGGCATTATTCTGCCCATTTTCATAAAGACCGAATACCTTAGGGAGTATTCGGCGTCTCGAGATTAGGCCTTATATGCATCAGCTCGAATCATGTCTTTGGTCAAATGTTGGGTTGCCCGGCTCCTGTGTTTTGCTGCCTTACGTTCCGTTTTCACGCCTAACGCGGCACCAGGAGAACTACTGCGATTGTGCCCCGGTTCGGCCGGGCGAGCACCTCAGTAGAGAAAGCCGAAAACTGTCTATCATGATGTAGCGAGAGACTGGTCAACCACTCGATGACTCACAGGAATGTTTAGGATTCCTCCGCATTAAGGAAGGACCGGTTTTCGGTCAGGCACATACGCACCCCAAATTCGGGAGAGTGCGGTGCCCCCAGGGGCTATATAGTAGCCCCACCCTCGAACTCCTATGGCTAAGAGAAAGTGATAAAGCATTATAGTCCGGTTGCCTGGTTTGCTACGCTATCACCTCCTTAACAGGACCAAGACGTTGGATTAAGTGTGAAAGGCACTTTTTTTGCAAACACCCCGCACTATGTGCGTGGGGCTGAAACCAAGGACTGCCATCTTTCGTGTTATATACACATATACATAAGCGGCCGAGGAGTAGTTTACTACTTGAACGCACAAGTATAAAAAGCACTTATATTACATTGAAACATTGTTTTCACAAATCATACATGTCATTTAAACATAATATCCTTCGAGCAACCTTTGCGTCTCTATTAAGCAGCGCCCGTGAGACTTCTTCAAAGTAGTGCTCGGCGGGTACTCGACCTCTGTCCGAATCACAGGATGCAACGTCAGTGGCCTTCATCTCTGCCCAGTATGTCTTGACACGGGCAAGAGCCATCCGCGCTCCCTCAATACACGCCGATCGCTTCTTTGCGTCGATACTTGGCACCGCACCAAGAAACTGCTGCACTAAACCAAAATAGCTCTTCGGCTGGGGTCCGTCCGGCCACAAGTGAGTCAAGACATGCTTCACGGCAAATCCGGACAATCGATTCAGCTCAGCCCATTCGGCCAACTGATCGGTCAGCGGCAGAGGACGCTCCGGACTATGGAATTGCGACCAATATGGCTCTTCCCTTCATGCCCCTTACGGCCCGGAAGTGCTCAATCGCGTCCACAGCGCTGCCGCCAAGTCCGAGATAAGCATCCTCTGAACTCCACAATTTATCCAACTGAGCATACTTTGGATCTGTATATTTCCTCCGTAGCGTAAGCGGTTTTCACCGCATAATTGCCCGGCACGACACAGCTCCTCCTTGGCAGCTCTCAAAGCCGATTGGGCATTCTTGGATTCGGCGGTAGCCTTCTTTAGGCCCTCTTGTTCCGCTTGACGTTCCTTTTCAAGAACCGCGCAGCGATCGGTAGTATTCCTTAACTTTTTGGCCATATCGGCCATTTCCTCTTTGCTTCGGCAGTGAGCAGCCCGTTCAGGTTCTAGCTCTTGACCGCCTTCTGACAACCACATTACTAATTACAGCTTGCTCTTTCGCTCAGGCGAGTTCTGCCCGCAGCTCCTCCACGGCAGCGGCACCATCTGCATTAAGCATACAAACAAGATGAGACATGGGCGTCAAGCTCCCTTACAAGGTGTCCGCATAGAGGTTGCATACCTTGTGACTCGTCAAACCGTTTATTGACCCGGTAGCGATGTCCGCATCCGCCTCGTCAAGTTACGCTTTAGTTCGGCATATTCAGCGATCCGGTGGCCTTGGACGCCCGCCACCTGTTCAGAGCGGCGATATGTTATAATCGAGAATTTGATCCTCGGTACATTGTCAATTTTGACAACATACCAAGTCTCGAGGGCTACTATCTATACATGGCACATTTTATATGCATAAGCGCCGGAAGGTACATCATTTTTGCGTACCTCAAACCCCGTCAGTAAGCTTCTGACGGCTTCATGCAATCCGCTCTCCGCGGATGTAATTCTTTTAATCACCATACCCATTAGAGCAAGGTGATCCTCTGAAATAGCCGCTCGCCCGAGCAGATCCTTCAGCTCCTCCGACCGCACGCCACTTGGCGCTGGAACTTCCGGCCCCTTGAACTTGGGGAACCCTCATGACGACACCTCAATGTCGTCCCCTCTCACATGAGGGCGCGACAGGAGGCGTTTGCTCTCCATCATCCCGGAAGAAGATCCCCGAAGACGAGCTCTGCTGAGAAGGGCTGAAGTCCGAACTACAAGGTACAATTTCGGTTATCCTCATGAATAAATACAGGATGTTCCTTATTCACAAGACCCCTTCTTTTTACTTACTACGGCTGGTGGAGGGCTGATCCCTTGGGGAAATAATGCGGCTGGGTTACTTCCTCAGCGCGGACTCTCCGCCGAGATTCCTTCCCTCTTTGAGGCCTTGACCTTGGATCTTCCAAGCGGTCCTCTTCTCTCCTCGGAAGGTGGGACTCTTAATCCCTCCTTCCTTGATATCCTCCTTCGCAGAGGCGGTTGCTTCCCGCTCCCCCTTCGCCTTCTTCAAAAGGCGCGACCTTCAACATCTTGGTCAACATGGGATCGGCGTGGCCTGCAGGAGGGCGGACACCTTATTAACTTTGCCTTGGCTATCCACTCCTGTTCAAGAAGCGGCTCCTTTATAGGGAATATATATAAATTAAATGAATGAACTGCTTGTCCTGTTACAGTACTACTTACTTGAGCATCTGTTAAATTGAAGCTTAGTCCTGCGTCCTCGGTCAAGTCCGGACACTTCTCTTGTGATCCGAAGAACAGTTTATACATCTCCACGGGCGTCGTGCCCATAAATTTTGGAGAGCTCGTGGTCCCTCGGATTGAATTCCCACAGGCGGAGGCGGCGTTCTTGAGGGCTGAAGGCGCGGATCACCATAACCTGCGCCACTATAACCAGATTGATCCCTCTTTCTGGAGATCTCGAATACTGGCCTGCAGCGAGGAACGTCCTTGGGCGGCCCCAAATCGAGCCTTGTTGACCCATGATGCCGGCCATTGTGGTGGACCTGGCGGAAGGCGGGGAGGCGCCGCCCATTTGGTGCCCCTGGGAGCGGTGATATAAAACCACTCCCGTTGCCAACCAAGCTCCTCTTGAAAAGAGCCCTCGGGCCACGGAGCATCAACACATTTTCTTATGATCGCCCCTCCGCACTCTGCTTGCTGCCCCTTGATCATCTTTGGCTCCACCTTGAAGGTCTTGAGCCACAATCCAAAGTGGGGGGTAATATGGAGGAAGGCCTCACATACGACAATGAATGACGAGATATGGAGGATGGACTCCGGATTCAAGTCATGGAAATCAAGCCCATAATAAAACATGAGCCCCCGCACAAAGGGGTCCGTCGGGAAACCTAAACCCCGAAGGAAGTGGGACACGTACACCACGTTCTCGCGGGCTCGGGAGTGGGAATGACCTGCCCCGAGCAGGCAGCCTATCACGAGATCTCGCCCGGTCGAGATACCTAGCGTCTCGCAGCTTTAGCACATCTTCTTACGTGATGGAGGAAGACATCCATCGGCCCGTCTTGGTCGGAGCGGACATCGTCGAAAGTCCGAAGCGCCTGAATCTGAAGCTTTGGGTGTTGGAACTCGAAGCGCAAGGCGAACTCAATGGAGGGTGTAGAGAAGAAGAGGGCCTTGGTCTCATCATAAAGAGCTTGAATACCAAGAGCTCACCCCGTGGTCGATTAGGACTCGCCTTCAATAGAGAAGGCAGGCCAACGGGCATGGTTGGGTTACCCACGTCCGTGTTGATGAGAATCCCGGAATAAGGGGGCACGATCTACGCTTTGATAAGACGTGCCAAGGAAACCGCCTCGCTAAACACGCTGAGGTGGAACAATAAAAAACGATTCATATAAAGGCCTGGCCGTGGTGTGATGTCACGCCGCGGAATACGTCAGCATATCTATGCAAAAATTATTCTCTCTACGGTGTTATGTGGAACTTGTTTTGCAGAACCGGACACTATCCTTGTGTTCAAAACCTTCTACGAAGTATTCGGAGGAGGAACCCGCCTCGCAATGCCGAAGACAATCAACGCGCCGGACTCATCGTCATTGAAGCCTGGTTCAGGGGCTACTGAGGGAGTCCCGGACTGGGGGGTGTCCGGATAGCCGAACTACTATCATCGGCCGGACTCCAAGACTATGAAGATACAAGATTGAAGACTTCGTCCCGTGTCCGGATGGGACTTTCCTTGGCGTGGAAGGCAAGCTTGGTGATACGGATATGTAGATCTCCTACCTTTGTAACCGACTCTGTGTAACCCTAGCCCTCTCCAGTGTATATATAAACCGGATGGCTTTAGTCCATAGGACGAACAACAATCATACCATAGGCTAGCTTCTAGGGTTTAGCCTCTTTGATCTCGTGGTAGATCCACTCTTGTAACACACATCATCAATATTAATCAAGCATGACGTAGGGTTTTACCTCCATCAAGAGGGCCCGAACCTGGGTAAAACATCGTGTCCCTTGTATCTTGTTACCACCCGCCTAGACGCACAATTCGGGACCCCCTACCCGAGATCCGCCGGTTTTGACACCGACACTCCTCTACGCGTGGGCATCCACTGTCGCGTCTTCCCCAGCTCCGCGTCGTCCCCTTCCTAGGCCTCGCCGTCGTCCATCGTCCTGGTGCTCTCGGCGTGACGTGGTCAACGTGGTCAAGGAATGGCTTCCATCGGACGTGGACTGTACGTGGAGAGGCTGACAGCTGGGTCCACGACCGCAGCAAGGAAGTGCCTCCTTATTACGCGCAAAATAATTATTCCTCCACCTGACAGCGGGGACCCACCAGACGGGCCACCGTATTTCGCAAAAAAAAAACGTTTCCCCCTGACTGCTAGGACCCACCAGCTACATCTTCGCACACAAGGAAGTGCGTCCGAAAGAAAAACGATTCGCCCCCTGACTGCTAAGACCCACCAGCTACATCTTCACACGCAAGGAAGTGCGTCCGAAAAAAACGATTCACCCCCTGACTGCTGGGACCCACCAGCTACATCTTCGCACGCAAGGAAGTGCGTCCGGGCAAAAACGATTCCCCACGACCGCTGGGACCCGGAAGCTACACCTTCGGACGCAAGGAAGTGCGTCCGAACCAAAAAAAAGCGATTCGCCCTTGACTGCTGGGACCCGCTAGCTACATCTTCGCGAGCAAGGAAGTGCACAGCGGTCGGGACCCACACGGTCGAAGCGTGCGTAGCGTTGTCATTCGGCGCGAATGTGCGCATACATATATCGGTCGATGTAGAGGCGCCCACACCTCGTAGTAGAGGCGTCGTGCGTAATAAGTAGTAAGCGGCGCACATAGCATGTACACGCGTCGTACAATGGCGAGGGTGCAAAAGAAAATATGGCCACGTCACGCATACAGCGGGGTCTTGAACGCCTACTACGCACGCATCTGACCGTGGCTCGTGTACATGGCTGGGTCAGAACGGGGAAACATCATCGTCGTCGTGTTCATGGGGAGGCAACGGAATGCGTCGTGTTCATGGGGAGGCAACGGAATGCGTCGTGTTCATGGGGAGGCAACAGAATGCGTCATGTTCATCGGGAGGCAATGAAACGTGTGGGAGCCAACCGGCTGGGTCGGAACGGAATGCGTGGTCGTGTTCGTCGGGAGGGCTTGGACGAAACATGCGATGGAAACGAGGCCTGGCGTACCGCAAAACGGAGGAAACGGCCTTGTGTTCGACCGGCCACATTCGAAACGGGATCCTGTTCATCGGGAGGGGTCTGGCGTACCGCAAAACGGAGGAAACGGACCTCCTACGGTCGAAACAGGGGTCCTGTTGATCGGGAGGGGTGTGGCGTACAGCAAAACAGAGGAAACAGACTTGTGTTGGAGCGCTACGGTCGAGACGGGGGTCCTGTTGATCAGGAGGGGTGTGGCGTACCGCAAAACGGGACTCCACGAGATACTGTTCATCTCCACCGTCGACCTCCTCCAGCCTCCATGGGCTACCGTCGACCTCCTCCAGCCTCCACGGGCTCCTGTTCATCCAGCCTCCACCGTGCACTACTCCACCAGCTATTGTTCAACCACCCCTCCACGGGCACCCCTCCACCGTCTACTGTTCATCCAGCCCTCCACACCACGGGGTCCTGTTCATCCAGAGGCAACACCAGCGCTCATCGCTCATCCAACCCTCCCCATGGCGCTCACTGTTCATCCAATCGATTGGCTTGATTAGCAGCGATGGCGAAGAATCTCTCGATCGGGTTCGATTATGTACCATCGATCGATCGCTCGGGTTCGATGTAGCGTAGCTGCGGCAAAGTGCAATCGCTCGGAGTTCGATTAGAGCCCAATGCCTCGCTTCGGGTTCGATTAGAGCCAACGCCCTCGCACACTGCAGCAGCGTCGTGTCACGAGAAAGCAGCGCATCGCTCGGCCCCCGACCTCCCACCATAACCGGGAACTCCCCGAAATTTTCCTCCCCCTCGCTTCTACCACCGTTTTTTCCATCATGGATGGCCCAAAGAATGTCATGCAGCTGCGTCTCCAGCCCGCCCAGGACGAAAAGCCCATTTTCTGTCATGATTTTTTGTCATCGAAGTAGGAGCCCACCACATCTATGATGATACCGGGTTTTGTCACAATTATCGTCATAGAAGTGTCATATGTATGACAGAAATTTTTTTCGTTCGGCCCAAAATGTCACGGATGTGTCTTTTTTTTGTAGTGAAGGGAGACGCGCCGTGGTTGCACGGCCTCCCCGGCCGTGCTTCCACTTGGCAGAGGTGCTGCCGGAGTTCGTCATCTAGTCGGAGAACCCGGCTGGCAACTGGCTTCAACTCCCGCGCTTCTTTGTCGACGAGCTGCCAGCCTCTGGTCTAGGCGGGCTCTGGCTGCAAGCGGATGGTTGCTGCAGCAGGGCTTCTTGGGTCGTGGCCAAGGTCTCCGCCACGGGCAACATAGCCCTGCTCGCATGGGCAGACGCGTTGCCGGCGCGTGGCACGGCAAAGGTGCACCCTCCATTTCAAGTATGATGGTGACGCGCCCCTCTACGTGAGGGTGTTTGGGGAAGATGGTCGCCGCGCCGGGTGCTGCCCCGAGGTGAATGACGACGAGGAGATGCTCGACCTTGGTGATGGTCGGGACGAGGAGGAGGGCGAACCCGCCCTTGGTGCCGATCGCGTCTCGTCCAGCTACGGTGGCTCTTCCCTCAGCGACAGCTCTTGCAGTGGTGGCTACGACCAGCCGCCACGCCGCCGCGCCCGCTTCGAAGGTGGCAGCGGGTCGAATCATCACCGCGCCTTCGTGAAGCGTGAGGAGGGGTCCGGCTGAGCTCGGGGCGACGCCTAGGGCCTGCCCACGTGGACCGCTGTAGAGGCTAGCACTGCTTTTGTTTTGTTCTTCCTTTCCTTCCTGCATCTAAAGAGAAACCAGTATGGGCCCCGGAGGGCGTGTATCGAACTATGATTTCCGTACTGTGCTTGTTGTTTGTTGTTTCCATGTTGTGCCAGTTTTTTTTGCATAGAGGTAACTTAGCTCGGCACACTTGGGATAGCCTCCTTCTTGCGAGGGACTTGCTTCCTGGTGCCTGTCGAGGCTTTCCTTGACTCAGTGATCGTTTTAGGAACTGCAAAAAATTCGTTAGGAGGCTCGCTAGGAGGCTCTCCATTCACCCAAGCCTTGACCCATCGCTTCGTATCGCGATACCCGAGGGGCACGGATTGGGAGAGGTGCGCCTGCTTGCAGGCTCGAACGAGGATGCCTCGTGAAAAAAGTGGACGAGGGGCAGAGAAAGGGGAAAACGCTCGCGAAGGGACCTGCCCAGCCCCCTCGCGAGGTGGGCGAGAGAGAGAACAAGTTGAACCAGAATCGGAAACGGCGGCAAAAAGCAATGGAACCAAACTAGCAAGGAACTCTAGAAGCAAACTTTCAATTAAAAGGAGGCAAGCCAACTATGGAAAACAAATGAAAAGCCGCGTCCCGCACCTAGTCTAGTCTTCAAGTCTTCTCACCAGCGCAGAGCTAAGTGCTGCCACTAAGACGTGGGAGGGAGCCCCCGAGGCCCGAGGGCGGCACTCCTAAGACTCCGGGGCGTATACAGCCCCACTCATTATTACATGAGAGTGTCACGGGCGGCGATTCTTCACAGGCACCGGGCCTTCTTCATAGGCACTGGGCCTTTCTTCACAGGCACTGGGCCTTGCTTCATGGGTAGAACTTCCGGAGGTGCCGGGATGTTCTGTGTTACGGATGGGCACCCGTCCTGTGTCTCGGTAGCGGCGCCAGTTCGAGACATCGACGACCTTGAACGGGCCCTCCCACATGGGTGAGAGCTTATGCAGCCCTTCCCTGGAGAGGACCCGCCTCAGGACAAGGTCACCCGTCTCGAGCGTCCTGGAGCGGATGTTGCGGCAGTGGTACCACCACAGCGCCTGCTGGTACCTTGCCGCCCTCAGTGCAGCTTCGCGGTGACGTTCCTCCCCTAGTACGAGGTCCATCCCCCGCGTGGCGTCCTATTGCATTTCATCAAACGCTAGGACCCGTGCGGAGCGATGCCTGACCTCATGAGGGAGGACCACTTCTGCTCCGTACGCGAGGAAGAATGGGGTCTCGCCCGTTGGCTTGGTGGTTGTGGTGCGAATGGACCACAGCACAGACTGGAGCTCATCGTACCAGCCCTTGCCGCAGGCCTTGAGCTTCTTCTTGAAAGTCCTGGTCTTGAGGCCCCTCAGGACCTCTGCGTTGGCGCGTTCGGCCTGACCATTGCTCCTGGGGTGTGCCACCGAAGCATAGCAGATCTACGTTCCAAGGTTAGCACATTATGTTCTGAAGAGATTACAAGTGAACTGCGAGCCGTTATCAGTGATGATGCGGTTGGGGACCCCGAAACGGCTCGCGAGACCCTTGATGAACTTGACCGCAGAACCGGCTGGGTTGGTGCGGACGGCTTCCACTTCCGCCCACTTGGTGAACTTGTCGATGGCGACGTAGAGGTAGCGGTAGCCCCCTATCGCTCGAGGAAATGGGCCCAGGATATCCAGCCCCCAGGCCACGAACAACCAAGTGACTGGGATAGTCTGGAGGCCCTGAGCCGGCTGATGGATTTGCTTGGCGTGGAACTGGCAGGCTTCACATGACTTCACTAGCTCGGCTGCATCGTTGAGCATCACGGGCCAGTAGAATCTGCTGCAGAATGCCTTGCCGACGAGGGTCCGTGATGAAGAGTGGTGCCCGCAGTCCCCATCGTGTATGTCGGATAGCAACTCCTTCCCCTGGTCTCTGGAGATGCAACGCAATGAAACGTCATTTGGTTGCTTCCTGCACAACTCACCGTCCCGGATGCAGTATGTCGTGGCCTGCCAGGCCATGCGCTCCACGTCCTCCTCCTTCTCCGGCAGTGTCCCTTGCATCAGGTATTCCTTGAATTCCTTGGTCCAGCATCCCTCCTGGGGCTCGAGCGCCAATAGTAGGCGCGCTCCCGAAGTCGGGCCACAGGCTGGGGCTCCTGTGGCAGGCGGCTGCGGAAGCTCCTCCCGAGGCTGAGCTGTCCTTGAGAGTGGTGGCGTTGCTGATGGCTTGAAGAGCCGCTCCTTGAAGACGCCATGCTCTTGGGGCTGCCGCTTGGACGCCCTCTTAGAGATGTCGTCGGCTTCCTTGTTGGTGCCACAGGGCACGTGCTTTAACTCCAAGCTCAGGAACTGCTTCTCCATCTTGCGCACTCCTGCGAGGTATGCCTCCATGTGCTCGTCCTTTGGCTCATATACTTTGTTGGAGAAGTTGACGAGAAGCTGTGAGTCGCCTCTGACGGTGAGGCGCTTCACCCCCAGGGCTGCCGCAGCTTTCAGGCCAGCTATTAGGCCTTCGTATTCTGCAATGTTGTTGGAGACCTTTTCGCCCTGCTGAAAGCAGAGCTGTACGGCGTAATAGAGCTTGTCTTGAGTGGGCAAGATGAGTACTACTCCAGCCCCCGCGCCCTGGTGCGCGAAGGCACCATCAATATACATGACCCAGCCATCGGGCGCCTCACTTCCCGGCGAGGTGGACCAGTCCTCGCCTACTTCTAGCATTGGGGCATCCGTCCATTCCACCACAAAATCAGCGAGTGTAGCTCCCTTGATGACCCTGGTAGTGTTGAACTCCAACTGGAATGCCTGCAGCTCGACGTTCCACTCAGCGACCCTTCCAGCAGAGTTGGGGCTCCTGAGCACTCTCTCCAATGGGTAGGCCGAGACGACCTTGATGGGGTGGCCCTGGAAGTAGTGCCGCAACTTCCGTGAGGCCGCCAAGAGCGCAAGCAAAAGCTTCTGGGGCATGGGGTATCGCGCCCTTGTGTTCCGCAACACCGTGCTGACGAAATACACCGGATGCTCGACGAGGGCTGGCGCATTGGTGAGGTTCGTGTCTTCCGGAAGCTGGGATGTCTCCTGAGGTGGTGGAACCTCCGATGCTTGATCACTTGTCGGGACCTTAGCGGTGTCATCCTGCCGAGCTTGGTTTCCTGTTGATGTCGCTACATCTCTTGTTGCGCCTTCCTGATCTTGCGTCACCCCGGCAGTAGCTTGGTGCGACGCGCCTTTGGCTTGGTGCTCTTCCCGAACCGCCAGCAGTGCTGCGCTGGTGGAGTATGGAGTGGCGGCAAGGTAAGTACTAGGGGCTCGAGAGGCCGCGGCGCCACCATCACTGGAGGGCTGGTCAGGTAGCTCTTGAGGTCTTGAAAAGCTCGGTCGGCCTCCGGGGTCCACTCGAACGGGCCCTTCTTCTTCATCAGCTTGAAGAAGGATAGGGCGCGCTCTCCCAGCTTGGAGATGAAGCGTCCCAACGCAGTTACCCGACCTGCCAGCTTCTGCATTTCCTTGAGAGTCTGCGGTGGGCTCATGTCCTCAATGGCCTTGACTTTCTCTAAGTTCGCTTCGATCCCTCTGTGGGACACTAGGAATCCCAGTAGCTTGCCAGAAGGGACACCGAACACGCACTTTTCTAGATTAAATCGCAAGTTCACTTGGCGCAAGCTTGCGAAGGTCTCCTCCAGATCTTGGATCAAGGTTCTTGCCTCCCGAGACATCACCACAGTGTCGTCGACGTAGGCCTCCGCGTTTCTCCTGAGCTGCCGCCCTAAGGCGATGTGCATCAACCGCTGAAAGGTCGCGCTCGCATTGCGCAGTCTAAAGGGCATGCAGGTGTAGCAGTACACCCCACACGGGGTCAGGAAGGCTGTCTTCTCTACATCTTCTACCGCCATCTTGATCTGGTGATACCCTGAGAACGCATCCAGGAAGCACAGCAGGCCACACTCGGCGGTGGAGTCAACGATCTGGTCGATGTGTGGAAGCGGGAACGGATCTTGGGGGCATGCCTTGCTGAGGTTGGTGAAGTCGACGCACATCCGCTCCTTCCCGCCTTTCTTCGGCACTACGACGGGGTTCGCCGGCCATTCGGGGTACCGAACCTCGCGAATGGCACCCGCCGCCTCCAACTTGCGGGTCTCTTGGACGATGAAGGCCGGCTTCTCTGTGGACTACCGCCTCGCCCGCTGCTTCACCGGGCGTACGTTGGGGCACACCCTCAAGTGATGTTGAATCACTTCCCTCGGGACCCACGCCAGCTGCTTGGGCTCCCACGCGAATATCTCCTTGTTTGCGCGCAAGAACTTCACCAACGGTTCCTCTTGGCCTGGGTCGAGGTCGGCACCTATGGTAAAGGTGGCTCCTGAGGGTCCGTCCTCGTCGACCGACACTTGCTTGGTTTCTGCCTTGTCTTGGGTGAACAACTGCTTCTTCTTGGTTGGTGCGGCTCCTCGGGCTCGGAGGTGCCCGCGTCGACGGGCTGCGCTGTCGCGGCGGTCTTGTAACGCCCTTGATGCGGCTATATCTCCCACGTGTCGAAGCACGACTTAGAGGCATAACCGCATTGAAAGCAATGTCGCAAGTGAGGTAATCTTCACACAACCCATGTAATACATAAGGGAAAGAGATACATAGTTGGCTTACAGTTGCCACTTCACACAATACATAAATAAACATCCATCATCCAGATTGAACTCAAGGTCCGACTACGAAACCAAAATAAAAGAAGACTACCCCAAATGCTACACAGATCCCCGATCGTCCCAACTGGGCTCCACTACTGATCATCAGGAAAAGACACATAGTAACGACCACGTTCCTCGTTGAACTCCCACTTGAGCTCGGTTGCGTCATACATCTGACCGCATCGTCGGCACCTGCAACTGTTTTGGTAGAATCATGAGTCACGGGGACTCATCAATCTCACACCAGCGAGATCAAGACTATTTAAGCTTATAGGAAGGACAGAGTTGTGAGGTGGAGCTGCAGCAAGCGACTCAGCATATATGGTGGCTACATTCGCAAAAGAGAGCGAGAAGAGAAGCAAGGCACGGTCGTGAAGCTAGTAGCGATCAAGAAGTGATCCTGAAACTACTTACGTCAAACATAACTCCAACACCGTGTTCACTTCCCGGACTCCGCCGAGAAGAGACCATCACGGTTACACAGGCGGTTGATGTATTTTAATTGAGGTCAACTTCGGGTTTTCTACAACCGTACATTAACAAATTCCCATCTGCCTCATAACCGCGGGCACGGCTTTCGAAAGATAATACCCTGCAGGGGTGTCCCAACTTAGCCCATTATAAGCTCTCACGGTCAACGAAGGATATTCCTTCTACCGAAGACCCGATCGATCTCGGAATCCCGGACTACAAGACATTTCGACAATGGTAAAACAAGACCAGCAAAAAGCCCGATTGTGCCGACAAATCCCGATAGGAGCTGCACATACCTCGTTCTCGGGGCACATCCGGATGATGAGCGGTATGTACGACAACCGAGGATACTCCAAGTTGCCTCGGTATGCACCGCAAGTGGCTCTAGTTTGGACCAACACTCGAGGAGCATTGGCCGGGGTTAAATAAAGATGACCCTCGGGCTCGCGAAAACCCGGGGAAAAGGCTTAGGTGGCAAATGGTAAAACCAAAGTTGGGCCTTCTTTGGAGGAGTCTTATTCAAGGCGAACTGTCAAGGGGTCCCATAAATCACCCAACCGTGTAAGGAACGCGAAATCAAGGAACATAACACCGGTATGACGGAAACTAGGGCGGCAAGAGTGGAACAAAACACCAGGCATAAGGCCGAGTCTTCCACCCTTTACCAAGTATATAGATGCATTAATTAAAAAATAGATATTGTGATATCCCAACAAGTAAACATGTTCCAACAAGGAACAACATCTCCATGTTCCAACAAGGAACAAACTTCATCTTCACACCGCAACTAGCAACGCTATAAGAGGGGCTGAGCAAAGCGATAACATAGCCAATCAACGGTTTGCTAGGAAAGGATGGTTAGGAGCTTGACATGGCAATATGGGAGGCATGATAAGCAAGTGATAGGCATCATAGCATAGGCATAGCAAAATAGCGAGCATCTAGCAAGCAAAGATAGAAGTGATTTCGAGGGTATGGTCATCTTGCAAGCAAGGTTCTCAGAGTTGTCGAAAGCTTGATCCTCGTAAGAGTTCTCAACAGGTTCCTCGTTCACGTACTCGTCTCCCGGCTCTACCCAAAGCAAGATCACAAACAATGGAACCACAATAAATCACGGGCGATGCACAAACAACATGATGCAATACATGGCATGATATGCGAGATGTGAGATGCAATGCATATGCGTGCTCCGGAAGGAAAATGATGAACCGGGCATCAACTTGGCAAAACAATTATGCCGCTGGAAAGGTGAGATGATTTCGGTTGAAATCGATATAAAGACCACCGGAATCGGATGCACGGTTTGCAAATGACAAGCAAAACAAGAATGGCACAAATCTGCCATTAACAGCATGATGCCACATAAAAAGCAACAAGAAATTAAGCTACTGCACCCAAACGTACCAAAAAAGCATATGGCAGTAATGTACTCAAGATGCTTGACAAAAGATGAACACTGAGCTACGGCTAGATCACACCATAACAGGTCCAAACAAGCATGAAAATACTGAACATGGCAGAATCAGCATCAGGATGCAATGTTCAGAGCAAGCAAACAACATGTTACAGGAACTTATAATAGCAAAACAAGGCACAGCATGAATCTAATCAAAGCATAGAACAAAAGTCCCTTACTGACCATGAGCCAAAAGGGATCAGAAAATGTAATAGCACCCATGTCAATATAGCAAGTTTAGATTCTTGATTCATCAAACAGGGCATGACATTGACAGAATTATGAAGGCATCTTCACGAGCTCGATGCACTCACTACAGAGCATTACATGATAAAATAAGCATACATCCATCAAGAATACATGACATAGAAGCTATACATGGCAAGAACAACATCATAGCATACACGGATCAACTACAACAACCTTGGAAAAATTGAATAACATGTAAACAATCTGCCAGGAAACATTTTATAGCAAAAGTAGAGCTCGATTGACTCAAGCTATGGCACTCCATAATTGCAAACAAGGGCATGGATGGATAGAGCAGAACCATATGTTCAAAACATCCTTACTGAAGTATCTCAAAATATGCATGGATCTCTCTTTAGCATCAAGTTTACATGGCATAAAAATATCAGCAAAACAGGGGCTGAAATCAGCAACATCATGAAGCCTAGTTTGCATGCTTGTGCTAGTCACCACAGAGATCACAAAAATACATGGCATACACCCCTCTAAAGATGGCATGGCATATTACAAAACACATGTAGGACTCAAGTTCATAGGATGCACACACGGGGAGGCGGCGGCGGCGTTCCGGGTCGGGGAGGGCCCCGCACGGGCTCTCTCATGACCCAGCTGGGTCGGCGGCGGCGAATCGGGACCGGCCCGGGGCACGTGGCAGTCTGTGATTCATCCGGTGGCGCGGGCGGACGTGTCCGGCCGTCCGGATTTCGTCCGGCGGCGCGAAGGGAGCGGGGAGACTAGGGTTTCGTCCGGATTTTGGGGAAGGGATCTATATTTATAGGTAGAGGGAGCTAGGAGACTCCAAATGAGGAGCGGTTTTCGCCCACACGATCGTGATCGAATGACCGAGAGCATGGAGGGGAGCTAGATGGGTTATTGGGCTGTTTTGGAGGGGTGTTGGGCTGCAACTTAAAAGAGGCCTTCGCGGATATGCGGATAACCGTTGGAGTACCAAACGAGCTCCAAATGACCCGAAACTTGACAGGTGGTCTACCGGTGCTATACCAGGGCCACTTGGCAAGGCTCGGTCCATTCCGAGAACGTTTAACACCCGTACACGAAAGAAGACAAGAGGGCTGCGCTGGTGCATGTGGGAGTGTCGGATTGCAAAATGGACAATGGGGAAAATGCTCGGATGCATGAGACGAACACGTATGCAAATGAGATGCACATGATGACATGATATGAGATGCATGACATGGACAAAATGCAAAAATGAAGAAAACCCCCAACCACGGAGGGAATATAAGAGCACATAGTCGAAAATGGCAAGAGTTGGAGTTACAAATATGGAAAGTTACATCCGGGGTGTTACAACACTCCACCACTACAAGAGGATCTCGTCCCGAGATTTAGGACTGAAAGAACTCCGGATATTCGGAATGGAGGTGATCCTCGCGCTCCCAGGTGGCTTCTCGGTCGGAATGGTGTGACCACTTCACTTTCAGGAATTTGATTGACTTGTTGCGAGTCTTGCGCTCGGTTTCTTCAAGAATAGCAATGGGGTGCTCATGATAAGAGAGATCTTCTTGGAGGTCAATTTCTTGAAGTTGATGGTGCGCCAGAGTCTTGAAGCACTTGCGAAGGCGTGACACGTGAAACACATCGTGCACGTTCGAAGTTGGACGGAAGCTCAAGTTGATAGGCGAGATCGCCTATTTTGCCAATGATCTTGAAAGGACCCACGTATCTAGGGGCAAGCTTCCCTTTGATACCGGGTTGACGAGTGCCTTTCATTGGAGAGATGCGGAGGTAGACATGGTCTCCGATTTCAAAAGCCACATCACGGTGCTTGTCATCATAATAGCTCTTCCGCGCGATTGCGCGGCTTTGAGATTCTCACGAATGACTTTGCACATTTCTTCGGCTTCTGTGATCAAGTCGTTGCCAAGAAGTTGGCGTTCACCTGTCTCGGACCAATTGAGAGGAGTACGACACTTTCTACCATAGAGAATTTCGAATGGGGCCTTGCCCAAACTCGCTTGGAAGCTGTTGTTGTAGGAGAACTCGACATATGGAAGACAATCTTCCCACTTCATACCGAAGGAAATGACGCAAGCCCTGAGCATGCCTTTGAGGATTTGATTGACTCGCTCGACTTGTCCACTTGTTTGAGGATGGAAAGCTGTGCTGAAACGAATGTTGGTGCCCATGGCCTTCTGAAAAGAATCCCAAAACTTGGAGGTAAAGATGCTGCCACGGTCTGAAGAGATCAATTGTGGAATGCCGTGCAAGGAGACAATTACGGAGGTGTATAGCTCGCCAACCGAGCTGCCGTGATAGATTCTTTGATTGGAAGAAAATGAGCCACTTTAGTAAGCTTGTCAATGACAACGAAGATAGCATCATTTCCACGCTTGGACTTAGGAAATCCGATCACGAAGTCCATCTCGATATGATCAAACTTCCATTCGAATAGCAAGAGGTTGGAGGAGACCAGCTGGTCGTTGGTGTTATGCTTTCACCCTTGGCGGACATCACACTCATTCACGAATTGAGCAATTTCTCGCTTCATTCGAGTCCACCAATATGACCGCTTGAGGTCATGGTACATCTTCGTACTTCCGGGATGAATGGATAGAAGGGAATTGTGCGCCTCGTTCATAATGACTTTACGTAGATCACCCTTTGGAACCACAATCCGGTCCTCGAAGAAAAGAGTATCTTTGTCATCAATGTGGAAGCACTTGTATTTGGAAATGCCCTTGTCGATACCACGTTTCACCTTTTTCACCATGGTATCCAGGAGTTGAGCCTCACGAATCTGGTCTTCCAAAGTAGGAGAGACTATGAGGTTGGCAAGAAAACCTTGAGGAACAACTTGAAGATTCAGCTTGCGGAAAGCTTCACAGAGATCCGGTTGGAAGGGCTTGAGGATTAAAGCTGTTGCAATAAGCCTTCCTGCTCAAAGCATCTGCAATCACATTGGCCTTGCTCGAGTATATTCAATACTTGGGTTGTACTCTTGAATCATTTCGACCCATCGAGTTTGCCTACGGTTGAGGTTGGGTTGAGTGAAGATATACTTGAGACTCTTGTGATCGGTGAATATGTCCACTTTCCTTCCGAACAAGAGATGTCTCCATGTTATCAATGCATGGACAACTGCCGCCAACTCAAGATCGTGAGTGGGGTAGTTCTTTTCGTTGGGCTTCAACTGACGAGAGGTATAGGCCACAACTTTCTTCTCTTGCATTAACACATCACCGAGACCTTGACGAGAAGCATCACGTAAAACTTGAATGGCTTGGATTCATCAGAGGAGTCAAGACAGAGCTGTGACGAGTTTCTCTTTGAGAGTATTGAAAGCAACGTCATACTCGTGGAGACCGGACATACTTCACATGCTTCGGAGGAGGTTGGAAAGAGGCTTTGCAATCTTAGAGAAGTTCTCAACGAATCTTGACAATAGCTTGCAAGTCCAAGAAAACTGCTGAAGCTGCTTGACGATACGAGGAGGTTCCCAATTCACAACTGCAGACACCTTCTCGGGATTAACAGCGATGCCCTTGGTGGAGATGATGTGACCAAGATAAAGCACTTCATCAAGCCAAAATTCACATTTGGAAAACTTCGCATAGAATTGATGCTCTCTGAGCTTGTCGAGCACCAATCGCAAATATTTGGCATGATCCTTCTTATTCTTGGAGAAGACCAAAATATCATCAAGATAGACCAAGACGAATTCATTGGTGTAGGGGTTGAAGATGAAGTTCATCATCCGAGAGAATGTTGGAGGAGCATTGACAAGGCGAAAGACATGACAGTATATTCATAAGAACCAAAGCTTGTTCTAATGTGTCTTGGGAATATCTTGTTCACGAATGCGAATTTGATGATAACCCATACGAAGGTCAAGCTTGGAGAACACTTTAGCACCTTTGAGTTGCTCGAAAAGCTCATTGATGTTGGGAAGTGGATACTTGTTCTTGATAGTCTTCTTATTCAATGGACGGTAATCGACGCAAAAGTCGGTCCGTGCCATCCTTCTTCTGGACAAAAGAACACCACAACCCCAAGGAGATGAACTCGGTCCGATCAAACCCAGACGCTCTTGTTCATCGAGCTGTTTCTTCAATTCCTTCAGCTCATTAGGTCCAAGCTTGTATGGACACTTGCAAGCGGGTTCGATGCAGGGCTCAAGATCGATAACGAACTCAAGCTGGCGGTGAGGAGGCATTCTGGAAGCTCTTACGGAAAGACATCTTGGTACTCACAAACGATGGAATCGAGAGATAGCATCCAACTCGCCCTTCTCATTGAGAGAAAACAACCGAAAGGTTTCATCACGAGTGGCATAGATGATCACATCCTCAGAAGAGTGAGTCAATTGAATTTCCCTGCAGCACAATCAAGCCGAGCTTTGTGCTGAGAAAGCCGATCCATTCCGAGAATTAGATCAATATCCGAGTCACCAAGGACAACCGGTTTAGCCGTAAATCTATAGTCGCCCTTCTTGATACCGACATTCGAACCAAAACTCGAGAAGTCATTTGCCTAGCCGGAGAAACAATAGACAAAGGTCTCGGCAATACTTGAGTAACCAAATCATGCATAGCCACAAAAGGTCTTGAGATGAAAGAATGCGATGCACCAAAAGATCAAATAAGACTTTTGCGGGAATATCATTAATCGAGAGATTACCCATTATCACATCAAGAGATTCCTCCGCTTGAGCTGCATTCATCATGTTCACCTTGGCATGGTTGGGATTATGCTTGACCCTTTGGATTCTTTGGAAGATCTCACAGAGGAGGAGGCGGAAGGCGCCTTTGGTTGAAGCACTTGTTAGCATAGTGACCTTCTGTGACATTTGTTGCAAGTCACCTCACGAGAGCGGACGGTGATAAGGAGCATTTGACCTTGGAGCTTGAGAATTTGACTTGTTACGATAGCTTTGGGTTGGGTGGGTGGGAAGATCCACGACCACCTGAGTTCTTCTGCTGATAAGGCTGACGGAACGGAGGAGGAGGAAGGTAGAACTTCTGCTGCTTAGCTGCCACTAGTGAGGAAGAAGAAGACTGAACTGCGTCCCTGACTCTCTTCTTAGAAGCCTCACATTTGAGCTGGGCAGCTTCTTGCTTCAGTGCCATGTTGTAGAATTCATCATACTTTTCCGGCTCAAAAAGCACGAGGGCTAATTGCAGATCTTCTCTGAGGCCACCTCTGAATTGATAGATCATACTCTTTTCATCAAGGACTTCTTGCTTAGCGAAGCGAGCGAGTTTCTGGAACTGGATATTGTATTGATACACAGACATGCCGCCTTGCTTGAGATTGCGGAACTCCTCACGCTTGCTCTCAACAACACTTTTCGAAATGTGGTGAGCTTTGAAGTCTCGTGGAACTCATCCCAGGTAATTACACGACCTCCTCTGGAATCTTTGTATTGTCGATACCACTCGGCAGCTTGGTCCTTGAGTTGAAACGAAGCAAACTTGACAAAGTCCTCGTGTCGACATTGCTACATTCAAAATGTTTGCAGATGTCCACAAGCCAATCATCGGCGTCGGTGGCCTCGACACAGAAGCTGAAAGACTTCGGCTGATTAGCGAGGAACTGATTGAGGGTAGCAAAGTGCGGCTAGTTGTTGCCTTGATCTTGATTTCCTTGGTTGCCTTGCCCTTGGGTACGCTCTTGCAAGAGTTGCAAAATCATCTGAGCATTTGCGTTGGTGGCTGCCATGATAGCTTGCCATGCCTCCGGAGGCGGAGGTGGAGGTGGAGGGTTCGACTGACTCCCATCATTGCGTTCCGGATTCAGACGCGTTGGCGGAGCCATCCTGAAGAGGGTGACATCCGTTAGCACTTTGATAGACAGATAGACAAGTTGAATCAACGGATAGAAATTGCAACATAGTCTTCACAAAAACATTCAACAAGGATGAGCGAATGAATTCCAAAGCTAACATCACACGTCCATTAAGGTGAGAAGCCACTTGATTAAGGGTTGATGAAAAAAATAACAAAATGCAATGGAACAAATAAGTGGTAAGGATTACCCAATCAAAACCAAATATCTGCGGGAAGAAATGCTAAGAGCTACTTGAATCCCACCTATAAACTCCGAAACTTTACGGTAATGCAATGCGGTGTTGGGGATACGAGGACACAAAATATATCACCCAAACTAACAATACCTAGATCCAGCTGTATCCATCCGTCAACACATAACCAAGAAACCTTTGGAAATCGTGTACCTCGACCTTCAAAAAGCATCCGTTATACGAGTCATGGCAATACTCCCGAGCTCGCCCCAGTACTGGGTTATCGGGGTTATCTCACCAACAACTGTACAGAAGAGATTTTCGATGTCGGCAAAGCTCAGGTATTCCAGAACTGCAACGATAAAATTGTGACGACAACACCTCGGAGCTCAACTTCCCGGGACACTGCCACAACCCCTAAATGTCAGGAGGCACCAAGAACAATGTTCTCGTCACAAAACCATCGGAACGATTCCAAGATACCCGCGTGATCCTAATTTTTTTTTTTGTGAAATTTGAGGAGAGGAGAGTCAAAACTTCTATCTCAGGAGACCTCACCAGAAGCGACAGAAGGACCGGGAGTAAAAGAATCCTACTCTCCGATATATATATAATCCTAAGACTCAAAACATTTTTGTTCTAGACTCAACAACGCTAGCAAACAATCAAGCAGGGGCTCCTAAGTCGGGGATGGCTCTGATTACCAACTTGTAACGCCCTCGATGCGGCTATATCTCCCACGTGTCGAAGCACGACTTAGAGGCATAACCGCATTGAAAGCAATGTTGCAAGTGAGGTAATCTTCACACAACCCATGTAATACATAAGGGAAAGAGATACATAGCTGGCTTCCAGTCGCCACTTCACACACTACATAAATAAACATCCATCATCCAGAATACACTCAAGGTCCGACTCCAGAACCAAAATAAAAGAAGACTACCCCAAATGCTACACAGATCCCGATCGTCCCAACTGAGCTCCACTCATCGATCATTAGGAAAAGACACATAGTAACGACCACGTTCCTCGTCGAACTCCCACTTGAGCTCGGTTGCGTCATCTGTACTGGCATCGTCGGCACCTGCAACTGTTTTGGTAGAATTGTGAGTCACGGGGACTCATCAATCTCACACCCGCGAGATCAAGACTATTTAAGCTTATAGGAAGGACAGAGTTGTGAGGTGGAGCTGCAGCAAGCGACTAGCATATATGGTGGCTACATTACAAAAGAGAGCGAGAAGAGAAGCAAGGCGATGCATTGAAGCTAGTAGCGATCAAGAAGTGATCCTGAAACTACTTACGTCAAACATAACTCCAACACCGTGTTCACTTCCCGGACTCCGCCGAGAAGAGACCATCACGGTTACACACGCGGTTGATGTATTTTAATTGAGGTCAACTTCGGGTTTTCTACAACCGGACATTAACAAATTCCCATCTGCCTCATAACTGCGGGCACGGCTTTCGAAAGATAATACCCTGCAAGGGTGTCCCAACTTAGCCCATTATAAGCTCTCACGGTCAACGAAGGATATTCCTTCTACCGGGAAGACCCGGTTAGTCTCGGAATCCCGGACTACAAGACATTTCGACAATGGTAAAACAAGACCAGCAAAGCCGCTCGATTGCCGACAAATCCCGATAGGAGCTGCACATATCTCGTTCTCAGGGCACATCCGGATGAGCGATGCGTCACGACAGCAACCGAGGATACCCCAAGTTGCCTCGGCGGCACCGCAAGTGGCTCTATTTTGGACCAACACTCGAGAGGAGCATTGGCCCGGGGGTTAAATAAAGATGACCCTCGGGCTCGCGAAAACCGGGGAAAAAGGCTTAGGTGGCAAATGGTAAAACCAAAGTTGGGCCTTCTTTGGAGGAGTCTTATTCAAGGCGAACTGTCAAGGGTCCCATAAATCACCCAACCGTGTAAGGAACGCGAAATCAAGGAACATAACACCGGTATGACGGAAACTAGGGCGGCAAGAGTGGAACAAAACACCAGGCATAGGGCCGAGTCTTCCACCCTTTACCAAGTATATAGATGCATTAATTAAACAATAGATATTTTGATATCCCAACAAGTAAACATGTTCCAACAAGGAACAACATCTCCATGTTCCAACAAGGAACAAACTTCATCTTCACACCGCAACTAGCAACGCTATAAGAGCGTGAGCAAAGCGGTAACATAGCCAATCAACGGTTTGCTAGGAAAGGATGGTTAGGGGCTTGACATGACAATATGGGAGGCATGATAAGCAAGTGATAGGCATCGTAGCATAGGCATAGCAAAAGAGCGAGCATCTAGCAAGCAAAGATAGAAGTGATTTCGAGTGTATGGTCATCTTGCAAGCAAGGTTCTCAGAGTTGTCGAAAGCTTGATCCTCGTAAGCGTTCTCAACAGGTTCCTCGTTCACGTACTCGTCTCCCGGCTCTACCCAAAGCAAGATCACAAACAATGGAACCACAATAAATCACGGGCGATGCACAAACAACATGATGCAATACATGGCATGATATGCGAGATGTGAGATGCAATGCATATGCGTGCTCCGGAAGGAAAATGATGAACCAGGCATCAACTTGGCAAACCAAGTATGCCGCTGGAAAGGTGAGATGATTTCGGTTGAAATCGATATAAAGACCACCGGAATCGGATGCACGATTTGCAAATGACAAGCAAAACAAGAATGGCACAAATCTGCCATTAACAGCATGATGCCACATAGAAAGCAACAAGAAATTAAGCTAATGCACCCAAATGTACCAACAAAGCATACGGTAGTGATCTAATCAAGATGCTTGACAAAAGATGAACACTGAGCTCCGGCTAAATCACACCATAACAGGTCCAAACAAGCATGGCAAAAGTGCAGAATATATCAGCTTCACAGACTTGGTGAAAATACTGAACATGGCAGAATCAGCATCAGGAAGCAATGTTCAGAGCAAGCAAACAACATGCTACAGGAACTTATAATAGCAAAACAAGGAATGGCATGAATGTACTCAAAGCATAGAACAAAAGTCCCTTACTGACCATGAGCCAAAAGGGATCAGAAAATGTAATAGCACCCATGTCAATATAGCAAGTTTCGCTAACAGATTCAGCAAACAGGGCATGACATTGACAGAATTATGAAGGCATCTTCACGAGCTCGATGCACTCACTACAGAGCATTACATGATAAACTAAGCATACATCCATCAAGAAGACATGGCATAGAAGCTATACATGGCAAGAACAACATCATAGCATACACGGATCAACTACAACAACCTTGGAAAAATTGAATAACATGTAAACAATCTGCCAGGAAACATTTTATAGCAAAAGTAGAGCTCGATTGAATCAAGCTATGGCACTCCATAATTGCAAACAAGGGCATGGATGGATAGAACATAAACATATGTTCAAAACATCCTTACTGAAGTATCTCAAAATATGCATGTATATCTCTGTAGCATCAAGTTTATATGGCATAAAAATATCAGCAAAACAGGGGCTAAAATCAGCAACATCATGAAGCCTAGTTTGCATGCTTGTGCTAGTCACCAAACAGATCACAAAAATACATGGCATACACCCCTGTAAAGATGGCATGGCATATTACAAAACACATGTAGGACTCAAGTTCATATGATGCACACATCAATAATGGCAAAAATGACAAAAGTGCATATTCTGATAAGAATCTGAAACTAACATCACATAGCCCTCTTCCAACTGCATTTCGGGCATCAAGATGAGCTCAAATGAAAATGACGCAATGAGATGAAATGATGTACTCATCGAGTAGAAAAATGCGGTATGTTACAAGCCCAAAACAGAGCCACGGGTACAGAGTTATGATGCAAAGAACATGCAACAAAATAATCTGCAGAATAAAGACATCGGGGGGGGGGGGGGAGAAGTCAACCGAGACCGGATCTGGATACGGGGCGCGCGAACCGAGGCGAGGCACGGCTCGCCGGAGATGGAGGAAGGGGCGGCCGGCGGAGCTCCTCAGGGCCGGATCCGGCCTTCCCGCGGCCAGATCTGGCAGGGGAGGCGACGCTGGCGCGCGGCGCCGGCGTGAGGGCGCTGGCTGGCGGCGAGGCGGCTGGCGGGATGGCTGCGACGGCTCGGGCGATCCGGGCGACGCGCGGAGGAAGCGGCGCGAGGCGGCGGCGGCGTTCGGGCCGGGAGGGCCACGGGCCTCGCGGGCCCGTGGGGTCGGCGGCGAACTGGGGACCGGCCCGGGGCACGTGGCAGCTTGCGATTCGTCCGGTGGCGCGGGCGGACGTGTCCGGCCGTCCGGATTTCGTCTGGCGGCGCGAAGGGAGCGGGGAGACTAGGGTTTCGTCCGGATTTCGGGGAAGGGATCTATATTTGTAGGTAGAGGAGCTAGGAGACTCCAAATGAGGAGGCGGTTTTCGCCCACGATCGTGGTCGAACGGCCGAGAGCATGGAGGGAGCTAGATGGGTTATTGGGCTGTTTTGGAGGGTGTTGGGCTGCAACTTAAAAGAGGCCTTCAGCGGATATCACGGATAACCGTTGGAGTACCAAGCGAGCTCCAAATGACCGGAAACTTGACAGGTGGTCTACCGGTGCTATACCAGGGCCACTTGGCAAGGCTCGGTCCATTCCGAGAACGTTTAACACCCGTACACGAAAGAAGACAAGAGGGCTGCGCCGGTGCATGTGGGAGTGTTGGATTGCAAAACGGACAACGGGGAAAATGCTCGGATGCATGAGACGAACACGTATGCAAATGAGATGCACATGATGACATGATATGAGATGCATGACATGGACAAAATGAAAAAATGAAGAAAAACCCCAACCACGGAGGGAATATCATAGCACATAGCCGAAAATGGCAAGAGTTGGAGTTACAAATATGGAAAGTTACATCCGGGGTGTTACAGGTCTTGAGGGCAAGCTTGAGCGCTGTCAGGGCCTCCTTGGTGCCCCCCTTGATGGTGAGGACGCCCTTGCTTCCAGGCATCTTCATGAGGTTGTAGGCCGGATGGGTCGCTGCCATGAATAGGGCCAGTGCCGGGTACCCGAGGATGGCGTTGTACAGGAGGCCGATGCGGGCGATGTCGAAGTCTACCATCTCGGTGCGGTAGTTGTCGCACGTGCCGAAGGTGAAGGGAGGCGGATCTGTCCCAGGGAGTGGGCGGCACTGCCGCCAACTCCTGAGAAAGGTTTGCTGAGGCTGAGCCACTCGAGCGGTACATGAAGAAGGCTGAAGGCCTCCACGGAGAGCACGTTGAGGCCGGCGCCGCCGTCAATGAGGGTCTTGGTGACGGCCATGTTGCAGATGGTGGGCGTGTAGATCATCGGGAGCATACCCGAGCGGGCAGTAGTGACGGGGTGGTCTTCTGAGTCGAAGGTGAGGTCGGCTTCGGGTGCATCCCAGCCCGGCGGAGCCCCCGAGCGCTTGGAGGCGCCGACATGGCGAAGGAATGGCTTGATATGGCGATCTGAAGGCGGCGCTTGGGAACCGCCTAGCAGGGCTGCGACCATGTGGTGCACCGGTGCCACGTAGCATGCAGTGAAGAGGTCGCACAGTTCCTCCCAAGATGCCACCGTGGATCCGGGAAGGTTGAGCAGCCAGGCGTGCGGTGCGCCGGTGAGAGCCATGGGAAACCAGTTGGCCATGACCTTGTCGTCGCCCCCGGCCTCAAATACAGACTCCTCGTATGCCAACAGGAAAGCTGTCGGGTCCGCCGCACCGTCGTAGCGCGGCGGCATCTCTGGCTTGAACTTGGGTGGCCACTGCACCGGCCGCAAGGCGTGGGCCAGGGCTCGGAGCCCCCTGGCCCCGTCGTCAGCACCGGTCGTCGGAGTCGGTAGCGGGACACCTGCCATGAGGGTGGAGCACGGTGATGGAGGAGCATAGTTGGCGGAGGGAGGCTACGGTGCACCCCTACCTGGCGCGCCAAATGTCGGATCACGGGTTCCAGCAAAACCCTCAAGGTTCGAACACTGAGGTGAGCGCGAAGATTTCCTCTCTACCGATCCATGTCCTAACTGGCTAAGATCTCAAGAACGAACTCGACGAACTCACAACACAAGGGACACAAGATTTATACTGGTTCGGGCCACCGTTGTGGTGTAATACCCTACTCCAGTGTGGTGGTGGTGGATTGCCTCTTGGGCTGATGATGAACAGTACAAGGGGAAGAACATCCTCCTGAGGTTGAGGTGTTCTTGTGCTTGGCGAACTTGTGTGTGTGAGGATTACTCAAGATGAGATGCCTCCTACTATGGTGGCTAGTCCTATTTATAGAGGCCCTGGTCCTCTCCCCAAATATTGAGCGGGAAGGGAGACAACAACGGCCAATTTGAAAGGGGACAGCTAGTACAGCTTATCCTGACAAAAGCGGTCTTTTCCTGCAAAAGGCTCTGATGGTGACGCCGCCTTGGGCTCCATGGTGACCTCTGTCTTGCCGTCCTGCTGGTCTTGGTCTCGTTGCACCGATGTGGAAACCTTTGCTTGATGCCTCGGTACTCCGTGCCTACGCTTGCCTCCTTAGCACCAAAGAGAAAACAAGAATGCTGCATGCGCTGGCGCCTGCCTGGCACCCGCCTGGTCTTGATCGTCATGGCTCACGTCACGAGAACCTCGCGAGGTTTGGCTTGCCTTGATCTCTCCGCCCCTCGCAAGCTTTCCTGGCGAGGCCGCTCCTGAGGAGGTCTTGCGTCGTCCGCCTCGCGAGGCTTGGCCCCTCGCGAGGGTCTTGAGTGCCTTGTTGATGAAAATGGGCCGTACAGGCCTGCTAGCAGAGCCACGCCGTGGGCCGCAGGCAGGCAAGTCTGGGGACCCCCGTTCCCAGGACGCCGACAAATTGCCTTTGATTGGCCAGAGAGTATGCCTCATAATGTGATACACTGTGCGCGGCAAGTACTCAAGGTCCTTAACAAAGAATTCCTTGGGGTATTCGGCGTCATGGGGCAATGGCTTCATCATGCTCAACATCTGGCTCATGTTGGGCTCTGGCTTCTGGAATATGCTTTGCAGTTCATTCTAATGAAGCTGACAACCAGGTTCGTACAACTCACCTGGAGTGGGCAGGGAAGTAAGCTCAATGATGTCCTGAGCTTTGGCTTCATGATGAATGTCGCCTGTCATCCACTCAAGGATCCAAGTATTCGGATCCCTGTTGTAGCCTCGAATGTGCAATGTAGCATATAACCATAGCAGAAGTTCTTTGTTCCAGTGCTCCTTATCAGTCACAAACGGCAGGAATCCAACATCTCTGAAGCAGTCCAGTGCCTCCTCAAGGCATGGCAGCCCAGCCATAGCATCACAATCCAGACGCTTATGAGGAAAAATCCGGTCCTGGTTGTATAGGATGCAGGAGTAATAGCTTCGCTACTGATGACTCCAAAACCTGTCATAGGAAATCTTGAGCTTCGTGTACGGGTTCTTGGTGCTATCAAAGAAGGTGTTGTGCTCTCTGAAGCTGAGCACACTGAACGAGCCTTGAGTCATTGCAACACTCGGAAGCCTTGGCAGTCTTGGCTTTGGCTTCAGAACCTGAGGCCTCTGCTCCACATGATAATCATATTGCGGCCCGAGAGTAGTGGGTGGAACCATGATAGGCCATTTGATAGTTACCAACTCACCATGATTAAACGTGCGTTCCATAATATGAGGCCTTGGTGGAGGAACAACGTCATCATAAGTGATTGGCTGCACAATGGTGTCAATAGCAGCATTGGCTTCAGGCTCCACATTGTCTTCAGCCATGATTGTGCCATTGGCTTCAGTAGTGTTGGTTGTGGTAGCCTCAGTGTTTTCAACCTCCATCTCTTCAACAATTGGAGGGTCGGGCATGATCACATTATCTTCGTGTTGGACGGGATCACTGGCAGGGGGACTAGCTTCTCTCTCTCTCTCTTTCTTTCTCTTCTTCTTTGTCTTCTTCAGCTGATGCAGCCGTAATGTCTTCAGCAGCTTTAGCTTCAGACTTGGAAGCAGACACAGCAGGTATGGCTTCAAGGAACACGTGACGTGCCACTGAGCTGGTGTGGTGCACATCCTCTCTTCTGGAATGCTTGACATGGAGACCTGGGGCCTTTGCGAAGCCTGCGGAATGCTGGCGACGCCTTTGGTGAAGGAGTGGTCTGTTCCATGTTGTCATCATCATGCACCGGAGTGGTGACATGAGCTGGTGGAGTACGAGGGATCTCATCTTGTAGTGGGGTTTCTTGATGTTGCTCTACCCATGAATCATCTTGAGCAACTAGCGTCAAGGGACGACCAATGCTAATGAGTTCACTACTTGTGGGAGCATGATAACCCACAAGTATAGGGGATCGTTTGTAGCCTTTTTGATAAATAAGAGTGTCGAACCCAATGAGGAGCTAAAGGTAGAACAAATATTTCCTCAAGTTCTATCGACCACCGATACAACTCTACGAACACTTGACGTCTACTATACCGAAAACAAGTATGAAACTAGTTTGTAGGAGTGATGCTAGAACTACTTTGCAAGAATAAAACTAGAAGTACTTTGCAAGATAATAAAAGTTAGGTGTTTAGTAAAAGGGTTTGTGTCAACAAGAAAGTTATTTGTCCCTAGGCAATCGATAACAAGTACCGGTAATCATTCTTGTAATTTTATATGAGGGAGAGGCATGAGCTAACATACTTTATCTACTTGGATCATATGCACTTATGATTGGAACTCTAGCAAGCATCCACAACTACTAAAGATCATTAAGGTCGTGAAACCCAACCATAGTGTTAAGTATCAAGTCCACTTTACTCCCATACGTCATAACCCACTTACTCTGGTTCAAGCCTCTATCACTCTCGCACCCCACCATAAGTGAACCATGAACATATTGCAACACCCTACAGCGGGGGTCCCTCACGTTTGTGCGAGAACGGAGGGCACCGTAGGACAACACCAAAAATAAAATATCCCTATACAAGGGACAATTGCATTTCTACCCCTAGTTGGTTCCTACCCACGGGTTTTGCCCTTACTTTTCGAGCTTGCTCAAATTTGCCCTTACTTTTTCCGTCGTGGTCCCTCGAATGACCTTTGACCGTTTGACCAAAACTTTGAAAATTCATAACTAATTCATATGAACTCAGAAAAATGAAAACAAGATATAAAAATGTTCAGATAAACATTACCTTTATGTGCATATCATTTGCATTCAGGACAAAAGCACCCTTTAAACTACCTGAGGTAATTAATGTTATTAACATTATTAAAAATAAAAAGGTATAAACAATATTATTTTCAGGAATAAAAATTACATGCAAATGTAGGTGATGTTTTCTGAACATCCAGATATCTTATTTGCATTTTTCCGAGTTCGTATCATCTTGTTAAGAATGTTTAACGACTTTGACCATTATTTGGAAACTTCACAAAAAGTTGATACGAACTCAGAAAAATGCAAATAAGATATCAGCATGTTCAGAAAACATCACCTACATTTGCATGTAACTTTTATTCATGAAAAAAATATTGTTTATACCTTTTTATTTTTAATAATGTTAATAACATTAATTACCTCAGGTAGTTTAAAGGGTGCTTTTGTCCTGAATGCAAATGATATGCACATAAAGGTAATGTTTATCTGAACATTTTGATATCTTATTTGCCTTTTTCTGAGTTCATATGAATTAGTTTTCAAAGTTTTGGTCAAACGGTCAAAGGGCATTCGAGGGACCTCGATGGAAAAAGTAAGGGCAAAACTGAGCAAGCTCGAAAAGTAAGGGCAAAACCCGTTGGTTGGAACCAACTAGGGGTAAAAATGCAATTGTCCCAATATACAATCATACCAACCAAGATCACGATTAACCCACAGGACAAAACGGATCTACTCAAACATCATAGGATAACCATAGATCATTGGGAAATAATATATGGAGTTGAGCACCATGTTTAAGTAGAGATTACAGTGGAGAGAAGGGGTGTTACACCGTTGCATAGAGGGGGAGAGAGTTGGTGTTGACGGTAGCAATATTGTTGATGTAGATCGTCGTCCTGATCATTGCCCCGGCGGCACTCCGGCGCCACTGGAAGCAAGGGGGAGAGATCCCCCCTCCTCCTTCTTCTTCTTCTTCTTCCTTGGCCTCCCCCCTAGATGGAGGAGAGTTCCCCCTCTGGTCCATGGTCTTCACGGAAGCGGAGGGGAGGTAACCCCTCCGAGATTGAATCTCCCTCTCTGTTCTCTTCTATTTCGCGTTCCCAGATCTCGACTAAAACCGTTTTATATTCCGGGAGATCCGTAACTCCGATTGCATTGAGATTTTAACACGATTTTTTCCAGATATAAGCTTCCTTGCGCCCAAAGTAGAGCTCCAACCGGCGTACGAGGTGAGCACAACCCACCACCACGCGCCTGGCTAAGGGGTGGTGCGCTGGTGTCTTATGCCCTGTGTGGGCCTCCGTTTGCGGTGATTCTAACTCCCAAAAATCACATTTATTCCAAAATAATTCTCCATGAAATTTTATTGCATTTGGACTTCATTTGATATGGATTTTCTGTGATAAAAAACATGCAAAAAAATAGGAACTAGCACTGGGCACTGGATCAATAGGTTAGTCCAATAAATCATATAAAAAGTTGCCAAGAGTATGTAAAAGTTGTATAATATTGGCATGAAACAATAAAAAATTATAGATACGACAGAGACCTATCAGAGCATGTGATGATACCGTATTGGGTTCAAGCTGAGGAAGGACTTCATCATCATTCACATTGTCTTCACGACCAATGTCTTCAACTGCGTTGGGGTCAACAGCTGGAATCTCTTCACTTGCTGGAGCCTCTATGGAAGCAGGCTCATGAATCACCAGGCGGCGCTTGCGGTTGGCAGAGGCGGGGAGAGCAACAGAGATTGGTTCAACGTTGAGGGGCTCTGGGTCAGTAGCACACTCTTTCCTTGAAGACTTTGAAGCCTTTGTGTTCAACTTCTTATTGGAGGGAGCATTGATACGTCCATTTTGCATCATGCTTTTATATCGATATTTATTGCATTAGGGGCTGTTATTTCATGTTATGTCACAATACTATGTCTATTCTCTCTTTTTACAAGGTTTACATGAAGAGGAGAATGCGGTAATTTGGAATTACAGGTGGAAAAGGAGCAAATATTGGAGACCTATTCTGCGCAACTCCAAAAGTCCTGAAACTCCACGGAATACCTTAAAATAAATAAAGAAAAATCATCGCCAAAGATGAAGGCCAGGGGCCCCACGCCCTGCTCACGAGGGTGGGGGCCGCGCCCCTAGGGCACGCCCCCTACCTGGTGGGCCCCCTGGTGGCTCTCCGATGCCCATCATCTCCTATATGAAGTCCTTCGATGAGAAAAAAACATTAAGCAACCTTTCGGGACGAAACTCCGCCGCCACGAGGCAGAACCTTGGCGGAACCAATCTAGGGCTCCGGCAGAGCTGTTCTGGGGGGGACACTTCCCTCCGGGAGGGGGAAAACATCACCATCGTCATCACCAACGCTCCTCTCATCAGGAGAGGTCAATCTCCATCAACATCTTCACCAGCACCATCTCATCTCCAAACCATAGTTCATCTCTTGTATCCAATTCGTGTCTCCAAGTCTGGGATTGGTGCTAGTAGGTTGCTAGTAGTGTTGATTACTCCTTGTAGTTGATGCTAGTTGGTTTATTTGGTGGAAGATCATATATTCAGATCCTTTATGCATATTATTACCCCTCTGATTATGAACATGAATATGCTTTGTGAGTAGTTACGTTTGTTCCTGAGGACAAGGGAGAAGTCTTGCTATTAGTAGTCATGTGAATTTGGTATTCGTTTGATATTTTGATGAGATGTATGTTGTCTAGCCTCTAGTGGTGTTATGTGAACATCGACTACATAACACTTCACCATTATTTGGGCCTAGAGGAAGGCATTGGGAAGTAATAAGTAGATGATGGGTTGCTAGAGTGATGAAGCTTAAACCCTAGTTTATGCGTTGCCGTAAGGGCTGATTTGGATCCATATGTTTCATGCTATGGTTAGGTTTACCTTAATACTTTTGTTGTAGTTGCGGATGCTTGCAATAGGGGTTAATCATAAGTGGGATGCTTGTTCAAGTAAGAACAACACCCAAGCACCGGTCCACCCACATATCAAATTATCAAAGTACCGAACGCGAATCATATGAGCGTGATGAAAACTAGTTTGACGATATTCCCATGTGTCCTCAGGAGCGCTTTTCCTATTATAAGAGTTTGTCCAGGCTTGTCCTTTGCTACAAAAAGGATCGGGCCACCTTGCTGCACTTTATTTACTCTTGTTACTTATTGCTCGTTACAATTTATCTTATTACAAAACTATCTGTTACCACTTATTTCAGTACTTGCAGAGAATACCTTACTGAAAACCGCTTATCATTTCCTTCTGCTCCTCGTTGGGTTCGACACTCTTACTTATCGAAAGGACTACGATAGATCCCCTATACTTGTGGGTCATCAAGCATCATCAGAGGTTTCTTTGAGCTTCATCTTCCTGGCTTCGTCTTGCCTTGTCTTCTTCAGCTCAGAAGCTGCTGAGGGCACCTTTGGCTTCGAGCCAGTCATGCTGGCAGGGAAGACAATGCTTGGCTGGCCCTGCCTTGAAGATTTTGGTTCAGCTTCAGCAGACTTCTTGTTTCTCTTGCCATCCATCTTGGGGTCAATGCCAGGACGCCCAAGAGCCTTTCTCTCCTCAGCTTCATTGTGCGTTTGCACACACTTCTGCGCATAGTACTTCATGTGCTCGCGTGAGCCTTTGGCTTCTTCATGCTTCTTGTTGAATTCTGCCTTGAGGTCATTCATCATCTTCTTGAATATTTGCACATCAGCCACACTGAGCCTGGACATGTGCTTCTTGAAATGTGCCTTCTCATAATCGATCTTGTTCTTGAGCTCAACGATTTTCTGAGCCAAGGCAAGTTCATTGGCAATGGCTCCATGAAATTTGACGCTGATGTCCACAGGCAGCTGCAGATCATCAATGTTGATGCTTTGGTCCTCAAACCATTCATCAATGAAGTTGTTCAGTATATCAGCATCAAATAGAGGCAAATCATGGAAGATCCCAGCCTCTTGCTTGCTCTTGATTAACATCTCCAGAGCTTCATCTCCTAGATCTTCATCACTGGACAGATCAATGGTGTTGTCTTCATTGCGCAAAACGGCAACAAGAGTCAAGTCATGCCCAAAAATCTTCTTGGGCTTCTTGGTCTTCTTGGTCTTCTTGGAGACATAAGACAAGTCTTCAGACTGCACACTTGGTTCAGGAGGTGCAGTCGTCAATGGCTTCACAGTTGAAGGTTTTGGAGCAGCAGAGGGCTTGGAAGCTTTTGACTTCTTCTTCTTCTGCTTCAGTGGTGCAGGAGCATCCTCAGAGTCTGCATCATCAGCAGATTGTTCTACTGTGGCCCTCTGAGCAGCAATATGGGAGAGGAGCCCATCGAAGCTATTGAAGGGGACGATGACATCTGGATTGGCGTCACGTGTGCCATCCACCCTTGGAGCAGACGGACCAGGGTTGAAGTTGAGCCCGAATGCCTTCTTGTTTTTGGCAGCAGACTCCTTTGCAGACGGACCAGGGTTGAAGTTGAGCCCGAATGCCTTCTTGTTTTTGGCAGCAGACTCCTTTGTAAACTGAAGGTTGCGCTTGAAGAGATTGTCGTCACGACACCATAGAAGAGATGATGGGTCAGCATTTTCTGGCTGAGGTCCTCTGACCATGCATGGATAGAAGCTTTGAGCAATAGCTTCAGGCTTCATCTTGGGTTGCAGATTCTTGTAAAGAATATCGCCCCATGGGCTCTTGATAGCATTCTTTTCAGCATACTCAGGAGTGACGAAGTTGTACTTGAACCACTGTTCAGCCCAATATCTTTGGATCCATTGTATTCTGGTCTTGCGTTGATTGTATCTCTCCTCTGGATTAGATTTCTAAAGTTCAAACAGATCTGGGGGCAGGTCCAGTGCAGTATTGCCACGGCGTTGCCTGCCACCCTTTCTTGTAGATTTTTCAGTTGCCATAATATTCAGACAAAGAGGCTTCAAGATAGTGAAAGCCTTCCGACGACTTGTCAAACAAGAATTGGCTTCACGAGAGTTAATGTGATGCTATAAGTACTTTGCAAATGAATGTAGACTATGAGAACCAAGGGATTATCCCACAGACATGTACCTGTGACACCATTAGAGGTGCGAGGGAAGGGGAAAAGGTCATATGCATTCTCAGAAGATTTTGAAGATAAATCAGTTTGAAGACATTGACGTCATAGTGTGAAGACATTCACTTATTTGAAGTGAGTTGGTTCCAGATTTGTATGAATCCCTGATTAAGTACAAGTGAGGAATCTAACTAGTTATGAAGCATAAGTGAATATACTTTGCAAGATATGAGATTTAGAAGGAGAAAGATCCCAATTTGGAGGTTCAGAAACCACTTTTGGTTGAATTGGATGGATTTGACACATCGAAAAGGCGGTAAAAAGCGAGTTTTATTTACCACTGAAGAACTGCTCGACGGGGCAGAACGGATGCCGAGCAGTCCAATCTCCCACGCCCTAACTTGGCGGTGGAAGACACCTACGGCAGCGGCGGAGAAGATGAGGTTCGCGGCTGGCGTGAGGACGGCGTCGAAGAGGTCGCGGCAGCTAAGCGCCTCGTCTCCGGCGTAGACGCGACTAGCGGTGGTGATGTTGCTTGAAGCTACGTCGTTTTTCCCCAAAGAGGAAGGGATAATGTAGCACAGCGGCGGTAGGTATTTCCCTCATATATGAAACCAAGGTTATCAGACCAGTAGGAGAACCAAGCAACACAACGTAAACAGCCCCTGCACACAGATAACAAATCCTTGCAACCCGACATGTTAAAGGGGTTGTCAATCCCTTCCGGGTACGACGCCTCAAGATAGGCAAACGAACGTGAGATAAAATTGTAGTAGATTGATAGATCGAAAGCCAAATAAAATAAATAAGAATAAATTGCAGCAAGGTATGTTTGTATTTTTAGTTTAATAGATCTTAAAATAAATGCAAAATAAAACTAGATCGCAAAGGCAAATATATGAGAAAGAGACGCCGGGGCCGTAGGTCTCACTAGTGGCTTCTCTCGAGAAAAATAGCAAATGGTGGGTGAACAAATTACTGTTGGGCAATTGATAGAACTTCAAATACTCGTGACGATATCCAGGCAATGATCATTACATAGGCATCAGGTCCAAGATTAGTAGATTGACTCCTGCCTGCATCTACTACTATTACTCCACACATCGACCGCTATCCAGCATGCATCTAGTGTATTAAGTTCATGGAGAAACGGAGTAATGCAATAAGAACGATGACATGATGTAGACAAGATCTATCTATGTAGAGATAGACCCCACCGTTTTATCCTTAGTAGCAACGATACATACGTGTCGATTCCCCTTTACATCCTTTGGGATCAAGCACCGTAAGATCGAACCCACTACAAAGCACCTCTTCCCATTGCAAGATAAATAGATCAAGTTGGCCAAACAAAACCCAAATATCGGAGAAGAAATACGAGGCTATAAGCAATCATGCATAAAAGAGATCAAAGAAACTCAAATACTTTCATGGATAAAAAGATAGATCTGATCATAAACTCAAAGTTCATCGATCCCAACAAACACACCGCAAAAGAGTTACATCATATGGATCTCCAAGAGACCATTGTATTGAGAATTCAGAGAGAGAGAGAGAGGAAGCCATCTAGCTACTAACTATGGACCCGAAGGTCTACAAAGAACTACTCATGCATCATCGGAGAGGCACCAATGGAGGTGGTGAACCCCATCCGAGTTGGTGTCTAGATTGGATCTGGTGGTTTTGGACTCTGCGGCGGCTGGATGAATATTTCGTCGACTCCCCTAGGGTTTTGGGAATATTGGGGTATTTATAGAGCAAAGAGGAGCTCCGGGGGGCACCCAAGGTGGGCACAACCCACCAGGGAGCGCCTGGGCCTCCTGGTGCGCCCTGGTGGGTTGTGCCTCGGAGCACCCCCAGGCGCAGCCAGGGCCCATTATGTTCCTTTTGGTCCAAAAAACCTTCGTGAAGTTTCGTTGCGTTTGGACTCCGTCTGATATTGATTTCCTGCGATGTAAACACATGCAGAAAACAACAACTGGCACTTGGCACTATGTCAATAGGTTATTACCAAAAAAGATAAAAAATGATTATAAAACATCCAAGATTGATAATATAACAGCATGGAACAATCAAAAATTATAGATACGTTGGAGATGTATCAACATCCCCAAGCTTAACTCCTACTCGTCCTCGAGTAGGTAAGTGAACAAAACAGAATTTTTGATGTGGAATGCTACCTAAGATATCATGTCATATTATTTGCTTTATAGCATTGACATTTGGACTTTTATGTGATTCAAAGCAATAGTCTAGTTTTGACATGATAATTTAAATACTCAAGCATATCAACAAGCAACCATGTCTTTCAAAATATCAACGTTAAAATAAGTTATCCCTAGCCCATCATGCTCAACCATTGATCCATTCATGAAACACACTCACATATTAGTTACACCCAATACTTAAGTATGATCATATTGCCTCCTAGTTGGTGCTTTTGTAAGAGAAGATGGAGACTCAAATTCAAAATAAAAATTGCATAAAGTAAAAGAAAGGCCCTTCGCAGAGGAAAGTAGGGATTTGTAGAGGTACCAGAGCTCAAAGCGAAAAACTTAGAGATAAAAATATTTTGGGAGGTGTATCCATCCCACCAACGAAAATGACTTAGAGTTTCGAACACTTTCCACGCTAAATATATCATAGGCGGTTCCCAAAAAGAAAATAAAGTGTATTCCTTTTTCCATCATACTTTCACTTTCCATGGCTAACCGTATCCACAGGTGCCTTCCATACCAACACTTTCCAAGGAATTTATTATTTGATAACATAAAGTAAATTCATTTTCCATTTCGAGACTGGGCATCCCTAATACCTTTGCCTTACTCTCATGCAATGACAAGTGAATAAACACTCATCGTGAGAATAACACATCTAGCATGGAAAATATTAGCCACCCCTCACCGCTCCGTGAGCGAAAAGAACACACAAAAGAGAAGTTTATTTTGAAAATTAGAGATGGCACTTGCAAATTTGCTTAGAACAACAAAAGAATACCGCATATAGGTAGATATATTGGACTCATGTGGCAAAACTGGTTTAAAGGTTTTTGGATGCACAAGTAGAGATCATACTTAGTGCAAAATGAAGGCTAGCAAAAGATTGAGAAGCGACCAACCAAGAAATGAATAATCCCATAAGCAATCATTAAGCATAAATAACACCGAATAATGCACCACAAGTAGGATATAATTTCATTGCATGACTATTGACTTTCGTGCTTGCATAGGGAATCACAAACCTTAACACCAATATTCTTACTAAAGCATAATTACTCATCAACATAACTCACATATCACATCACCATATCTCAAAACTATTACTAAGAATCAAGTTTATTTTGTCCAATGATCTTCATGAAAGTTTTTATTATATCCTTCTTGGATATCTATCACTTTGGGGCTAATTTTTATGTGTTGCTTTTGACAAGCTCAAACAAATATAAGTGAATATCATGAGCATAATATTTCTTTCTTTCTCTCAAATTAATTTAAGTGAAGCGAGAGAGAATTTCTTGAAAATTTTACCAACTCTCAAATAAATCTCAGTGAAGCAAGAGAGCATTTCTTCAAAAATAAAACCACACCATGCTCAAAAAGATATAAGTGAAGCCCTAGAGCAAGTCCATAGCTCATAAAAATTTAAGTGAAGCGTAGAGAGCAATTCTAACAAGTCATAACATAATTTTGGCTCTCTCAAATAGGTGTGTCTAGCAAGGGATCAAGACTGAAAACACAAAATAAAACAAGCAAAGGCTCATATCATAAAAAGACGCTCCAAGCAAAACACATAGTATGTGACGAATAAAAATATAGCTTCGAGTAAAATACCAATGGTCGTTAGAAGAAAGAGGGATGCCACTCGGGGGCATCCCCAAGCTTAGTTGGTTGCTCATTTTTGGATAATAGATTGGGATGCCAGGGAATCCCCAAGCTTAGGCTCTTCTACTCCTTATTCCTTCATCCATCGTAAGATAACCCAAAACTTGAAAACTTCAATCACACAAAACTCAACAAAACCTTTGTGAGATCCGTTAGTAAAAGAAAGCAAATCCCTACTATAAGTATTGTACCAAAACAATTCATATTTTGTTTTTGCATTATATCTATGGTATTCCAACTTTTCTATGGCAAAAACTCATCAAAGAAAACCATAGAGCCATCAAAATAAGCCCACAACGCAAATAAAACAGAATATGTCAAAACAGAACAGTCTGTAGCAATTTGACTATTTCGAAAACTTCTGGAACTCTAAAAATTCTGAAAAAATAGGACGACATGAGTAATCTTCTGCAAAAATAATTGGCATTTTATCACGCTCTGGTAAAAAATAAGAATTGTTTTCGTGAGCGCAAAAGTTTCTGCTTTTCAGCAAGATCAAACAACTACCACCCAAGAAGATCCTATAGGTTCTACTTGGCAAAACACTAAATAAAACAAAAAACACAATCATAACAGTAGTATAATTGTGCTAACACTCAAGAACAGAAAGCAAAAAGCAAAAATAAATTTTATTCATTGGGTTGTCTCCCAACAAGCGCTATAGTTTTACGCCCTTAGCTAGGCATAAAGCAAAGATCTAAGTTTTGTCATGCTTCTTCTTAATTTTCTTAGATGTATTTTCATCATGGGGTTTTGTAAACACAAGATAAAACATATTATCCATAGAACCTTAGCATTCCTAAGTTAGTTTTCATCATACCCCCTTTGATTTCCCGCAACAATCCAAGAGTGATGTTGATTAACATTATTGAAAACTTGTAGGATTATATCTAAAACGGGGACTTCCTTTTTTTCAAGATTTTCATCAAAGATTTTATTAACCCCAAGCAAATGTCTTAAAGCATAGTCACTATTGTAAAGAATCTCATCTATCACCAGTTTTTGACAATTCATACCATAAAAATCAAAGATTTCCCTAGCTTCCCGTATTATGTAGTCAAATTCATTCATAAGAACGAGAGTGGCCAACTTTTTATCCCTAGGATTCTTTATAACGGGAAGCTCAAAAAACAATTTTTTTGAGAGTACGCAATCGCGTACCTTAGCTTTATAGAAGGTAGAAATATGTACAAGAATGTGATACAAAGAGCCCAGGTGCCACACACTAGGCCACCCTCCGGCCTGAGGACTCCACTCCTAGCACTAAACTCGACTACTCACAAAATACATTGAGTCCGGTACCTCCCGCCCTAACCTAAGTTTGCGGCTCATCGAACACTTGGGAGGTGAAAGTTGCTACAGTAGACACTTCTCTCCTAGGGCCGAAGACCATTCTGTTGTGATGCTTCCAAAGGTGCCAACAAACAATCATGATAAGTGAGTCAAACCCCTTTCTGTTCTCCTTCGGCATCCTCTTGTGGGTCTCCATCCACCAAGATATAATGGGGTCGTTGGTTGTAGGCACTAGCATGATGTTCATGCTGGCTCTCAAGAAGCAGCAGTGCCAGACTTGCCGGGCGAAGACACAGCGGAGCAAGACTGTGTCCACTGAGTCTTCCTCCTGATCACAAATGTAGCAAGGTGAGATTTGGTCTTGCAGTCCGTGACGCAGGCGCTGATCTGCTGTCCATAGTCTGTAATGAGTGGCCAGCCACATGAACAGCTTGCACGACAAAGGCGCCCAACATTTCCAAATCGCCATAGCTGGTGCAAAACGGATGCTTCCCTGCCACATCATCTCATAGGCTGATTTTGAAGTGTATGAGCCTCCAGTATTCCATCTCCAGATGGGGGCATCAATTTGTGTCGGCACCAGGATAATCTCAATCATGATCTCCCAGAGGTGAATGATCTTCATCATGGCATCCACGGAATATGTCGTCATCCCAACGATGAGAAGATAGAGCTTCACTGACCGTTCACCTGTTGATGATTTGTGTGCGTACTAGTGCAAGAACCAAGGGTGCAACATCAGCCATAGATTGTCCCTCGATCCATCTGTCCTTCCAAAATAATGTGCGTTGGCCATTTCCCACTTTCCATTGCATGAGACTATTGAATGCAGCTTGTACCTAAGTGTCCATAGCAAGCGGTAGGCCCTGCCAGGGTCGAGTCTCGTCGGTGCGCTTAAGCCATTCCCACCTCAATCTTAAGGCCAATCCATGCTTACTTAGGTCCAACACTCCCAGACCACCAAGCTGCTTAGGACGACAAACTCTTTGCCAAGAGACTAGGCACTTGCCACCATGAATGTGCTCCGAGCCCGCCCAAAAGAATGCACGACAACTCTTGTCGACACGTTCCAGGGCCCACTTTGGCGCGCCGGCAACCAATAGGTGATGCATGGGTCTAGCTCTGATCACGTTGTTCACAAGGATTAATCTACCAGGCCTCATCACCAATCCACGTTGCCATCCTGGCAGAAGTTGAGAACAGCATCCACCACCAGTTGCCACTCCGAGCGCGTGAGCTGCTTCATAGAAAGTTGCATGCCAAGGTACTTGCATGGGAAAACTTCCATATGCCACGGCAGAGCATTGGAGACCCTCGCCGTGTCAGCCTCGTTTGATCTAATCCTGATCGCCGAAGATTTGGCGAAGTTGACGTGTAGTCCTGAGGCTGTGCCAAACATCTGCAAGGCTTCTCTAGTGAAGTTTAAGTTCGCAATGGTCGGCCAGATGAAAAGAATGACATCGTCAGCATAGATCGACAGCCGTTGGAAAGGCGAGCATCCCGGCATGGCACTGATCGCTCCATACGCTTACACCTTGGTCACCAGGGCTGTGAGCACATCCATAGCGATGACGAACAGCAAGGGGGATACAGGATCACCCTGGCGCAAGCCTTTCACATGTCTAAATTTCCTTCCCGGACAGCCATTCACAAGTACGCGGGAGCTTGCCATGGACAGAAAGGTCGCCAGTCTAGCGCACCACAGCTCCGAGAATCCTTTTGCCCGCAAAACCTCGAGCAAGAAAGACCAAGATAGTGAGTCAAGTGCTCGGGAAATATCTAGCTTGACCATCACTCCTTTAGCTTTCCTTCTATGTAAGTTTCTGGCCACTTGTCGCACTAGCATGAAATTGTCATGAATGTTCCTTCCACGGATGTAAGACGATTGATTGATGCTGACAAGATCTCCCATACGTGGACAAAGTCTCGAGGCCATCTTAAAAACAATCTTTGCAAAGTAGGATGGGTATGAATAAATTTGCTTTCAAGCTTCAGAACTAGTGCTGAAATGGCATCCGCATAAGATCTAGTGGTTTTAAGTATAGGAGCATCATCAAGACTCAAATTTCCCATACAATTTAAAAATTCTTGGATACGTTCTTTACCCATAACATTTCCTTGCCCCAAGATAAATTTTTTAGCATCCAGATTGCCCGTACATCCAATCTTAGGAGTAAGTCCATCATCTGTTGGTGCCATACCGAAATCACTCATGGTTGCAAACAAAGGATAGATCTGATGAGAAAATGGTGAACGAAAAAGAGAGGCGAATAAAACGACAATTTTTTGTTAAGTGCGGGAGAGAAAAACGAGAGGCAAATGGCAAATAATGTAAACTGCAAGGAGACGAGATTTGTGATTAGGAACCTGGTATATGTTGAAGATCCTCCCCGACAACGGCGCCAGAAATTCCTTTTGATGTCGCTTGAAGCTACAGTTTTTCCCCAAATAGGAAGGGATGGTGCAGCAAGCGGCGGTAGGTATGTGACACTCCAAATTTTTTTCCTTTGGTTTTCTTCAAAATTTTGTTGTATTTGAAGGAGGTCACCAAAACCCTTCCAAAAATCTCTATCAAAAGCTTTTTCCCTCTGGCAAATATTTTAGTTTTGCATCTCCTTCAACTCTGGTGTTTGGTTTTTAAATTTTTCCTCTGATTACTCTCTCCTCAAGGATTCAAGAAAAAAATTTGAAGTTTATTTTTTTCTTTTAAAAAGAAACTCTAAGGGTTTTTCATCCTCTCCCATATTTGAGATCATTTATGGTTTGGCCATACACCACATGGTAAAATCTTCCCAAATATATCTCCTTCCACTCTGGGAAATCCAAACACTTTATCTCTACTAATTCAACTCTCTTCTGAATTTCTATTTCAATTATTTCTCTCCCAAATCTTTTGTCTATTATTTTGAGCCTAGGTAATTTGCAAAGCAAGTACCTTAATGCATTTGAATTTTGACCTCAAACCAACTCCCTTGGATAGTCCTTGGTACCCACAACCTAGAACTATCAAGATCCAGTCCTCTTCTGTTCAAAAATTTCAAATTATAGTCCCTGCAAGTTTGGACCAGATTTGCCAAATTTGGTGAAATTCATATCTACATTACTCCAAAAATTCCACAAATATTCAGGCAGCCTCTAGATGCAATGAGAGGCCCCTCCACCAAAAACCAGCCCAAGGAAAAATCCCTACATGCCTAGATCATTCTGCCGAACACCTTGCATGCACTAGTATTGTTCACTTTCGGAAATTCAGAAGTTCGATGTCGATCTCCGTCGGTGACTTCAGTCATGAAGTCCACAGTGCCCTTGGCACGTTGCTCGCAACCTATCCCTCTTGTCCGGAGCTTCACCGTGCGCTTGGCGCGTTCACAGCGTCGGTGGCGCCAGCCCGCTTCTTGCGGCGTGCTTTCGGCGGCTGCACCACCGTAACAGCGACGAGGCAAAAGCTGCGGCGCAACACCGTTCGGGCGCCGCCCAGCGTCTGGTGGCTCTGCGTAGCCACCTCCTTGCCAGCGCACGCATGCGGCACCGTCGCCGTGGCTTAACACGCAGCAGCGCTCTGCCGCCGACGGGCCGTGCGGCCGTTCCGTCGAGGGCGGCCGTAACCAGCCCTCCCGTGCTGAGTTGGACACGGAACGGCTCCAATACTCCTCCTAAGCGATGCTCAAGCTCCTAAGCCGACCGTCCAGCCACAGCGTCGCCGTAATCAACTTCGCCGGACTTATCCGTTCCACGGCAACCGACTCGGGCCGGCTATATATAGCACCTGAGCTTGCTCTCGCCTCCACGACTCCACCACCTCACCGGACCCGCCTAGCCACTGGAGGGGCCTCGAGGCCTTTCTTCCTCGACTCCGGCCACCTCCGTCCACCTCGGGCTCCGGCATCGTTCTCTCCGGTGAGAACTCCTCCGCCGCCCTACTTTCGCCCGTAGCCTCGTACCACCTCTAGTAGGATAACCCCACCTCAATTTTGGCCCCGCTGCTCTCTCCGGCGAGATCCACGACCGTCTGAACCGCCATCCGCCAGAGCAAGGGCCGCCGTCGACGAGGCGCTCGCCGACGACCTCTGCCACCACCCACAGGCGCGAAAGGGCGCACTGATCACGGAGGTACACCCCGATCACCTTACCTCGCCGTGGATCGCCGCCGGCGACCACCGCACCTCTCGGCGCCGTCGTGCTCTGTTTTCCCTCGTTTGAAAATTCAAACCTGACGGGTGGAGCCCGCTGTCGATCTCTCGGCCGTTTCTTTTAAGCGAAGCGTTATCTGGACTTTCATGAGAACCCCACGAAACTTTCTGTTTCATTACAGATGGGTCCTTGGACCAAAACTCTTATAACTTTTAATCAGAAAAGTATTTTGGTTGATTCTTTTTCTGTCCTCTTGAAAATTTTGTCTAGTTTTTTATCAGGTTTATTTCAAAAATATTTGGAGTAAGTTTTGTGCACCTCCACGGTATTTACGTTAGCGCGTATGTTTTCTTTATACCGTAGATACCGAAGGAGGTGACGGGACCGCAAACTTCATCGAGCTAGGCTTCGACTACTCTGAACCAGGCAAGCATGTTTGAACTTTTGATATGATGAGTGTTCTGGCAGGTTTGCATTAAGTAGTTTCATGGCATGTTTGTGAGCATACCGATGAATGTTATTTTTCATGCAAAGTTGAGGCAAGTGAGTTCGATAATCCATACGTGTTGGATGTGAATGTGCACGGCCATGTGTTGGCATGAAGATGGGTAAGATGGCAGTGTTGTAGCATGCCGTCTTATGCCATACTATTGACTTCAGTGTCAACCCGTATCGATTCGGTTCCCATCCATTTCCCTTCCCGTACTACCACATGTTTTCCGCATAGGGATATGGCTTAGTAAGTAGCAAACCGCTTTCTGGTACACACCAAATGGAGAGGCCGTGATGATGGTTCCATGGCCTGGATTAAAGCCGATCATCCGTCGGGGGCATGGGTGTTTCCGGTTGGGACCGAGAGGGGGGCACCCCTTAGAGGGCGTGAATATAAATTTGATCCCATGCTATTCGAGATTGTGATCTCCCCGTCTCAAAAGTTTTTCTTGGACGACGTCTGGGGTGATTCCTGGCATCTTAAGGTAGGATGGGTGTGTACTGGTTAGCTGTGTTTCTTCCGAAATACCATAAACGGAACTAGTCCTTCAGACTACGGAAATCCGTTGGCTGTGGGTAATTTTAGTACAAACTCTGCGAGTCATAAATCCTCGAATCATCTTATCCATGTCCAAGTTCTCAGATATCTTATCCCGACAAGCTGTCGAGTTTGGTGACAGATACTCCGGTGAATCACAAGAGTACTAAGTCCGGTTAAATGTTTATTCCTGTGGATGGACTAACCCGTTTAAATTCATGTGTTGAATATTTATTATGAGTGCTATATCTTTGTGATGAAAGCCCTTTCTGTGATGTCGCTCAGACGTCCGACTGCGGCATTGATGTTACTTATTTTTATTATAAGCCCTTTCTGCGATGTCGCTCAGACGTCCGACTGCGGCATTGCTGTTACTTATTTTTTATTATAAGCCCTTTCTGTGATGTCGCTCAGACGTCCGATCATGACATTGATGTTACTTATTTTTATTATAAGCCCTTTTTGTGATGTCGCTCGGGACGTCCATTATGACATTCTTTGTTACTTATTTTTTTATTATAAGCCCTTTCTGCGATGTCGCTCAGACGTCCGACTGCGGCATTGATGTTACTTATTTTTGTTATAAGCCCTTTCTGTGATGTCGCTCAGACGTCCGACTGCAGCATTGCCGTTACTGATTTTTCTTATAAGCCCTTTATGTGATGTCGCTCAGACGTCCATTGCAACGCATGCATTTTTATTTCAATATAAGCCCTTTACGAGGTGTCGCTCAGACGCCCGACTGTGGCAATATTTTGCTTATTTATTCACCTTTCGTGGCGTCGCTTCAGACACTCGATCAGTTTTAAGTTTGCCTCCTTGGGTTTTCGAGCGGACTACCGCCGACTCCCATTTTAATTATTTTTCTATACTGCTTTAATTGAGCATTGTTAAGATTAACTATGTCGCATTCATGCTTCCATTTGTTGTACCTTTTGTCCGAACTGTCTTGCGAGTACTTTCATAGTACTCACTTGGCTTGTTGATTTGGCCAGATGCTGACGAAGGCGATCTCTTAGATGAAGAGTTCGATAGCGAGTCCGACGCCTAGAGGAATCCCAGTCAGTCTCGTGCGACCCCTGGATTAGTCCTTGTAAAATATCCGCTTCCGCTACCCAAATAAATTCATCGAGCCTCACCTCGACGCTCGATGAGCCGCCAGTGCAGTAGACTTATTAACCACCCCACTGTGTTATTCCACCAACCACGCATACTCCAAGTCAGTAGTATTTCCACCCTACACCTTGTGCCATATCCGCCATCATGTATAATTATTGGCGTGTTGTAATAAATGGTTGGGCATCTTTAGTCCGACCCTTGTAATATTGAAATGCTACTGACTTCTTGTATCCAAGTTTTGTCTACCGATATGGAGGATTTATCCTCATATTGGATTTCATGGGTCGGTTGTTCAATAAATATTTTTATTGAAAATCTGGTCGTGACAAGCTCGGTACCAGAGCCAGGCTGACTGTAGGAAGCCACTAGGTGCGATCGCTAATCGGTTATTAGCATAATAGAGCTAGTTATTTTTTTTACAAATGTAGTCAATTTCTGACAGTCAGCATAATTTATGATTTGACTACTCAGGATTTTTGCCTACTTTTGTAGATGGCCATCAACGACTGCGAGTCGCAAATGTTCGCCAACATGCCTGATGTGTTTGTCAAGCTTCTCTCCTTCATCGTCCAAGTCGCGATGGGGCCAGATGTGTGCCCAGTCTTCTCTCTCTCTCAGCACAAGGTCAATGACCGTCTAACCATGCACCAAGCCGCGGTGGAATTCAAGACATGACGAGTTGAGCGTTACCGGTTCGTGGGGAGAGCCATGCCCATAGAGAAGCACGCGCTACAGATGGCAGCCCGTGAGACGATAGCCCATCTCAGGGATATCCTGCCTTCAATGAAGACTCGTCGCTACCGCTACCTGCCATGTCACGTGCCATACACCTACCACTACGCGTTCTCTTGCCCCAGAGGAGAACGGGACGAAGCTTTTGAGATGCTCATCGAGTATCTCCGGGCTTTGGAGGCAGCCTTCGACAACCTGGTGGACGACTTTGTAGCTGCCCGCATGGACTCAGTCCATGGCTGTGCCGCCAACAGGAGGGAGCTCCTGCGTGCTGCACCACCACTGACTTTCGTCTCGTCATCAGCATCGTTCGCTCCTACTGCTCGCACCGCTACTCGTCGCCTGCCTACCACGGAGGAATTCAACCATGTCATTGCACCTACTCCGGTTCGTTCTGCACCACCCCTCGTGCCCGCTCAGATTCGAGTTGTCCCACACAGGCACCTGCTCCACCAACTCCGTGCAGCACCTCTCGTCTGGAGCCTATCTCCGAAGAGGAGGTTGAGTCCCCACCTCTCTCGCCTCACCCTTGGCAGGCCAAGGGACATCCTTCCCATCTCCGGCTAAGTACGCTTAGCCGCCATGCGATGTACCGACTTGTACGATATGTTTATATGTAAATAGGCTGTGAGAAGTAGTTTGGTTGCACATCATGTAGGATCCGGAGGAGTGCACTAGACTAAATAACATGTCGGGATTTATGTTCGCATATCCTGAGTGATGTATTATATAATTACTGCTTGCGTGTAAGATATGTAATGAGCAGTCCTTCTCCGTGCGCAATCGGCTTGTTTCTTAAAAAAATCTTGGGCTTTTAATTTATTTGCCATCCTTATGCGTTTATGGACTTAATTTTTGCGACCTTTTTCCACTTTCTTATGAGTGTTTCAAAATATATCCCCAGAGTAAATTATGTCTCGTCCTTGGATGTGCTCCATGCCAACTCCGACAGAGGAAAATTATGGCACACCCCCAGGCAAAAATTTCACACAGGGACAGACAAGTCAACAGGACAGTGAAACGGCACTTTCCCAAATGTGCCGTCTTTATGAACAAAGTCAGCAGCAACATCAGGAAATACTGAACCAAGTCATCAATATGGGGAATCACCATGGACGATGTCGGCAGCAATCCACGTTATCCGAGCTACAGAAGACGCGTCCCCAAACATTTTCTCACACCGACAAACCTCTGGAAGCCGAGGACTGGCTTCGAGACATGGAGAGAAAATTAATTATCGCCCAGTGTTCAGACCTTGAGAAAGTGCTTTATGCTCCGCACTATCTCACTGGAGCAGCCGCATCGTGGTGGGAAAATTTCCTACACATGCACCCCAACGGAAATAATATATCATGGGAGGAATTTAAAGAAGGTTTTCGTGGGGCACATATTCCTAAGAGTCTGATGAAGATCAAAAAGAGAGAATTTGATGACCTCAAGCAAAGAACAATGGCAGTGTCCGAATATAACAGTCAGTTTACCCTGCTGTCTCGCTACGCCAACGAGGAACGAATGTCAGAAAACAAAAAGTTGGAGAAGTTCCTAGACGGACTGACACCCGCGCTTAAATGTCGGTTGGTCGTACACACATTTCCAGACTTTAAGACGCTGGTAGATAAAGCCATTACCTTGGAAAATGAGAGACGCAACTTAGAAGATTTCCGCAAACGGAAGAGGGACCAGTCTAAACACACCCGCAACCACCGCAGCAAGACAGACGTTCAGAAAAACTGGACACCCAAACCCACGACAAACGTCTCACGCCCAAGCAAGAATTTCCACGCAAGGGACATGGAGTTCACATACCGCCCAGGCGTTACCTGTTACGCTTGTGGAGAAGAAGGGCACTATGCCAAGCAGTGCCCCAAGCCAAGAAACTTCGCCCCAAAGCCGAACAACGGAGGCAATAATTGGCACCAAAGCGCAACAATTTCAACCCAAATAACAACCACAGGAAGGGTCATCTGAACCACGTGACCAAAGAGGAAGCACAAAATGCCCCAGATATCGTACTCGGTACGTTTCCTGTCAACACAATACCTGCCATGGTTTTGTTTGATTCGAGCTTCTCACTTTCGTTCGTTTGAAAAGTTTTGCTTTGCAAAATAATTTTTCGATGCTTCCCTTTGGGAAAATCTATGATCGTCAAGTCCCCAGAATCAAGCAAGTTACCCAGAATTATTGCCAGGATGTGGTTATCGAGTTTGAAGGGTTGAAGTTCCACGCAAACCTTATCGTATTGGAAAATAAAGGACTGGATGTCATCTTAGGGATGGATTGGTTAACCACCAACAAAAGTTTTTATTGACTGCTTCAACAGGACCGTAATTCTCACCCATCACCACGGGGAGACCATAAAGGTTTCAGCCAAGGAAAGAAAAATATGCCGGCAACCGAGATTGAACAAGGTAGATATTTCTGAATTGAGCAAAGTGCCGATGGTGTGTGAATTTCCGGATGTATTCCCGAAGAACTACCAGGCATGCCACCAGATAGAGAGATTGAATTCAGCATTGAGCTAGCACCCGGAACCGCCCCCATATACAAGAAACCATATAGAATGGCACCATCCGAATTGGTGGAACTAAAGAAGCAAATAAAGGAACTGTTGGAAAAAGGGTACATACGAGCCAGTTCCTCACCTTGGGGTTCACCAATTTTATTCGCCAAAAGAAGGATGGAACACCGAGATTGTGCATAGACTATCGAGCGCTAAACATGGTCACAATCAAGAACAAATATCCGATGCCGCGAATAAATGATTTATTCGATCAACTCGCTAAGGCCAAGGTATTCTCAAAGATTGACTTGAGATCGGGATATCATCAATCGAAAGTACGAACCGAGGATATTCCCAAGACCGCTTTCACCTCCAGATACGGATTGTACGAGTTCACCGTGATGCCATTCAGACTAACAAACGCCCCCGCATATTTTGTTCACCTCATGAACAAAGTATTCATGAAGTTTATGGATAAGTTTGTTGTGGTATTTATCGATGATATTCTGGTATACTCCAAAACACCAGAAGAACACGCTGAACATCTCCGGATTGTACTAGGAGAACTCGAGGAAACATCGGTTGTACGCTAAATTCAGCAAGTGTGAATTTTGTCTAAAGCAAGTAGGTTTTACGGGCCACGTCTTGACTCAAAAAGGTATCGCCAGAGACCCGAAAAAGTCAAGGTCGTACTTTATTGGAAGCCGCCAGCGTGATTTGATGTAAGAAGTTTCTTGGGTATGGCAGGATACTACCAAAGATTTATTGAAGGATTCTCCACCATAGCAAAGCCAATGACACAACTACTCAAGAAAGACATGAAGTTTGAATGGACGGAAGCTTGCGAGAAAAGTTTCCAAGAACTAAAGAGGAAACTGACGACAGCACCCATACTAATTGTGCCAGATATACACAAAAAATTTGAGGTATTTTGTGACGCATCTCGAAAGGGCCTCGGGTGCGTATTGATGCAAGAGGGCAAGGTTGTCGCATATGTTTCCAGACAACTTCGCAAGCATGAGGAAAATTACCCTACCCATGACCTGGAATTAGCAGCAGTTATTCATGCACTCAAGGAATGGAGACACTTTTATTTGGTAATCGTTGTGAAATATACACGGACCACAAAAGCCTCAAGTATATTTTCACACAACCAGAACTAAATTCTGGCAGCGACGCTGGTTGGAATTAGTAAAGGATTATGATGTTGGGATCCACTACCACAGGCAAGGCAAATGTTGTAGCAGATGCTCGATTCGTAACCCGGTCCGGACAACGGCGACATGCCGGGCTTAAGACCTGAATTCCAGCAGGAATTCGCAAAGCTCAACCTGATGGTGGTCACCAAGGCGTGTGTCAAACTTAGAAGTACAGCCTACCCTGATAGAGAAGGTTAAAGAGGCTGAACGTGGACACCCCAGCATTGAAGGCATAAAACAGAAGATGAAGTTGGGCAAGGCCTCAGAATTCATTATTGATGAGCAAGGAATATTGTGGAACGGGAATAGGCTTTGCGTACCAAATATCCATGACCTTAAACAAAAAATCCTGGCTGAAGGCCACACCGCCCCATATTCAATCCATCCTGGAGGAACAAAAATGTACAAAGATCTTCAGGAAACATTTTGGTGGCATGGTATAAAAAGAGACATAGCCACGTTTATTGCATGTTGTGACTCTTGTCAACGCATCAAGGCCGAGCACCGAAACCGGCCGGGCTATTGCAACCGAATAAGATACCCGAGTGGAAATGGGGACGAGATTGGAATGGATTTTATTGTTGGACTACCTCGGTCGCGACACGGACATGATGCCATATGGGTAATCACTGATAGACTGACTAAAGTAGCTCACTTCATCCCCGTGAAGACAACACACACCACTCAGAAGCTTGCTAGGCTCTACCTCTCCCATATCGTTTGCCTACATGGAGTCCCAGAGAAAATAATCTCGGACAGAGGCACTCAATTAAATCTCCGGTTTTGGGATCACTTACAACAAGCTCACGGGAACTCAGCTGGCATTCGATTACCGCATACCATCCCCTGCATGATGGGCGGTGAGCGAGTAAACCAGATTCTAGAAGATATCTTTGAGCATGTGTCCTCACCTATGGGACCAGTTGGGAGGAGAGCTTACCATACGAAGAATTCGCATATAACAACAGCTATCAGTCCGAGCCTGCAAATGGCACCATTTGAAGCTCTGTCCAGACGAAGATGTCGTACCCGCTAAATTGGTCGGAAGCAGGAGACAGGTCATATCTTGGCCCAGACCTGCTCAAAGAGGTCAAGATAAAGTCAAGGCAATTAAGGACCGACTCAAGACAGCCCAAAGTCGACAAAAGAGTTATTACGATCGGAAGCATCGTGGAGTCCATTTTGAACCCGGTGAATTTGTGTACCTACGAGTATCACCCATGAGAGGCCTGCACCGATTCAAGATTAAAGGGAAGCTAGCACCAAGATTCATCGACCTTTACGCATAGTAGCACGAAGAGGCACGGTGGCCTACCAGCTAGACTTACTCAAGAATTATCCGACATCCACGACGTATTCCATGTCTCCCAATTGAGGAAGTGCGTAAGCAACCGGAGAAACAAGTACCCCATAAAAACATTGACGTGCAACCAGACCTTACATATCGGGAGCATCCGATAAAAATCTTGGAGGAGTCAGAAAGGAGAACCCGACAGAAAACCATCAAGTTCTTCAAAGTTCAGTGGAGCAACCACACCGAAAGTGAAGCCACTTTGGAAAGAGAGGATTTCCTTCGAGCGGAGCACCCAAAATTATTTGAGGATCAATTGGAATCTCGGGGACGAGATTTTTCCTAAGGGGGTAGGTTTTGTGACACTCCAAAATTTTTTCCTTTGGTTTTCTTCAAAATTTTGTTGGATTTGAAGGAGGTCACCAAAACCCTTCCAAAAATCTCTATCAAAAGCTTTTTCCCTCTAGCAAATATTTTAGTTTTGCGTCTCCTTCAACTCTGGTGTTTGGTTTTCAAATTTTTCCTCTGATTACTCTCTCCTCAAGGATTCAAGAAAAAATTTTGAAGTTTATTTTTTTCTTTCAAAAAGAAACTCTAAGGGTTTTTCATCCTCTCCCATATTTGAGAGCATTTATGGTTTGGCCATACACCACATGGTAAAATCTTCCCAAATATATCTCCTTCCACTTTGGGAATTCCAAACACTCTATCTCTACTAGTTCAACTCTCTTCTGAATTTCTATTTCAATTATTTCTCTTCCAAATCTTTTCTGTCTATTATTTTGAGCCTAGGTAATTTGCAAAGCAAGTACCTTAATTCATTTGAATTTTGACCTCAAACCAACTCCCTTGGATAGTCCTTGGTACCCACAACCTAGAACTATCAAGATCCACTCCTCTTCTGTTCAAAAATTTCAAATTATAGTCCCTGCAAGTTTGGACCAGATTTGCCAAATTTGGTGAAATTCATATCTACATTACTCCAAAAATTCCAAAAATATTCAGGCAGCCTCTAGATGCAATGAGAGGCCCCTCCACCAAAAACCATCCCAAGGAAAAATCCCTACATGCCTAGATCATTCTGTCGAACACCTTGCATGCTCTAGTATTGTTCACTTTCGGAAATTCAGAAGTTCAGTGTCGATCTCCGTCAGTAACTTTAGTCACGAGTCCACAGTGCCCTTGGCATGTTGCTCGCAACCTATCCCTCTTGTCCGGAGCTTCACACGAGCGCTTGGCGCGTTCTGGCGTCGGTGGCGCCACAGCCCTTCTTGCCGGCGTGCTTTCTTGGCTGCACCACCGTAACAGCGACGAGGCAAAAGCTGCGGCGCTTGCCGTTAGCGCCGCCAAGCATCCTGGTGGCTCGCGTGGCCACCTCCTTGCCAGCGCCGCGCGCATGCGGCACCGTCGCCGTGGCTTGGCACGCGCAGCAGCGCTCTCTGCCGCCGACGGGCGTGCGGCCGTTCCGTCGAGGCCGTAACCAGCCCTCCCGTGCTGAGTTGGACACGGAACGGCTCCAATACTCCTCCTAGGCGATGCTCAAGCTCCTAAGCCGACCGTCCAGCCACAAAGACCGCCGTAATCAACTCGCCGGACTTATCCGTTCACGGAAACCGACTCGGGCCGGCTATATATAGCACCCCGAGCTTGCTCTCGCCTCCGCACGACTCCACCACCTCACCAGACCCCGCCTAGGCACTCGAGGGGCCTTTCTTCCTCGACTCCGGCCATCTCCGTCCGCCTCGGGCTCCGGCATCGTTCTCTCCGGTGAGAACTCCTCCGCCGCCCTACTTTCGCCCGTAGCCTCGTACCACCTCTAGTAGGATAACCCCCACCTCAATTTTGGCCCCGCAGCTCTCTCCGGCGAGATCCACGACCGTCCGAACCGCCGTCCGCCGGAGCAAGGGCCGCCGTCGACGAGGTGCTCGCCGACGACCTCTGCCACCACCCACAGGCGCGGAAGGGCGCACTGATCACGAAGGTACACCCCGATCACCTTACCTCGCCGTGGATCGCCGCCGGCGACCATCGCACCTCTCAGCGCCGTCGCGCTCTCTTTTCCCTCGTTTGAAAATTCAAACCTGACGGGTGGAGCCCGCTGTCGATCTCTCGGCCGTTTCTTTTAAGCGAAGCGTTATCTGGACTTTTCCGCAGACCCCACAGAAACTTTACATTTCATTACAGATGGGTCCTTGGACCAAAACTCTTATAACTTTTAATCAGAAAAGTATTTTTGATTGATTATTTTTCTGTCCTCTTTAAAATTTTGTCTAGTTTTTTATCAGATTTGTTTGAAAAATATTTGGAGTAATGTTTGTGCACCTCACGGCATTTACGTTAGCGCGTATGTTTTCTTTATACCGTAGATACCGAAGGAGGTGACGGGACCGCAAACTTCACCGAGCTAGGCTCCGACTACTCTGAACCAGGCAAGCATGTTTGAACTTTTGATATGATGAGTGTTCGCAGGTTTGCATTAAGTAGTTTCATGGCATGTTTGTGAGCATACCGATGAATGTTATTTTTCATGCAAAGTTGAGGCAAGTGAGTTCGATAATCCATACGTGTTGGATGTGAATGTGCACGGCCATGTGTTGGCATGAGGATGGGTAAGATGGCAGTGTTGTAGCATGCGAGTCTTATGCCATACTATTGACTTCAGTGTCAACCCGTATCAGTTTGGTTCCCATCCATTTCCCTTCCCGTACTACCACATGTTTTCCCCAAGGGATATGGCTTAGTAAGTAGCAAACCGCTTTCCTGGTACACACCAAATGGAGAGGCCGTGATGATGGTTCCATGGCCCTAGATTAAAGCCAGTCATCCGGTCAGGGGGCATGGGTGTTTCTGGTTGGGACCGAGAGGGGGGCACCCCTTAGAGCGCGCGAATATAAATTTGATCCCATGCTATTCGAGATTGTGATCTCCCCGTCTCAAAAGTTTTTCTTGGAGGACGTCTGGGGTGATTCACGGCATCGTAAGGTAGGATGGGTGTGTCTTGGTTAGCTGTGTTTCTTCCGAAATACCATAAACGGAACTAGTCCTTCAGCACTATGGGAATCCGTTGGCTGTGGGTAATTTTAGTACAAACTCTGCAGAGTCATAAATCCTCGAATCATCTTATCCATGTCCAAGTTCTGTATTATCTTATCCTGACAAGTGTCAGTTTTGGTGGCAGATACTCCGGTGAATCACAAGAGTACTAAGTCCGGTTAAATGTTTATTCCTGTGGATGGACTAACCCGTTTAAATTCATGTGTTGAATATTTATTATGAGTGCTATATCTTTGTGATGAAAGCCCTTTCTGTGATGTCGCTCGAGACGTCCGATCGCGGCATTGTCTTTGTTACTTATTTTTTATTATAAGCCCTTTACGTGATGTCGCTCAGACGTTAAATCGGCATTGATGTTACTTATTTTTATTATAAGCCCTTTACGTGATGTCGCTCGGGCGTCCGATTGCGGCATTGATGTTACTTATTTTATTATAAGCCCTTTACGTGATGTCGCTCGGACGTCCGGCATTGACATTGCTGTTACTTATTTTTTTATAAGCCCTTTCTGTGATGTCGCTCAAACGTCCGACTGCGGCATTGATGTTACTTATTTTTGTTATAAGCCCTTTCTGTGATGTCGCTCAGACGTCCGACTGCAGCATTACCGTTACTGATTTTTCTTATAAGCCCTTTCTGTGATGTCGCTCAGACGTCCATCATGCACGCATGCATTTTTATTTCAATATAAGCCCTTTACGAGGTGTCGCTCGACGCCTGATCGTGGCAATATTTTGCTTATTTATTCACCTTCGAGGCGCCGCTTGACACCGATCGGTTTTAAGTTTGCCTCCTTGGGTTTCGAGCGGACTACATGACTCCCATTTTAATTATTTTTCTATAATGCTTTAATTGAGCATTGTTAAGATTAACTATGTCGCATTCATGCTTCCATTTGTTGTATCTTTTGTCCGAACTGTCTTGCGAGTACTTTCATAGTACTCACGGCTTGTTGATTTGGCGAGATCTTGTGAAAGCGATCTCTTGGATGAAGAGTTCGATAGCGATCCGACGCCTAGAGGAATCCGATCAGTCTCGTCGACCTGGATTAGTCCTTGTAAAATATCCGCTTCCGCTACCCTAATAAATTCATCGAGCCTCACCTCGGCCGATGAGCCGCCGATCTTGATGAACTTAGTAACCACCCCCACTGTGTTATTCCACCAACCACGCATACTCCAAGTCAGTAGTATTTCCACCCTACACCTTGTGCCATATCCGCCATCATGTATAATTATTGGCGTGTTGTAATAAATGGTTGGGCATCTTTAGTCCGACCCTTGTAATATTGAAATGCTACTGGCTTCTTGTATCCAAGTTTTGTCTACCGATATGGAGGATTTATCCTCATATTGGATTTCATGGGTCGGTTGTTCAATAAATATTTTTATTGAAAATCCGGTCGTGACAAGGTATTTCCCTAAGATATGAAACCAAGGTTGTCGAACCAGTAGGAGAACCAAGCAACAAAACGTAAACCACCCCTGCACACAGATAACAAATCCTCGCAACCTGACGTGTTAAAGGGGTTGTCAATCCCTTCCGGGTACGGCGCCTCAAGATAGGAAAACGCACGTGAGATAAAATTGTAGTAGATTGATAGATCGAACGCCAAATAAAATAAATAAGAATAAATTGCAGCAAGGTATTTTTGTATTTTTATTTTAATAGATCTGAAAATAAATGCAAAATAAAATTAGACTGCAAAGGCAAATATATGAGAAAGAGACCCGGGGGCCGTAGGTTTCACTAGTGGCTTCTCTCGAGAAAAATAACAAACAATGGGTGAACAAATTACTGTTGGGAAATTGATAGAACTTCAAATACTCATGATGATATCCAGGCAATGATCATTACATAGGCATCACGTCCAAGATTAGTAGACCTACTCCTGCCTGCATCTACTACTATTACTCCACACATCGTCCGCTATCTAGCATGCATCTAGTGTATTAAGTTCATGGAGAAATGGAGTACTGCAATAAGAATGATGACATGATGTAGACAAGATCTATCTATGTAGAGATAGACCCCTTCATTTTATCCTTAGTAGCAACCATACATACGTGTCGGCTCCCCTTTCTGTCACTGGGATCAAGCACCGTAAGATCGAACCCACTACAAAGAACCTCTTCCCATTGCAAGATAAATAGATCAAGTTGGCCAAACAAAACCCAAACATCGGAGAAGAAATACGAGGCTATAAGCAATCATGCATAAAAAAGATAGATTTGATCATAAACTCAAAGTTCATCGATCCCAACAAACACACCGTAAAAGAGTTACATCATATGGATCTCCAAGAGACCATTGTATTGAGAATTCAGAGAGAGAGAGAGAGAGAGAGAGAGAGAGAGAGAGAGGAAGCCATCTAGCTACTAATTACAGACTGAAGGTCTACAAAGAACTACTCACGCATCATCGGAGAGGCACCAATGGAGGTGGTGAACCCCATCCGAGATGGTGTTTAGATTGGATCTGGTGGTTCTGGACTCTGCGGTGGCTGGATGAATATTTCATTGACTCCCCTAGGGTTTTGGTAATATTGGGATATTTATAGAGCAAAGAGGCGGCCCGGGGGGCACCCGAGATGGGCACAACCCACCAGGGCGCGCCTGGGCCTCCTGGCGCGCCCTGGTGGGTTGTTCTCTCCTCGGAGCACCCCCGGGCGCAACCAGGGCCCATTATGTTCCTTCTGGTCCAAAAAAGTCTCCATGAAGTTTTGTTGCGTTTGGACTCCGTCTGATATTTATTTCTGCGATGTAAAAAACATGCAGAAAATAACAATTGGCACTTGGCACTATGGCAATAGGTTAGTACCAAAAAATGATATAAAATGACTATAAAACATCCAAGATTGATAATATAATAGCATGGAACAATAAAAAATTATAGATACGTTGGAGATGTATCAGGTGGCGCTAGGGTTTGAGCGAGATGGCGAGGTGGAAGAGGAGATAATGACCGCGCAGGTGTGTATTTATAAGGTGGAGGGCTGCATAGTGCAATTGCGCAGGTGCCCCTGGCGGTTCACATCTCATGGACATGTGGCATGCATGCAACTCATCGAGAGTTGTTCCATGTTCCCACGCATGCCTGGTTTGTCAGGTGGTCGTTCTGGCTTCTCCTGTATTCAGGCAAAAGAGGTATAGCATTAAAACAGTTTTAAATGCATGTATCTGTATCTTCAGCTGACATGGACACAGTGAAGACATTCGACACGTTTCAACAGAATTCATACGACTAGATAGATAAAATTTGAGGAAGAAGCATAGAAGGGGTTAGGGTCCGATCACGCTCACTTAGTTCAAAAAAATGGCAAGTTTGAAGACATAGCTATAAGTGAATGCTGTAGAGGACAGACCACACACACACAGATATATATATATATATATATATATATATATATATATATATATATATATATCAGAAAAGACCAAATCAACATTGTAAAGATAAACCTTGAGGACAAATCAATGTTGAAGACAAATCAAATATGGAGATAATGCAATCTTGACGCCAAACGAAAATCTTCGAGAAAGTTTGGTGGTGGCGTTACCCACCGTATAGGAAGTATTGGACCTAGACACGGCGCACAATTATCGTGGCGCTCTGAAGTCAAACTCCGCGTTAATGTATTCACACTTAGAGGGTAAGTCTTCATTAATTGAAGATATACGTTACTTCATGTGTTGCACATCTAAGTCATCAACATGCACAAGCGTTAGGATCTGTGTTGAAGATATACAGATTTGAATGTGCTTTGTCTTCGAGTGCTGAACTGGGTTGTGAGCAATCTTGATGGCGCTTTCATTGTCGCAGTAGAGTGGCACATGCTTCATGTTGATGCCATAGTCCTTGAGAGTTTGCTTCATCCATAGAAGCTGAGCGCAGCAAGATCCAGCAGCAATGTATTTAGATTCAGCAGTGGAGAGTGATACATAGTTATGCTTCTTTGAAGACCAACAAACAAGAGATCATCCAAGAAAGTGACATGTGCCTGATGTGGACTTGCGATCAACCTTGTCACCAGCATAATAAGCATCTGAGAATCGAACAAGATCAAACTCCGAGCCCTTTGGATACCATAATCCTAGTGTTGGTGTGTGAGCCAAATATCAAAGAATTCGCTTCACAGCTAAGTGATGTGATTCCTTTGGTGCCACTTGGAATCAGGCACACATGCAAACTCTAAGCATTATATCAGGCCTAGATCCACATAAGTAGAGTAAAGAACCAATCATGGAGCCGTATACCTTCTGATCGAACTCTTTACCATTGTCGTCTGGGCCCAATTGGTCTTTGGTTGGCATTGGCGTCGTGTACCCTTTGCGGTCTTGCATTCCAAACTTCTTCAGGCAATCTTTGCGGTATTTATCTTGTGATATGAAGATGACATTTCTCTGCTGACGGATTTGAAGACCAAGGAAGAACTTCAGCTCACCCATAATGGACACCTGATATTGCTCTTGCATCATATGCCCAAACTCATCAATGTATCTCTTATCAGTGTAGCCGAAGATAATGTCATCTACATATATTTGGCATACAAACAGTTCACCATCATATGTCTTCGTGAAGAGAGTGGGATCTAGAGAACCAGGTTTGAAGCCTTTGCTCTTCAGGAAGTCTTTGAGTGTGTCATACCAAGCGCGAGGTGCTTGTTTGAGGCCATACAGTGCCTTGTTGAGCTCGTATACCATGTCAGGACACTTTGGGTCTTCAAAACCAGGTGGTTGTGTAACATACACTTGTTCTTCAATTTTGCCGTTGAGGAAGGCACTCTTTAAATCCATTTGGTACAGAAGAATGTTGTTGTGGTTGGCATATGCTAGCAGTATGTGAATGGCTTCAAGCCTAGCCACAGGAGCAAAGGTTTCATCAAAGTCGATCCCTTCAATTTGTGTGTAACCTTGAGCAACGAGACGAGCCTTGTTTCTGAAAACTTGACCGTGCTCATCTTGTTTGTTGCGATAGATCCATTTTGTGCCGATGATATGGTGCTTGCGAGGATCAGGACTCATTACTAGCTCCCATACATTGTTTAGCTCAAATTTTTGAAGCTCTTCTTGCATATCTTGAATCCATTCAGGTTCCATGAAGGCTTCATCAACTTTCTTGGGTTTAGATATAGAGACAAATGCAAAGTGCCCACAAAAATTTGCTAGCTGTGTTGCTCTTGAACGAGTGAGTGGACCAGGTGCATTGATGCTATCGGTTATCTTCTCAATCTGGACTTCATTTGCAACGCAAGGATGTACTGCACGAAGATTTTGCCCTTGCTGATCATTGTCTTCATCTTCAGCATTGGCTTCAGGATGAGGAGTGTCTTCATGCCGATTAGGTGCAGGAATGATGACTTCCTCTTCAGCCTGTTCCTTTGAAGGTATGATTCACTTGGTGTAGCTTCATCTAGCACACTTGGCAGGTGCTCTCTTTACGAGCCGTTAGTCTCATCAAACCGCACATCCATAGTTTCAACCACTTTGTAGTGAAAGAGGTTGAAGACTCTGTAGGAGTGCGATTCCTTTTCGTAGCCAAGCATAAAACCTTCATGTGCTTTTGGTGCAAATTTTGACGTGTGATGTGGATCCTTGATCCAGCACCTAGCACCAAAGACTCTGAAATAGCTGGCATTTGGCTTGTTACCAGTCAGGAGCTCATAGGATGTCTTCTTTAGGAACTTGTGAAGATAAACACGATTGATGATGTGGCAAGCAGTATCAATGGCTTCAGGCCAGAATTTCCTTGGAGTCTTGTACTCATCAAGCATCAAACATGCCATCTCAATGAGGGTTCTATTCTTGCGCTCCATGATGCCATTCTGCTGAGGTGTGTATGGAGCAAAGAACTCATGTGTGATGCCCAATGTATCAAGATAAGTGTCGAGGCCGGTGTTCTTGAATTATGTGCCATTGTCACGTCTGATGTCCTTGATCTTGATGCCATAGTTGGTCATGGCACGATTGGTGAATCGTCTGAAGACATCCTGCACTTTAGTCTTGTAGAGAATTATGTGCACCCATGTATATCTTGAGTAATCATCAACAATAACGAAGCCATAGAGGCATGCGGTGGTAGTAAGGGTAGAGTAGTGAGTAGGGCCAAATAAGTCCATGTGAAGCAGCTTGAAGGGACGCGTTGTCGTCATGATTGTCTTCAAGGGATGCTTGGCCCTAGTCATCTTTCCGGCTTCATAGGAACCACATAGATGATCCTTCTTGAACTTGATGCCCTCGATGCCAATGACATGCTTCTTCACTAGAGTGTGCAAGTTCCTCATGCCCGCATGCCCTAGCCTTCGATGCCAGAGCCAACACTCTGAGGCTTTTGCTAGAAGACATACGGCAGGCTGTGGTCCTGCGGAGAAATCTACCATGTACAGATCGTCTCTTCGATACACATCGAAGACTAGAGATTTGTCAGATTCCATAAGCACAAGGCAATGATATTTTCCAAATATCACAATCATGTTCAAATTACAAAGCATTGAGACAGACATTAAGTTGAAACCAAGGGATTCAACAAGCATCACTTTATCCATGTGATGATCCTTTGAGATTGCAACTCTACCTACGCCTAATACCTTGTTTTTACCAGTGTTAGCAAATGTGATGTGACTTTTGTTAGACGGACATAGGGTTGAATCCATAAGAAGACTTCGATCACCAATCATGTGGTTAGTGCATCCACTGTCCATAATCCACTCAGTAGCCTTCGGAGCCGTACACTACAATGTAGTTTGGGGGATAGGCTTCACAAAAAGAAGTGTGAAGCATAAACATTTGACGAACAAGCATACTATCAAAGTTCAAATCCTTAGTAGGGTAGATAGGATGATTATCAAGAAATCCTCGGACAAAATACATAGTAAGACCATTTTGGCATTTTATCTTGCGTCCCACAAGATGTTTTAGGTCCCCAGCATAAGCATCATGAGCCTTTGATTTCCGGCTGGAGACCTTTCCCGGCAAAAGAAAGTTAATTCTTATTAACCACCCACGTCTTCAGGGGTGGCTTACAAGCAATGAGTCTAAGTGCAGCATCTGAGAACTTTGGCTTTGGAGCCCTAGCAAATAGTCTTGCAGGTGGTGAATAATACTCATAATAATAAGTAGAGAAGTTCTTAGTTTTATGAACATAGCGGTTTGATGAAACGCTCATATTCATAATTTGAGTATGGTTTCCCTGCAAAACTTGGCGTTAGGGTGACCGTGGTGGGTCCTTTGTCTCTATGAAGCCTTTGGACCATACGAAGCCTTTGGTCTGGGGTTTGTCTTCATCCCAGGTGGTGTCATGATGACATTCACAGGAAGCTTCTCAAGACAACTTTTGGGCACCCAGATCTTCTTCAAGGGTGGTCCATTCCTGCAGTTAGTACCAATATACCTAGCAAACACTTCACCATTCTGATTCTTAAACAGCTTATAATTTGCATCAAAGGATTCAATGATAATAGGGTTAGCACAAGTGAAGCCTGATAAGGTAGATGGATCCACTAAAGGTCCCTTTGCATCAACCCACGTGGTTTTGGGGTACTGCCCAGGCTTCCAGTATGAACCATCAACATTCATTTTCCTCTCAAACCCAAACCCTCTTTCCTAGGGTTTCGGTTCAGAATCTGTTTCTTGAGGACATCACATAGTGCACTTAAAAAAAAGGCACATCCATGACATTTTGGGCAGAACGAATTTTTTTCCTGTCATGCTTATGAAACTTCTATGACGATAATTGTGACAAAACCCGGTATCATCATAGATGTGGTGGGCTCCTACTTCTATGACAAAAAACCATGACAAAAAATGGGCTTTTCATCCTGGACGGGCCAGAGACGCAGCTGCATGACATTCTTTGGGCCGTCCATGATGGAAAAACCGTGGTAGAAGCGAGGGCGAGGAAAATATCGGGGAGTTCCCGGTTACGGTGGGTGGTCGGGGGCCAAGCGATGCGTGTTTCTCTCATACACGTATGCGCGTGGGTGTGAGGCATTGGGCTCTAACTGAACCCGAGCGAGGCATTCGCCTACTGAACCCGAGCGATTGCACTGCAGGCTACGCGTTATTTAACCCGGACGATCGATCGATGGCTGTTAACTGAACCTGATCGAGCGATTCCTTCGCTACTGCTGCTAACTAAAGCCGATCGATGCTGCCTCTGGATGAACAGTGAGCGTTGTTTGGGGGGGGGGGGGTTGGATGAACAATTCCCGATGGGGGGATGGATGAACAAGACCCCATGGTAGTAGAGGCCGTTGCCGCTGGATGAATAGGACCCCGATCAATCGAGCCAGTTGGGGGTGGATGAACAGGACCCTGTGGAGGGCTGGATGAACAGGACGACCCCGTGGAGGGCTGGTTGAATAGTAGCCGGTGGAGGGCTGGATGAACAGTAGCCCGTGGAGGGATGGTTGAACAGGACCCTGCGGGGAGGGCTGGTTGAACAGTAGCCAGTGGAGGAGCGGTGGAGGCTGCATGAACAGGAGCCCGTGGATGAACAATCGCAGGTGGAGGCTGGAGGAGGTCGACGGTGGATGAACAGTAGCCCGTGGAGGCAGTCGACGGTGGAGATGAATAGTATCCTATGGAGTCCCGTTTTGCGGTACGCCACACCCCACCCGATGAACAGGACCCCTGTTTCGACCGTAGCTCTCCAACACAAGTCCGTTTCCTCCATTTTGCGGTACGCCACACCCCTCCCGATCAACAGGACACCGTTTCGACCGTAGGAGGTCCAAGAGAAGTCCGTTTCCTCTGTTTTGCGGTACGCCAGACCCCTCCCGTTGAACAGGATGCCGTTTCGACCGTGGCCGGTCGAACACAAGGTCGTTTCCTCCGTTCTACGGTACGCCAGGCCTCATTTTGATCGGCTATTCCATCCAAACCGGTTGGCTCCCGATGAACACGACGACGACGTAGTTTCTCCGTTCCGACCCAGCCATGTACACGAGCCCTGGCCGTACGTATGCACGAGTAGGCATTCGAGACCCCGCCCGTATGTATGTACGTGGCCGTATTTTCTTTCTTGCACCCTGGCTGTACGTACGTGTACATGCTACGTGCGCGCCTCTACTATGACATGTGCGCGCCTCTACTACGACACGTGCCCTTCCTTACACGGCCACGGTTCATCGCTGCAGCCTGTAGACAGATCGATCGACCAGTATGTACGTACACGTTCGCGACCAGAATGACAATGATGTCGCTTGAAGCTACGTTCGTATTTCTGAAAGTGCTAGTTATCGACTAGACGGGGGGGGGGGGGGTGAATAGGCTATTTTTATGAACGTCTTCAAAACATGGGAGTTTCAAAGACAAACAATAGAAATGAACCTATTGACATGCAGCGGAAGGTAGACTACACTAGGCAAGCCATAGTCAAGTATTCAATGAAGTGAAAGAACGAAGACTAATAGCAGCTAGGTAGTAATGATCATGATGGAAGATAGTATGAAGCCAAACAACAATAGAAGTCACACAGTGAAGTCAAACAGGTAACACAGGCAGGCAATGACTTCACGAAGACAAACTGTTAATAAAGAGAGGGAGAAGATAGAACCAGTCGCTTGGTGAGGACAAGGATTTGTTGGACCAGTTCCAGTTGTTGTGACAACTGTACGTCTGGTTAGGGAGGCTGAGATTTAACTCAGAAGACTGCGTCTTCACCTTATTCCCCTTGAGCTAAGGACATCCAGTCCTCACCCAATCACTCTGGTAAGTCTTCAAGGTAGACTTCCAAACCTTCACAGACTTCGTTCACCAGCGATCCATAATGACTCTTGGATGCTTAGAACGCGACGCCTAACCGGCTGGAGGATTCACAGTCCTCAAGTGTAACAAGTCTTCAGGTCACGCTGACAGAAAGACTTCAGTGATGCCTAACACTCTTTGGCTCTGGGTGTTTTGGGCTTTGTCCTCGCAAAGATTTCTCTCTCTCAAAAGCTTCGAGGTGGGTTGCTCTCAAACGACAAAAGCCGTGCACTAACTCTGAGCAGCCACCAATTTATGGTGTAGGGGGTGGGCTATTTATAGCCACTAGGTAACCCGACCTGATTTGTACGAAATGACCACAGGTCACTAAGGAACCGACACGTGTTCCAACAAATGATTTCAAACACACGCGGCAGCTTGACTTGGGCTACAAGTAAAGCTGACTCATCCAGCTCTCGATAAGATTTTCTCTCATTGTCTTCGCTCGAAGACATATGATTTGGTTGAACATCACTTCAGTCACTCTGACTCTGTTCACTTGGACCCCACTTAACAGTACGGTGGTTCCTACGACTCAACAAAGAAGAAAAGGAAACTATGAAACAACTATGCCTTCGCACTCCATAGTCTTCACGTGCATGTCTTCTTGAGTCATAAGCTTCGATGTGATTGTCTTCACATACCACCATTGTCTTCAATGTCTTCACACATTTTTAGGGGTCATCTCTGGTAGTTAAACCGAATCAGTGAGGGACTACTACCTGTGTTATCCTGCATCTCTCACAAACACATTAGTCCCTCAACCAGGTTTGTCATCATTACTCCAAAACCAACTAGGGGTGGCACTAGATGCACTTACAATCTCCCCCTTTTTGGTGATTGATGACAAACTGGTTGAAGTTTTCAACGGGGATAAAAGTATGTGAAATTGCAAAGGATTAAGATATTATCTTCATAAGTAGCAAAAGGCTCCCCCTAAAGATGTGCATATAAGTATTTTGCTTTTGGAATGCAAATGCACATGGCACGTTGTACTTGTGGAGATCCTCTTCAACTTATGAGGGCAATTCATCATGCATGATAAGATATAACGAAGATAATGACATGCATAATGAAAAATGGACGTCTACAATATGACTTCGTGCGGGATTTATCATCGCATCACAGAATAGCAGAAAAAAAGTAGCAGAAGACCATCAAGTTTAAGTGTTACACCTCAAGGAACCAAATGTATCAAAAGCGAGAGTTGTAAACACTTGGAAAAATATAAAGCAACCACCCATATGGACCCGCTTGAAGACTATCAACTCATATGCTTCTCCCCCTTTTGTCAGTAAGGACCAAAAAGGTTTGAAGACATAGAGCCTCTACTCGTTCCCATGAGGAGTAGGTGAAGTAGCAGGGTCGTTGTTGAAGTTTTGGTGGTGCAGAAGAACTTGGTGCAGTGTCGATACGCGCCGACGTTGGCGGTGGTGAAGTAGCATCATCTTGGTCATCAATGACTCTGGCATTAACAGATGCAGCTGAGGAGGAATACTCAGAGTCTTCAAGTGAGGGAGTCCGACGCAAGACAACATTCCTTGGAGGAGTGGAGTCAAACTTGAATCTTTCGGTGAAGCCATCGTCTTGAAGATCAGCATTAGCACTGAGCAAAGTCAAACTCTTCCACGACCTCCGACAGGTTTCATGAGTGACAAAGGCATTCTTGGTGGTAAGGTTGCAAATGCGATTGACATCCACCAAGAGGCTTTGCATTTGACGCTTCAGCCAGTCATGATGCTTATCCTGTTTTTGATGCAAGGCAACGAGAAGCTCTCGGTCATTAAGAACACGAGATCACTTCCGAGGCCTTTGAGCAAAATAGTGCTTTCAGTGGCTTCAGTATGGGCACAGTGAGGTGCACGTGTATTGCCAGCCAAAGGATAAACACGAGTGACAGCCTGAACTCCTTCAATGGGCTGAGTGAAGCTTTCATGATCAGCATTGTGAAGATAAATAGGCTCCTTGGCAGGCTCTGGGTAGATGGCTTCGACAAACATATCAACCTCTGGCAAGAATATCGGATGGTTGCGCGCAGGCGGCTGATAGTTGACAGCAGAGTGAAGCTTGATAAGATGCATAACCCATGGAGCGTAGAATTTTAGACCAAAGAGATCAGAGCCAGATGCAGCCAATTGCCTGATGAAGAAGTCTTGAGCATTGAAACTGATGCTGTTGAAGATATAGAAGACCAAAGTCTTCATTGCTCCTTCAAGCTTCACTGCAGAAGAATGTCCCTTGATGGGCCATAGAGTTTGCCTTATGATATGATAGATCGTGCGGGGCAGATACTCTAGGTCTTCAACAAAGAATTCTCTTGGGTATTCAGCGTCACGTGGCAGAGGCTTCATCATGCTCAGCATTTGGCTCTGCCTTCTGAAAGATGCTCTCCAAAGCATTGCGGTGAAGCTGACAACCAGGCTCGAAGAGTTCACCTGGAGTGGGCAAGCCATTGAGCTCAATGATATCAAGAGCTTTAGCTTCATGGTGTGTATTGCCTGTCATCCACTCAAGGATCCAAGTCTTCGAATCCCTGTTGTAGTCGCGAATGTGGAGGGTAGCATAGAATTGTAGCAGAAGCTCTTCATTCCAATGCTCTTTATCAGTCACAAAGTTCAGAAGACCAGCATCACGGAAATAGTCAAGAGCTTCTTCTAAGAAGGGCAGTCCAGCAATAGCTTCACAGTCTAGACGCATATGGGGAAAAATGCGCCCTTGATTATAGAGAACACATGAATAGTAACTGCGCTGCTGATGCTGCAGAACCGATCAGATGAAATTCTTGGCTTGGAGTAGGGGTTCTTGGCACAATCAAAGAAAGTGTTGTGCGCAATGAAGCCATTTTCATTGAAAGATCCTTGTGAAGTTGCAGTACTTGGAAACCTGGGCAACCTTGCCTTAGGCTTCTGGACCTGAGGCCTGTGCTCTACATGATAGTCAAATTGCGGACCGACAGCAGGTGGAGGAACCAGAATGGGCCATCTGACTGTAACCAGCTGACCACGATAAAATGCTTTCTCAATGGTGTGTGGCCTTGGAGGCGGTACAGGAGCAGTGGCATTTGCATCAGCTTCAGGTGCATTGACTTCTGACACCACATGAACTTCAGGCGCAATATTTGCTTCGGCCATGACAATGTCATTGGCTTCAGTGTTGATGTTGGTGGCCGCCTCAGTATTGTCAACCTCCACTTGAGTAGCTGGAGGATCGGACACGCTCTCCTCAAGAACAACTTCTTGGTGGGACGGGGGTGTAGCAACACATTCTTCTTCTTGACGGGGTTCTTCTTGTTCATCGGCTGATGCAGCCGGAATGTCTTCAGCAGTTTTGGCTTCAGACTCGGAGATGTTCGCAGTTGGAGTGGCTTCAGGAAACACTTGACGTGATACTGAGTGGTTATGCTCTTCTCCTTCTGGAACACTCGAAAGAGTGACTTGTGGCCTTGGTCCTTTGCGAAGCCTGCGAAACGCTGGCGACGCTTGTGGAGATGGAGTTGTCTGGGCCATAAAGTCTTCATCATCAATCACCGGAGTGGTGACTTGAGTTGGGGGAGTGCGTGGTCATTCTTCTTGACGGGGGGAGTCTTGAGGGTGATCAGCCCATGAATCATCCTGAGCAATTGGCGTCAAAGGACGACCAATGCTGATGAGTCCGCTGTTCGTAAGAACAGGCGATGATACCATGTTGTGCTCGATCTGAGGAAGGACTTCATCATCTTCTACATTGTCTTGGGGACCAATGTCTTCAGCTACGGTGGGGTCAATAGCTGGAATGTCTTCAGCTTCAGGAGCCTCTGTGGTAGCAGGCTCGTGAACTATCAACTGACACTCTTGGTGTTCTGACGCAGGACGAGCAATGGAGATTGGCTCGACAACAAGGGGCTCAGTGGGAGCAGCCCGATCTTTCTTCTTGGTTTTTCTCTTCTTGGTTGGTGGAGCCTCATCAATGGTGTTCTTGGTCTTGCGCTTTCTGGCTTCGGCTTCGGCTGCCCTTGTTTTCTTGAGCTCCGAAGCCACTGTGGGAACCTTAGGCTTCACGCCTGTCATACTGGCGGGGAAGACAATGCGAGGTTCTTCCGCTTTGGATGCTTCAATTTGGGGCCACAGTAGGCTTCTTTTCCTTGGCAGCCATCTTGGGGTCGATGCCAGGACGCCCAAGTGCCTTGCGCTTCTCAGCTTCATTGTAGGCTTGAACACATTTGGCATCCATGAGTTTCATGCGCTCTCGAGAACCTTTAGCTTCATCACGTTTCTTGTGAAACGCCTCCTTGAGCTCATGCATCATCTGCTTGAAGTTTTGGACGTCTGTCACACTGAGGTTCGCCATATGCTTCTTGAACTGAGCCTTCTCATAGTCAATTTTGTGCTTTAGTTCAAAAAATTTCTGAGCAAGAGCCAGCTCAGGAGCAATGGCTCCATGGAAGGAGACGCTTAGGCCAACAGGAAGCTGAAGATCATCAAAACTGAGGTTCGGGCTATCAAACCACTGATCAATGAACTTGTTCAGGATATCCACATAAAAAAGGGGAAGAACATTGAAGATTTGCGCCTCTTGCTTGCTCTTTATAAGCAGCTCAAGAGCATCATCGCCAAGATCGTCGTCACTAGACAGATCCATCGCTTCGTTCTCATTTCTCAGAACGGCAGCTGGGGTCAGTGCTTGACTAGTAGTCTGCATGGGCTTCTTCTTCTTCTCAGACTTGGAGATGCGAGACAGATCTTCAGAATGCACACTTGGTGTAGGAGGAGCAGTGGCCAGAGGCTTCGCACGCGAAGCTCTTGGTGCAGTGGAGGCCTTTGAAGCCTTGGGTTTCTTCTGCTTTTGAGGCTTCGGTGGAGCAAGCGCTTCCTTAGAATCTGCGTCATCTGTAGAGTGCTCCAGGGCTGCCC